>OZ030012.1:112668472-113100972 GCA_964023405.1 Apodemus agrarius | reverse complement strand
CTAAGGAATAAAGAGCAACAGTTAGGTGGAGCCTGACTATCTCACACAGTCACTAAGCTGGCTGCTATCCATGTTCGGCTTCCTCCGGGCACCTCAAGGCTCTGACAGAAAGGGAGTTGTTCAACAGAAAAACTCCCCAGAATAGAAAATGACATTGAGATCCCTGTCTCCAGCCGCATATGTAGCAGAGGATGGCCTTGTCTGACATCAATGAGGAGAGAGACCCTTGGTCCTGTGGAGGCTCGATGCCCCAGTGTAGGGGAATGCCAGGACAGGGAAGCAGGAATGGGTGGGTTGGTGAGCAGGGGAAGGGGAGATGGGATAGGGGGTTTAGGGAGGGGAAACCAGGAAAGGGGATAACATTTGAAATGTAAATAAAGAGAATATCTAATAAAAAAAAAAGTCATTGGGATTTGTATGACATTGAGGTCCAAGATCTCAATGAGCTCCCATCAGAGAGAAGGGAAAGATTTAGGGTATGTCTGTGTCACAGCTCAGACAAAGTGGACTATCTCCAAATCCCTACATGGTAACGCCAGGAAACTGACTACAAAGCCACTCCTTTACTACACAGGTGAAGCCACCGTTCTACAGGCTTGGCAGTGTACCAAACCGAATAAATAAGAATGTAGTGAACACTTTTTAGAGATACCCCGGCAGCTTGCGATATAGATTAGAGAAGCTGCTGAAGAACCCACAGAAGTAGTTCATCCTCAAGAAATATTTTTGAAGCCGGGCGGTGGTGGCGCACACCTTTAATCCCAGCACTTGGGAGGCAGACAGGCGGATTTCTGAGTTCAAGGCCAGCCTGGTCTACAGAGTGAGTTCCAGGACAGCCAGGACTACACAGAGAAACCCTGTCTCGAAAAAACAAACACAACAACAACAAAAATTTTGGGGGGGGCTTAGTGTGGTGGCACACACCTTTGGTCTCCACACTAGGGAGGCAAGGGCAGGTGATCTCGGTGAGTTCCAGGCTAGCCTGGTCCTTGTAGAGTTCCAAGCACACACAAAGGCAAGCAGCTCAGTGCTCCCCAGTGTGTAGTCCCCAGGCTTGGGGACCTGTCACAGCAGCAAGCTTTTAGGTTCACCAAAAACCTCATCAATGAAAGCCCACTGGGCTTAGCCCACCTTCCATATGGTTCTGACAGGACCCCATGTCTGAGAACCTGCCTTATGATACCACTGTATGTCTCAAAACCTGCCCAACCCTCTAAACAAGACCTAGAGAAGCAACCACTAAACAGGTCAGTTAACAGAGAATTTTGACTTTTTGCTTGTTTTTTTTTTTTTAAACTAGCCAGCACTCCTCACAGTACTCCTAATTCATCATGCGGCATGTGCCACTGTAAGTGTTTTATAATATGCAATCCAGTTAGGTAGATCTTAGACACCAATGGACACGGAGCCAGAATGAAAAGAGGCAGGTAACAGAGACAGTGGCACGGACACAGTGTGTCACTAAACTCCGACACCCTTTGTGGAATGAAGAGATAACTGGACCGTTTCCTAAGTACTGTGAGGACAAATGAGGAATTTAATTATATTCCTGACTTGGTACCAGGGAGGAAGCTCTCAATGAATGATACTCATCTTTCTTACTGTAAATTAGGGGAACGTCTGGAATAATTTTTAACAGATCAGAACAGGAGGGTCAGTCTTGAGCCAGACTTAGAGCATAGCATTGTATACAGTGAATCTGAAAAACTTTTTTTTTTTTAAATGGGGCTAGGAATTGAACCTAGAGCTTTGAGCACACCAAAGCTCCACTACAGAGCCACACCCAGGCCTGTAAAATACATCTTTTTTTCTAGAGAAAATGATATTAAGGTGTGTTCTTCACAGGGCTGAGAATGTCGTATGGTTCAGGAGGCCACCTTACATCAAGCCCCTCGTTGTACAAAATCAGTCAGTCTTCAGGCTTCTACGAGGCCTGTGAAAGACAGGCAAGAAACACAAGTATCCATGGCTTTTACTACAGACCTTGCCACACTGCAGGCCCCAACATGTGCCAAGGGGTCAGAGGATGGCCGGATATGAACACCAGAAAAAGAGAAGACAAGCATGTCTTTTGAGCCAGCTTGTAGAAGGTGTCCAAGGAGCTGTTCAAACAAACGCACGCTGCCTTACAGTGCTCAGACTCTTACTAACTGACACTGAAGGGGAAATGCCTTAGAACCCTCCGAGGCAGCTCCAGGGAGTGTCCTCATTGAGTCCCCTCTACATAAAAGTACCCCGCACCTAAGAGCTCCATCACAGTTAGGTTTGGTGACATCTACTGTCACCCCACACTGTTCTACCACACAAAGGCAAACTGCAAACATACCAGCAGGCTAAGATGCAGAGTCCTGTGAAGAGGATGATGGGAATGGGGTAGGATGCACAGAGCAGCCCATGGTTGTAGAAGGCCTGAGATATCTTCTCACGAAGCCTTTCAGTCAGGGTCATCCTCAGCTAAGTCACCTTGTTGCCATCCCGGAAAGTGACCATGGATCAGCCCGGAAGATGCTGGACACCACTGACAACAGACATCATCTGCAGGGACCTGCAGAAGGAGAAAAGTAAAGTGACATTAAGGACTTGGAGGCTGGAGAGATGGCTCAGCAGTTAAGAGCACCTGCTGCTCTTCTACAAGACCCAGGTTCAATTCCCGGACCCACATGGAAGCTCACTCCAATTCCAGGGGATCCAAGACCCTAACACAGACATACATGCGAGCAAACTGCCAATGCACATAAAAAAGAAAATGAAGTACTTGGTTCTATACATCAGGACTGCCAGGCATGGGGGCAGTTATGTGGCTAGAGATTGGTTTCAGAATATGTAGGGTCTGGAGATGTGAGTCTCAATATAGGCATATGCACACGCACAAGCCTGGTTCCTTTGTAAGTGACTGCTCTCTCGATGCAGGACACAGCTCTTTGTAGGTACTAAGGGAAAGGAGCTCATGGTAAAAACAGCAAGTTCCTCATTCATGCTGAGAACAGAAGCCAGTGTTAAAAAGCAAATTAAAGGTTAGCACAGCAAGGCTGGAACAGTGAGGAAGTTAAGTAAGTGGGCTTATAGCTGGGTAGGAGATAACCAATCTAGACAGATAAGAGATGGGGCTCTTGGCCAGCTTTCCACCCCAAGCCCTGGAGCAATTGAGAAATACATGTAAAACACCACAATCCTTTCAAATGTCTTGTTTCTAATGCAGCTAATCATAAAAACAGACTACATTTTAAGTAAGGATGGCTTCTAACAAGAAGGTCCTGCCCAGATTACCTCAGAGCACCCCACAGACAAAGTAGCTAAACATGCGTCAACCAAGAAAGACTGCAGCTCCAAATGGTGGCTGGGGTAAGAAGCAACACTCTGCCGTGCCCTAAAGGTGAATGAATACACAGCTTAATTAACAGCGTTTAAGCCGTCTGCGGCGAGGCTGGAGGGCGGGAACACGGGCTAAGTGACTAGCAGGAGGCAGGCAGGCAGTGTGAGTAACAGAGCTGCGATGGCCAGGGCGGGGCTTCGGTGGCTCCGGACCTAGAGCAGCACGTGTACAGTGACTGCACCCCTATGTCCAGGTCTGGCCAGGAAGACACTCGTGGATCCTGTGGCTCCACCCACAGTAGCCCAGGGAACTAGTCAATCTCACAGCAGTTCTCTTGGTGGTCATCTAGTCTTCCCCATAGCCCTGTAAAGTCTCTTTATTATAAAGTTCAGTAGCTTCTTCCTCTCTTGAAAACCCTTCCCTCAGCCGGGTGGTGGTGGCGCACGCCTTTAATCACAGCACTTGGGAGGCAGAGGCAGGTGGATTTCTGAGTTCGAGGCCAGCCTGGCCTACAGAGTGAGTTCCAGGACAGTCAGGACTACACAGAGAAACCCTGTCTGGTGGTGGTGGGGGGAGGGGGGGAGACCCTTCCCTCTTTCAGAAGTTTTCACTTTTCCTTAATTTCTCATATTTCTTCAATTTCTTACTTTTCTGTAATAATTGTTAATAAAGCTTGTTTCTATTTTGCAAACTCCGAGTCCACCTCTTTAACTTTCAACAGCGTGAGACAATGCACTTGGAGCAACTGTTTCAAGTGATCTTTCGTGGCTGTTGAGTGTCTGGCATCATGGGTCACTGGGTCACGAACAGCATGGCTGTAAGGTTCTGTGGCTCTCAGACACTGAATCTTTCAGTCTAACCAAACAAGCCCAAGAGCTTCCTGTCCAGCCCAGAGTTCTTAATTCTCAACCTTTTTCCTTATTAGTTTTGTTTTTGCTTTTCCAGATGCTTAGTATCAAAACCAGGGCCTTACGAATGCTCAGCAAATGCTACCCATGACCCACACCTCCCAGCCTCATATTAGGCATTTGTAAAAGTCCACTCCCAAGGGCATAGGCAAGCAAGCCTATATAACAGAAGCACCTTCTGCTCTGCCAATGGGTGCTCTGAACATCCTCCCTGTCCTCTTCTGTGCACAGGCCAGACGAGCAAAAGCCTTAAAAAACCTTGGCAAAGAAATGCACACCCCCAAAACACATTCCTGAACAGATTACTAATAAAGACTGTTCAGTAGGATCTGTCCTCAACATAAAACACCAAAAAGCTTAGGACCCTGAAATAACAGCCATCAAACTAAACTTCCTCAAAGGCAGTGGCTTGCAGTCTCGGTTCTTGGTTCCACAGTTGCTCCTTAGGAGCAAGAGCAGATAAATCCTACTACTCCTGCCTGCTGTCAACTGTCTGCTTTTAAAGTAACGGCAGCCCACTGGAACTCACAGGCTCCTACTAGGTCCTGAGAGTCAAAGTCCACCACCTTGACCCAGGCCACACCAGCTGGGCCTCACTGTGGACACTAGCTTCTGAACACAATGGAGGAGGAACTGGCTATTACTGGTAGTTCTATTCACCCCACAGAGATTGTTGCTCCCCAGACCCCCAGGCTGTTTTGGCTTCAGTCCTTTCTGAAGACTGGCTCATCAACTTTTTTTTCCAGTCTATTAGCCACCCCACAGCCTTCCAATAAGTCCTTTTTTTGTCCTAACTTAAAGTTAATTTGCTGCTTGCTACTAATGTTAAACCAATCAAAACAGAAAATTCTTACAGAAAGCCAAAGCATTTAGAATTCTCTTCTTAGTATAGTTCTCTTGTGGGTTTACAGTTCAAGGTCACGTCTGTTCCACATTGCTGTTTCCTTGGTCTGTGCTATTGGGAACTTGCTCAGACAAGTGTCGGCTTGATTATGCTCCCTGAGGACAACCCAGGCTATTAGGATGACACCTCAAGTGCCACAACCAGAAACCAGAAGGCAAAGGACTCAAACTCTAACTATCTCACAAATCAAAGGGATGGCCACCACTCCTTCTCCCGTCCTGGAAGCACTACTTAAGGACACTGAGTTCTAGTCTAGGAACTTTTTATCTCTAAGGGGATAAAAAGAAGTAAGTCTCTGCAGGTCTTTACTTGGGAGTGAACTGAGGCAGCGGGTGAGTGCTGCTGATACCAGAAAAGAAGTGCTCGCGAGGGCTCCCCGATCAAGTGGCTTACCCTCAGACTGCCACTGCAGTCTCCAGCCAAGGGCCTGTTCAACGGTGGGGCGCATGCAGAGACCCTGAGGAAGCAACGTCTTGAACAGCACAAAGGAGTACACCTGTCAGAGGCGCACTGGAGCCAGGCTACCTTACCTAGCTGCCCGAATCTCCTCCCTTAAATGTTTCCCAAGACCAAACCCTCCTGGATATTCTATTTCTAACTCTTGTCTCCTTCTATGGCCTCTCTCTTCTACACACATCAGCTACCCCGGAAAGGGACCCGCCTCTGTAGTGCAGCTCTTAGGTTAGTAAGAGGTCAACACTAAAGCTGCCATTCTCTGCCATTCTGTAACCAATACAAGTCTCACTGGCACCGCTCACACTAACTGCTAATTCTCAGGGCATCTGGAAAACAAACCCAAGTTTTAGCTCCCGGCAGTTCCCCTGCCTGGACCCAGGAGAGGAGAGGCTATGCATCTTGACTACTCGGTAGAAATGTTAACGCAAAGCTATTCCAGAGCAAGATGTTCCCAACCTGAACCAATAACCTGTTTTTCTTACATTGCCCCAGAGTCACAGGTTGCTTCAGATAAAAATCTACAGCTCTTCTCCCTGAATTTAAAGAGACAGTCTTGCCCTGGGGGCCTAAGTAGATCATGTTACATAAAAACTTAAAAAAAAAAAAAAAAAAAAAGGCTGGGCATGGTGGCACAAGCTTTTAATGGAGGAGGCAGAGGCAGATGGATCTCTGAGCTCCGTTTCTGAGAAGATACTTCTCTGAGGTAAACCAGACTGGCCTCGTCGATCAGAGCCAGTTCCAGAAAGGCTAGGATTACACAAAGAAACCCGGTTTTGAAAACAAGACAACAACAAAAAATATAAACAATTCTGCCTGTGCCTTTGGGGAAGACCGTGTGTGTGTGTGTGTGTGTGTGTGTGTGTGTGTGTGTGTAAAACTAAAGGAGCCTGTTATTAGAAGACCTAATTAGAGTTGTTTATGTAAAGAAAAAGACAGTGCTAGCACAGGACAGAACTGCCCAGGAGGCCTGAGAGGAGAGACCCAGATCAAGCCACACGGGGGCTCAGAAGACAGAGGCCCTATGGAAAGGCTATGGGTGTGGGCAGAGGGCAGAGCCCACACCCAGGGCGCCCCTGGCCTTGAACGCATCCCATCACCAGCCTTTACCGCTATCTAATCCCTGAACATCCCCTCACTCCGAAGGGAAAACCCTGTGCCTATCTGCTTCGTTCCCTGTCACCTTAGCACTTCCTTCCTGACAGCCACCAAGCCACTTCCAGTCCCCACAGATTCGCCTGTTCTAGACATTTCAAGCAATGAGATCATCCGGTGTCTACTTGTGATTGGCTTCTTCCATCCAGGGTTTTCAAGGCTGAACAATGCTATTAAGTTATCACCAGTCCACTCAGTTTTAGTTGAGTAATACTTCACTAAACGCACAAGTCACATACTGCTTATCCATTGAGCAGTTAACAGACTCTAGGTAGTTTCAGCCTCTTCCCCACCCCCAGCTATTGTGAATAATACACTAATGAGTATTCTTTCATGTTTTTTAAAAACTGAATTTTTATTTGAGAGAGTATATTGTTTTTTAGAAATTGTGCTACTTGGTTATAATGTAATTTTCTCCTAATATGTCTATATTTATATTAAATCTGTGTGGTCTATCTGAGCTCATTTTGGATAAGATGTAAAGTTTAAATCTAGGTTCACTTATTCATTTTCTGTCTCTGTCTCTCCCTCCCTCCCTTCTTCCCCCCCCTCCCTAACTCCTCACAAGGATAGCCATTTACTGTAGTATCATCTGTTGAAAACTTCCTCCTTTCCCATTGAATTGCCTTGGCAGCTTGGCTAAAAGATCAGTCAGATATATGGGCAATAGTCTGTTTTCAAGAGGCAGAAGCAAGATTTCTTGGGTTTGTAAGTTTGAGGCCAGCCTGAGCAACAGAACAATCTGCCGTACTGCCTGCCTCCCGCCAACTGGCTGTTCCCACGTCTCCTCACTTCTCACCTACTACATCATCCGTCGGCTTCTCAGCTTCTCCAGTTATCTGCTCTGCTTTACTACAACTATCAGGGAGTTTTTGTTTGTTCATTTTTTTGTTTGTTTTTTTATTTATGTTTAATGTATTCATCTAATCTATGACTTTTTTTTTCTTTTTTTGGTTTTTTGAGACAGGGTTTCTCTGTGTAGTCCTGGATGTCCTGGAACTCACTCTGTAGACCAGGCTGGCCTTGAACTCAGAAATCCGCCTGCCTCTGCCTCCCGAGTGCTGGCATTACAGGCGTGCGCCACCACTTCCGGCCTGTTTGTTCATTTTCTGAGGCAGGATCTCGATGTATTGCTTTGGTGGGGCTGGGTAGACCAGGTTTGCCTCCAACTCATCTTCCAAGTGTGGGGATTAAAGGTGTGTTCCACCATGCCAGATGCAACTGTAAAATCCTGGAATGGATAGTGGTTCTCACATGTCATTCTCCTGTCTATTTTTGGCAATGCTGGGATTGAACCCAGGACCTTGGTCAGACTAGGCAAGGCCCTACCACTGAGTCCTGCCATAGAGCTCACAGTGGCCTGGAGCCCTTGGTCCTCCTGGCTGCGTTTACCTCTTTGCGCAAAAAGCATGTTCTTTTAGCTATTCTAGCTTGTTTGCCTCTTCAACATCAGTATGTTTTAGAATAATTTTGTCAACAGTCTATATCCATGAAAATAATTTCATCATTCTTTTTTCCAAGATAGGGTCTCATTAGGAAGCCCAAATTAGCCGGGCGGCGGTGGTGGCGCACACCTTTAATCCCAGCACTTGGGAGGCAGAGGCAGGTGGATTTCTGAGTTCGAGGCCAGCCTGGTCTACAGAGTGAGTTCCAGGACAGCTAGGACTACACAGAGAAACCCTGTCTCGAAAAAAACCAAAAAAAAAAAAAAAAAAAAAAAAAAAAAAAAAGGAAGCCCAGAATGGCCTTGAATTCTCAATCCTCCTGCCTCAGCCTTCCAGGTGCTGTGATTACAGCCCTCATGCCACTGTGCTTGACTTGCAGGATTTTTTTAGTCACGTGTGTATGTATGTGTTGGGGGTTACATGTATGCACGTGTAGTTACCCATGCAGCCTCGCAGCGTCAGAGCCACCTAACTCTGGTGCTAGGAACTGAGCTCTGGTCCCCTGCAAGAGCAGTACATGCTCATAAGCACCGAGCCCCAGATCTGGGTACAAGTTGTATTAAAGCTGTGCATCATTTTGGGAGGAGCTAACACAGTCACTACATTGAGACTTCAAATCCAAGTGCTTCTCTACTGGTAATTGCTTCCTTTCTTTAGCATTGGGTAGTTTCTAGCACACAGGATTTATACAATTCCTATATATATATATATATATATATATTTTAGATATATATATCTAAAAAGATATATATATATATATCTTTCTTTTAGCAACCACTATTACAATTTGGTTTGCATTACTTGTATATATTGGCTCTTCTATGATGACCTTTTTAAAACTGGGTGCCGGGCGGTGGTGGCGCACACCTGTAATCCCAGCACTTGGGAGGCAGAGGCAGGCGGATTTCTGAGTTCAGGCCAGCCTGGTCTACAGAGTGAGTTCCAGGACAGCCAGGGCTACACAGAGAAACCCTGTCTCGAAAACGACAACAACAACAACAACAACAACAACAACAACAACAACAAAAACTAGGTGCATGCCACAACACTGTGTGGTTAAAGTCCAAGTCTGTTTCATAACAAATGCTTTAACAAATGCTTAAAAAAAACCTTTTAAAGCATTATAATCTTATTATTAAAATGATGTTTTACGGGCTGGCAAGAGGAGAGTACTTGCACAGGCCTTATGATGATGATGAGTTAGATCCTGGGCTCCTACACGGTGGCAAGAGAAAACTGAACCCAGAGAGGTGTCCTGTAGCCTTCCTTCAGACTCACACTCGCACGCATGCCTTGTGCTTGCTCACGAGCAAGTGTATACACACATTCACACACATGCATGCATACACACACTCAGGCACACATGCACCTGTGTACACAATTTTTAGGAAATATTGTTGAGCATGATGGCTCATGCCTATAGCCCGACACTTGGGAAGATGGTGGCAGGAGATGAGATCAAGGCCACTTTCTAACTGCACACAGACTTTGAGATCAACCTGGGCTACATAAGATGAAAAAAGAAAAGGGAAGAAAGGAAGGAGAAAGGAAAGGGAGGAAAGAAAAGATTGTTTAAATGTATAAACCTATGTTCACAATCTTATGAAAAGAAAACTTTAAATTTCAAAATATGAACAGGATTTATTCCTAGGTAGTGAGTGAGTGATTTTTATTTTGTTTCTTGAGTCCATATCTTCTCCCCAAAGTAACTTAATACAGAGTAACAGCAGCAGCATAGTAACACTAGTAAAGTCAGACTAACAGAGCTGCAGTGCCGGGGCTGCCGATGCTTATTAGGTGATTATCCTGCACCAAGTGTCAATGTAAGCTCCTACACACACTGTTTTCTTGGTTCATCCCATAAGCTAGGTCAAAACAGAACCAGATGGGTTAGACCCACAGATCCACCTGACTGTCTCCACAGTGGTAGAATTACAAGCACTAACACCCAGCTTTTTACATGGGGCTAGACCTTGGGTTCCCATTCTTTTTTTTTTCTTTTTGTCTTTTGTTTGTTTGTTTTTGTTTTGTTTTTTTCAAGACAGGGTTTCTCTGTATAGCTATGGCTGTCCTGGAACTCACTCTATAGACCAGGCTGGCCTCGAACTCAGAAATCCGCCTGCCTCTGCCTCCCAAGTGCTGGGATTACAGACGTGCGCCACCACCTCCCGGCTGTGTCCCCATTCTTATACAAGTACTTTACCAACTGGCCTGAGTCCCTCCCCTAGTTTTAATTCCATTTATTTCACTATCTATAGCATTTCAGCTATGTAACCACACACACTCCTGAGTAAAATTTACAAGTTGCAAAATCAAGCACCGAAAATACTGGGCAGGCCACAGAACCCTATGAATCCAACGAATAGCAGAATAACCCAACAGCGGTATCCTAACTACAGACAACACCATCTCACCATACTCAGTATCAATCAGCAAACTCAGGTATCTGCAATTTTCCTAGAAGGCACTTACAGATAATAGAGACCAATTTTTTTGTTTATTTGGTTTTTAAAAAAGATTTATTTATTATGTGTAAGTACACTGTACCTGTCTTCAGACACCCAGACAAGGACATCAGATCTCATTACAAATGGTTGTGAGCCATCATGCGGTTCCTGGGATTTGAGCTCAGGACCTTTGGAAGAGCAGTCAGTGCTCTTAACCACTGAGTCATCTCTCCAGATGATTTTTTTTTAAGCACAATTTGGTCTTGAATGTGTCTCAAAGGCCCATGTCTTAGTCTGAGGACAGTGCTGTTAGGAAGTGATGTAACCTTTGAGAGATGGGGTCTAATGGAAAGTCTTCCAGTCATGGGGCAGGTTCTTGGAGGAGATCGTGGGGGCCTGGCCTCTCTCCATTTCCTTTTGCTTCTTGGTAATACATAGGCATGCTCTTCCATCGGCTTCCACTATGATATGTCGCCTCTCTACAAGCCACAAAGCAACTCAGCTGTGCAATGGGACCTGTCAAGATGGGGTGGAAGATGGTGGCTGGTGACTGTAACCCCAGTACTTAAAGATGCTGGGCCAGAACTATCCAGAGCTGCAGACTGTCCAGAGCTGATGAATGAGACTGGGGGGTGGGGCTGGGGGTGGGGGACACTGCTTTCGACTTGTGAGAACCCCGATCTTCTGGGCAGGGCGGCCATACTCATCATACCCCCTGGACTAGAGAGATTTACTTCTGTAGGATTCAGCTGGTTTTACTCTTTCTCTCTACTGCCACAGTTTATGAGGCCACATGAACCATCGTGAGTCTGTCCTCTGCAGCCTCATTTCCACCAAGGCCTTGGCACATCCTGGTCTCTCCGATACGTTGTCTTCTCTTTATAGGCTGGCTCTTTTACATTTACCAGGTCTCAGGTAAATACCAAGACAGCTCACCTGACCACATGGTCTCCACACAACTGCACACACCTCCAGTTCTCACAGAGCCTATTCTCTTTCAGACATTTTAAACTGTAATTAGGAGTGCTCTGTGCCCTAACAAGACTATAAGAAATTCCTGTCCCTGACTGTCCACCAGTGTCTAGAACAATTCTTGGTACAATAAGAACTTACTGTGCTAAATGGTGCACAGCTATCATCCCAGCATTTTGAACGTAGGAGGAGGATAAGGAGTCCAAGAGCCTAAGTTCAAAGCCAGCCTCAGTTACACACTGAGCTTAAGGCTAGCCTGGGCTATGTGGGAACCTGTCTCAAAAAACAGAAAACAAAACAAAACAAACAAACAAACAAAAAAGCCAAAGTGGGACCAAGGGATGAAGATTTATAATGCCAGCACCTGGGAGGTGGAAGCAGGAGAATCAGGAGTTCACACAGAGCCTATTCTCTGTGACCCACCTCAGCTATCTGGTCAGTTTCAGTCTAGCCTGGAGGTTACATGAGGCAATGTCTCAAACACCTTTAGTCATAGCACTCAGGAGGCAGAGACAGGAGGAAGATCTCAGGTCAGCAAGGTCTACAGAGTAAATTCCAAGAAAGTCAGGAATATACAGAGAAACTGTCTTGAAAAAACAAAAAAGCAAAAATAAACAACAACAGCAACAACAACAACAAAAACCTTTCTGGATAACAAATGAACCAAATCAAGCAACAATCAGATACTAATTATCCAGACTGTCACCACAAACCTGCATCTCACCTCCCAGGAGTGACACAAAGCCGACCAGAAGCTCTGGCAGCAGACAGGCAACAATGCCTTTTTAGAATAAAGTAAAAAGTAAGGAACAGTGAGATAGCTGAGTGGGAAAAGTATCTGGCATACAAGCTTGACTGAGTTCTATCCTCAGAACCCTCCCTCTGTGGAAGGAGAGAACCAGCTATCAAAACTATCCTCTGCTCTCCACATAGGCACACACACACACACACACACACACACACGCACACGCACACGCACACGCACACGCACACGCACACGCACACACACACACACACACACACACACACACATACTACAATAAATTGAATAAACAAACTGATAGAGGGAGTGCGTCATCCATCCGGGTGAAGCATTTGTTCACAAATGTCCCAGCCTAAAATCCCCTTTACCTGTTTTTTTTGTTTTGGTTTGTTTTGGTTTGGTTTTTTTGGTTTCTTTGGTTTTTGGTTTTTGAAGACGGGTTTTCTCTGTGTAGCCCTGGCCGTCCTGGAACTCAGTCTGTAGACCAGGCTGGCCTCATGCAGAAATCCACCTGCCTCTGTCTCCCAACTACTGGGATTAAATGCGTGCACCACTACTGCCTGGCGGGTACTTTTAAAATTTATATGTGTACTCAAGAGCATCACACGACCAGCACAGGAGATGGACATGGACACAGACACACAGCATGGATCAAATGAGGAGGTCAGAAGTCAACTCTGGAGCCAGTTCTGCCCTTTCACCGTGTGTGGGTCCTCGGGCTTGTGAGGCCAGAACCTTACCCACTGAGCCATCTGCTGTCCACACTTCGCTTACCCCTTCCCTGTGCCAATGACATTTTAGAGAATGGTCCCCAATCCAACAGCAGCACCTGAGCGCTTATCAGAAAGGTAAATCACTGGGCCTACCTGAATCTGGTGAGAGTCAGAAAAGTCTAAGGCCCAACCACATGCTCTTGGGGAAACATTGCCCATCAGTCGGAGAGCCCTAGAGTTGCCAACTCAAGCATTTGCTAGGGCCCCTCAGACCACGGCTGCAGTGACCTCTAAATGAGCTCAAGTAAAACTCGAGGCAACCCTGTGCAGCAGGGCATCCCAGTGCTCTCGTCTCAAAGCAGTCTCTCATGCGAGCTAAAACCATTACATTCTTGGGCACGATGCTATCGGTGGGGCCTGGTCAGTTTCTGCCATGTTCTCAGTGCACCTTTGCTACTGCTTGGCTGCAAAGTATTCTACCTGGCTTCTTCAGCAGTCCTAACTGCTGCTGCAGCAGACAGGCTGCCCTGCTCTTTCCCTGAGTTTACCACAAGGTTTGCAAACCCTTCGGTTCTGCCTTACCCTCCCACGCTTCCCTATAAACCACCCCAGCTGAATTCTGCAGTGCCTCGAAACTCTCTCACCAGATAAAGTAATCTTATTACCTTGTAAACACTTAACTTTTTCTTTGACAATTTCATATATGTATGTAATGCATCCTGTTCCTCTCACCCCACACTCTCCTCCCCTGCACCCCACACACCTATCGACTACCTTCCCCTGTGCCATTTTTTTTTTGAGACAGCATTTCCTATAATCCAGAACAGCCTCACACTTGCTAATACCTGATGTTGACCCTGAACTTCTGATCCCCTTCTCCACCTCCTGATCCCTGGAATAACAGATATTTTCCACTATAATCAATCTATGTAGTGTTGGGGATCAAATCCAGGACTCTGGGCATGCTAGGCAAATATTCAACAAGTTGAGTTACATCTCCCGTCACTAATCTATCATCCTCAAAGTTAGTCTCACAAAAACCTCAGAACCAGACAAAACAGAGATAATTTTTTTTTCTTCCGGTACAAAGACGGAACCTAGGAACCACAGCACTAGACCACTAAGCCAATCCCAAGTCCTCTCTCTACTTCTTTAAAAGACTTGAGACAGACTCAGTGAGCTGCCTAGGTAGGTAATGAGCTTGCCATCCTCCTGCCTCAGCCTTCCTCAGGAGCTGGTATTTAAGCCTGCACCAGGCCTGGCCAAAATGTCGACATTTTCTGCTAGAATGTAGCATAAATGACTTCTAGCCTAATTTCAACAGAGGCTTGCTCCTACCCAAAATCTCTCCACCCAGTCCTTACTGCCTATATTTCTATCAGCATTCTCGCATGTGCTCCTACTAGAATCACCGGTTAAGTTCTATAGACAGCACTATAGGACTTCACTAGCTCACAGCTCCAAGCCTTTTTTTTCTTTCTTTTCTTTCTTTTTTTTTTTTTTTTCCCACTATCCTAGAACTCACTCTATAGAACAGGCTGGCCTTGAACTCAAAGATCCACCAGCCTCCAGCCTCTGGGATTCTGGGATGAAAGGCATGTATCACCACGATTCCCAGCTCTCCAAGCTTGTTAAAGCTCCTGCATATCAGCCAGGCGGTGGTGGCGCACGCCTGTAATCCCAGCACTTGGGAGGCAGAGACAGGCGGATTTCTGAGTTCGAGGCCAGCCTGGTCTACAGAGTGAGTTCCAGGACAGCCAGGACTATACAGAGAGACCCTGTCTCGAAAAACCAAAAAAAAAAAAAAAAAAAAAAAAAAAGCTCCTGCATATCAGTTACAAAGGCTTCAGACCCAGAAGGCATGGTATCACAGCAACTATATTTAAGTAACAGAGAAAATGGGTCCCAGAGAAATGAGGCTGTGACAACATATGGACATAAAGGAATCCTTTATTTCTGCTCAGTTTCAGAGGTCTTAGTCTGGAATATCAGAGGAGGAATAAAGGAACACCATAGTTTCATCATGTTGACCAAGAAGCAGAGAAAAAGAAGATGCCCGAAGTAGCAGGTGCTCTCCTTTTCCTCTTTGGATTCAGCTGGGGCCCTGTCTACCCCAGGCCAGCCCCTGGAAAGAAACCTCACAGACACAGGCAGAGGTGTTTTACTAACCCAGGTGCCTGCCTCACTCCAAATGGACAAAATCAGCCCATCCCTCATCCTGTAACTGAAAATAAAAGGGTGTTTGTTTTGTTTTGTTTGCATTTTTATTATTGCAGATGCTGCTACATCTCTAGAAAATCCAATAAAATCAACTGAGGTCTTTTACAGTCAATAAATGGATCACATAAGCCGGGCGTGGTGGCACACGCCTGTAATCCCAGCACTTGGGAGGCAGGAGCAGGCGGATTTCTGAGTTCGAGGCCAGCCTAGTCTACAGAGTAAGTTCCAGGACAGCCAGGACCACACAGAGAAACCCTGTCTCGAAAAACAAAACAAAAACAACAACAACAAAAAAAACAAAACAAAAAAAAAAAAGGATCACATAAGTCAGAACTGACATTTAAGAAACCCTGCCAGGGCTGGCAAGATGGTCCCGCAGTGTGCTTGCTTGCCACTGAGCCGACGACCTGAGTTGGCTTTCACCTGGTGCAGAGATAAATTGTCCTCTGACCTACACTCAGCAATGGTAGCACATGTGAGTGTGCGCCCACAAGGTAAATCAGCGAATTTAAAAAAATAAATCAATGCTTTCACATCTACAAGTACATGTGGCCAAGTACACCACATATAGAACATGATGAGAAATTCTAAGCAGTTGAGAAAGAGATGGCTTGTTCAACAACAGGTATTCTGCAAATGGACACACATCTGGAAAAGTTAAGTTCAAACTACAGTTCACACTAAAATGAACCCCAAATGTATAACAGATATAAAGGCAAAAATATATAAAATACCTAATGATAACTTTAAATATATATCTACAAGACAGGCCTAGCAAGACGGCCCAGTGGGTAAGGCACTTGCCTGATGACCTGAGTCTGAGCCCCAGAACACACTTCAAAGATAGCAGGAAGCCAGACCATGGTGGTGCACACCTTTAATTCTAGCATTTGGAAGACAGAGGCAGGTGATGTCTGTGAGTTTAAGGCCAGCTTGGTATAATGAATTCCAGGCCAGCCAAGGCTACATAAAGAAACCCTAACTCAAAAATAAAACAAACAAAAACCCCAACTCTGTGTTTGTCTGTATATGCATAAAATACCCCTGAATGGACACATGAGAAAGGCATTCTGTCACTAGGGAGAAGATCTGTAACAGGAGCAGGACAGAAGGAACACTTTCCTGTGCACACTCTTACAACTTTGAAATTTTATGTCCAGTAAATAAATTTCTGCATTTTAAAAGCTCAGATTGTAAACTAATGAAGGAAGCGTTCCTGTGGGTGCAGCGGCCTCTGCCTGAGCTCTGCCGCTGACTGGCTGCTCTGGGCGCTTTCAGACACTGTCAGCACCCTTTACTGCCTGCCATCCCTCAGGGAGAAGGTCATGGCAGAGGCACGGTGTGCTCCCTGGGTGCACCTGGTACCTCTTTTGGACTAGGGTGGAAAGTCACTTCAGCTTTGTCCACTGAGACAAACTAGTCCATTGGGGCAAACAATTAATCTTCAGGAGGAAAAAAGTTATATTTTTGTTTTAAGTTATTTTGCAAAGCAGCAATGCTCTGGACAAGAAATTTAGCTTCTCGAAGCATCAAAACAAGGCAAATAAACGGGAGAATTTTTTTTATTTTATTTATTTATTTATTTATTTATTTATTTATTTACTTATTTTTGGTTTTTTCGAGACAGGGTTTCTCTGTGTAGTCCTGGCTGTCCTGGAACTCACTCTGTAGACCAGGCTGGCCTCGAACTCAGAAATCCGCCTGCCTCTGCCTCCCAAGTGCTGGGATTATAGGCATGTGCCACCACGCCCGGCTAAACGGGAGGAATTTTAGACAGACCAAGCTAACTGAACTGAGAATAAAAGGAATTTCCTTTTATTTTACTCAATGAATGATGTGGGTTTCAGGGACTCTGAAGCACAAGCACTGAAGAGGATGATTTCCCACATTCTAGAGTCGTTGCTGGGATGCACAGCAGCACCCCCACTAAAGGAAGAACTAATCCACTGATTATGTTGATCCATTGACTGTGATGGTCGTCATAGCCAGATGCGTCATCTCCCCAATCAAGTAACAACAAGGGTCCATTTTTATTCCTTTGTGACTGAATCAATAATTATTAGTAAGATGACTGAACTGACTTATCACTGCGAATGAGGAAAAACTCTGTCCCAATGGTTTAGATGTTCGCTTAAATGTGTATGTGTGTATCTGCATATGTGTATGAGGACATGTATTCAGGCTGCACAAGGAGCAAAGGAGGTTCAGTGTCCAACCCCCTGGAACTGTAGTCGTGATTGCCTGATGTGGACGCTGAGACCTGAACTCTGACCCTCTACAAGAGCAACAAGTCCTCTTAAGCACTGAGCGTTCTCTCCTGCTCCCAGAGAATCTATTTTAAAGCCAGAAAAAACACCTGGCTGGGTCCATACTGTGCCTCAGCCTCAGCTCATGCTAGCAGAAGCAAGGCCAGCCTCCCCTCCACACCCTGCTAGCCACATATCAACATAATCAAGTCCACTAGCTGGAGTCCAATTTGCCTGACTTCCTGCTGGTAACACGCTCTGACAGAAGACACCAAGACTCTAGACAACTTATATAACCCAATCCCCCAAATGGAAGATGTGCTGAGTCTTTGCTCTGTCATTACCACGTCAAGACTCCTTACTACAGCCAGGTGGTGGTGGTGGTGGCGCACGCCTTTAATCCCAGCACAGAGGCAGGCAGATTTCTGAGTTCGAGGCCAGTCTGGTCTACAGAGTGAGTTCCAGGACAGCCAGGGCTACACAGAGAAAAACCAAAAACCAAAAAAAAAAAAAAGATTCCTTACTACAAATGTTGTGTGGAAGGAACGCTCTAACTGAGCAGAGTGACTCTGAAGACACAAAGAATCAGCTCACCTGGCATCCCTTCTCTCGGAGCTGGAGTCCCCAAAGCTCTTAGCTCTTCGGCTGCAGAGTACAGGGGCCCTTTCCAATAACATCCTTACAAGAAGACACAATAGCACGCATGTGGCAGTCAGAGGGCAGCTCTATGGAGTCAGTTCTCTCGTTTTACTTCGAGGTGAAGTCTGGGGTCAAACTCAGGTCACCAGGTTTGTGGGACAAGTGCTTTTACTCTCTGAGTCCTCTTCCGGCCTCTAGCCTCTTCTTTTCTTTTTCTTTTTTTTTTTTTTTACTTTTTTTTTTTTTTTTACAATTTTGGGTTTTTGAGTCAAGTATAATGGCACATGCCTTTAATCCCAACACTCAGGAGGCACAGACATGCAGATCCCTGAGTTTAAGGTCAGCCTGGTCTGCAGATCAAGTGCCAGGACAGCCAGGGCTACACAGAGAAATCCTGTATTGAAAAACTAAACAAAACATTTTTTTTTTAATTTTTAACTGTGAATATATAGGGGAAACAACATTTGTCTTCAGTACCTGTGGAATCTATCTAGAAGAAGGCACTGGATCCCCTGGAGCTGAGGTCGTAGGCAGTTAAGGGCCACTATGTGGGTGCTGGAGTCAAACTCAGGTCCTTTTCAAGAACACAGGACAGCCAGGAAAGAAGGGGGGGGTATCTGTAAATCATTTACCTAGCAGATGATTAACATCTGGAATATATAAAGAACTCTTTTTTTTTTTTTTTTTTTTTTCGAGACAGGGTGTAGCCCTGGCTGTCCTGGAACTCACTCTGTAGACCAGGCTGGCCTCGAACTCAGAAATCCACCTGCCTCTGCCTCCCAAGTGCTGGGATTACAGGCGTGCGCCACCACTGCCCAGCTATAAAGAACTCTTATGACCCAACAAGAGAAATCATCACAGCTCCAAGCCACACACAGAGGGCTGCAGAGCTGTGCCAGAAGCTAACTAAGAGCGTGTCCTGCTGAGTTCCCATGCTCCATCAGACAGCTCACAAACACTAGCCTGTAGCTCCAGCTCCAGCGTCTAGCCTCCTCAGCCTCTGCACTACGAGAACATACCCACAGACAGACAAACACCTACATGTAATTAAAAACAGTATAAATAAATAAATAAACCCAGGGGGTGGAGACGTGGCTCAGCAGTTGAGCGCACTGGCTGCTCTTCCAGAGGACCCCGATGTGTTTCCAACACCCACAAGACAGTTCACAACCACCTGTGACTCTAGTTCCCAAAGATGTGGCAGCCCCTTTGCCTCCTTGGGTACTGCATGTGTGTGGTGCACAGACATACATACAGGGAATGCACCCATATACATAAAAGCTCACACATTTTAGTGTCTAAAGGGGATCCCGTAGCCAATCTCCTATGGATACCGATAAACAACTGTATATCCAAATAGCATGCAAAAAATATGCAATGAACTAAAAGTAAGAATTCAAAGATCTATCTGTATGTACACTGTGTCCCTCCTGGTTCTGGTCATCAGCCTTTTTACTATGACTAACTGTATACTCCTGTTCCTGACGTCACCATTCCTAATATCCAAACGGTAGAAACAGCTCCAATCTTCGTTGAAAGACAGATTTCCTTTAAAATGTGTAGATATATAGCAGCATCCTTAATCCCAGCACTCGGGAAGCAGAGACAGGTGGATCTCTGAGTTCCAGGTCAACTCTGGCTATAAAATAGAAACCCTTGGAAAAACGTGGCTATACAAACAAAATAATGTAATTCAATCTGAAAAAGGAACAAAATGTAATAAACAATACATGAATGAACCTTCAAAACAAGGTGAAAGGAACCAGACACAAAAGACAGACACGGGGCTGGAGAGAAGGCTCAGCAGTTAAAGGTACCTGTTCTTGCAGACCACCAGGGTTTGGTTCCCAGCATGGGAACACACATGGTTATTCACAGCCATCCCTAATTCCAGTCCCAAGGGATCTATCTGACACCCTCTCCTAACCTCTGAGGGCACCAGGCACACATATGGCACACATACAAACATGCAATCAAAACACTCATACACCTAAAAACAAAATAAAGGGGGCTGGAGAGATGGCTCGGAGGTTAAGAGCACCGACTGCTCTTCCGAAGGTCCTGAGTTCAAATCCCAGCAACCACATGGTGGCTCACAACCATCCATAATGAGATCTGACGCCCTCTTCTGGGGTGTCTGAAGACAGCTACAGTGTAGTTAACAAATATAATAAGTAAATAAATCTTTAAGAAAAAACAAAATAAAGTACAATAATCTAAAAAGTATAGTGACAGTTCCCCTCAGACGAGAGGATTTCTCACAAGCAAGCTCAGAGAGACAAAGCACGACAGAGGTTGCCGGCAGCAGGCGACACGGGGAATATGGACATCTAATGGGGACGGTTTCTGTGTGCAATAATTGAGAAGTTCTGGAAATGGGTAATAAGGGCAGCTAGACAACACTGTGAGTATATTTAATATCCCTGACTGCTCTAGTTAATCATTAAAATTCTAAATTTTATGTTATGTATTATTTTCTACAAATTAAAAAAAAAATAAAAATTAGAAAAGTCAAGCAAGCCGAGTGGGGAAGAGAGAGGGGATGAGAGCCCTGCCGTACTGAGACACGCCATCTTGGATTCAGCTCCATGACACAGGCTGCTTCCTCCACCATACCTCCTCCTCTACCTCCTCCCATTTGCTAACAGAACAATGGAGAGACTATGAAGCCAGTGGGCACATCTGCAGGAAAGCACGGACTGTTGTCCGGCAAACAAGTCTGCACACAGGCACGGCCCCTAACCGGCCACTGGGAAAACTTCAGATAAGCTAACACTGGAGCCCAACAGCCCGAGCCTTGAACAATTCCATTAAATATTACCCACAGGTATCACTTTAGGTGGCTAAAGTCACTTAGATCTTGTTTCTTTAACCAACTCAGGACAGTGGTAAGTCAGGAGCTCATATGGCAAAATCTGGAAGACACGGTTTGGAGGCCTGATTCTCTGTGTACGAGCCGGACGACCCTGGAAACTGGTTCAGCGGGAGAGAGAACGGAAACCACACATACAGTACTGTCGCAGCCAACAAATGGATGCTGACGGTCAGAGTAAGCAAACAGCACGCGAATCCAGGCTCCCTGAGAAGAGGATCTGAAGTGATCCTGAATTGTGGCAACCCTAACCACCCACATCAACAAATATAAACGCACGGCAGGCACGGTTCCTTTCCCAACTGGACAGTTAGGCAGCTTACATATGACCTCGGGCAAATCACGGTCTTTATGGTTTTCTGTTCTAGCCACACACTAAGGATAAAATTCTTGTACCTCAGGACAGTAATCTAAACTGGTGGTAGCATTCCCAAGCCAGTGCTTAGAAAGCACATGGAAACATCTGGAGAAGTACTTTCTCTCTCCCCCTCCCCTGCCCCCCACCACAGTCACAAGAGAGAGAGAGTATTCAACAACAAAGGAGTTTCAAGAAAGTGAAAACCAGCTCTTGCATTCCAACTTGACCAAAGAATGAGTGCTGAGCACGAGCAGGAGCACACATATCTGTTATCCCACATATTCAGGAAACTGAGGCAGGAGGATGAAACTCTATGGTCAGCCCGGGCAACGAGGCCCAACTCAAAATAAAAAGCCACAGGTGTTGCTCAGTGGTAGACCAATGCCGTAGGCACACGTCCCCAAAGAACTTAATAATGAGTATAGAAATAATATTTATACTTGTACACACTGTTGGTCATTTTTTGGAAAAAAAAAAAAGTGCCAAGCAGAAACGCTGCAAATATATAAAAACACTTTAGATCTGAAATGCATTAACATGTAGTTAATAACATACAATCTTCATTTAAGCATCACACAGCCTACGCCTAAAATGCATTCAGTACTAACTAGATACACTTGATCCTGACTCTAATAAAAGCTTCGATGTCTAGCACACCTCGAGATGGTAGCACACTGCATAAGCAAACTCTACAAACACACCCAAAGATAACATCATTCAAGACTGTTCCTATGTCGACTTCACAAGAATTATTGCAAGATCACCAGGGCGAGTTTATTCATCGGTTCTGTCACCATAAGTAACATAAGATGAAGTAAATAAGCTAAACTAGGGAAGACTACTGCCAGAACCCCACTCCCCACTCCCCACCCGCCTGTGGCTCACTGCCCTCTTCATCGCCTCTATCTGCACAACTTATCCGCGATGCAGTGTGGACCCGGGGCTCCCCGCAGCTTGCGCTATCACATTATAACCCTGATGCAACAAAACCGCCTGGAAGTAAAATAAACACGAGCAAAGTTTAGGTTTAAGCAACACACAAAACCAGAAACCGAGCACGCCCAGCAGAGAGCGAGTCTACTTGTTGCCTGGCTATCGGATCTTCGGAAAGAGGCAGGACTGAGTCACTGGGTCTAGCCCTCACCCTGGGAACCCCAGGCAACCCCAGAGCAGGTTCCAGCAGCTAGGCTGCCTGAGCTCACTGAGCCTGAACCCATCGCGACCCAGGCAGCTCGACCCGGGCGGAGGGCGGGGGGAGGCACGGTCCGGAAGGGGACACCGGACGGTCCGGCCCCTGTTCCAGACTGCGGTCTCCGGAGCCGCCCTCGGGCTGCTGGACAGCGCCCACGCCCGCGCGCCCCTGCCCGGGCTCGCCCGCATCCCGGAACTCCCGGGCACGAGCGGCGCGAGGCCGGCGCCGGGGCCCTGCCGACGCGCGCTGAGGTACCTGTGGCGGCGCCGCAGCTCCCGGGCGGCGGCGACCGAGCGGCGGAGAGCGGCCTGCGCGCTCCTGGCCCGCGGTCCCGTGTTTGGAGCCCGCCTTCTCCCTCCCGGCCGCCGGGCGCCCGCGCAGCTCCCCGCCCCTTCACCTCTCAACTCCTACCTTTCCCCTCCCGCTCCGCCGCCCTCCACACGTGCTCCCAGCGGCGTGCGCATGCGTAGTCCGGCATAGCCAGCGGCTCGCGTTCGCCCCCTGGTGGTGCCCTGCCACACAACTGCGGGAGGAAGTACTAGAGCTGCCTGTGGCCTGGAAGAAGGTGGCTTAAGTAGCGCTTGGGAGTTTTGACAGCAGCACGGTCCCCGGAAAGTGATCGAGAACGTGCGCAAGAGCTCACGCTTTATAATGCCAAAGGATTAGAGACGGGGCTGGGTGTGTATGGCTCAGTGGTGGAGCACTTGCCTGGGACTCTCCGGGCCCTGGGGTCTGATTCACAGCAGCATCAAAAAGGAAAACAAAACAAAACAAAACAAAAACAAAAAACAAAACAAAACAAAACAAAACAAAAAAAACGGGATTAGAAGCACCTGAGATAAGTAGTAAATGTATGCTTACTGTATGAATTAAGTACAGGAGCCTCCTACACCAAGGATGTTTAATGAGCACTTACTGACAATGAAAGCTAATTCAAAACCAAGCTGGAAAACCAGGCGTGGTGGCGCACGCCTGTAATCCCAGCACTTGGGAGGCAGAGGCAGGTGGATTTCTGAGTTCGAGGCCAGCCTGGTTGGTCTACAGAGTTTTGGGTCTGCAGACCCAGGACAGCCAGGGCTACACAAACCTTGTCTCAGAAAACAAAACAAAACCAAGCTGGTGTATAGTTCCATTTTTGTTAAAAAATACAACGCATAGGGTAAGGTAGATACTCAGTGTTTATTCCTGCGTGGAGGAATTATGGGTGTTCACGTCTCTTCCACCTTCTGACCGGCCACCAATCAACGTGCACGTGTAACAGATTATGCTGAGTGATTGCCCTGGCAATAGTCAAGCATATGGTGCATGTTCTCTCATTTGGCTTTGAAAATAGAGGAGACTCGCACAGAAGGGGAAACTGAGGTAGGTCCCAGGCATAGCAACAGTCCCAACCCTGGTTGTCCTTAGGCCCACCTATGGAGAGATGGTGACCACACTCCCAACGCCCAGCTCTTGGTCCTCTGAGTGCCGCAGGTCAGAGTTGCCACCTACCCCCCTCCCCATCTTGCTACCTTAAACATGCTCCTCCCGCTTCACTCCTGCCTGGCAGCATACCTGTCCTGCCGATCAGACCCCGTCCCTGCCCTCAAGGGCACCCATGGTGGGGGAAGAGAAAATAATATAGTCGCCATGCAAAACAAATGTGAGGTGGCCGCTTCAGCCTTTGGAATAAGATGAGGGTTCTTCTATAAAGCATGTTTCCAGGAGGGATGTAGCTCGGTTGATATACTCCCTGCCCAGCAAGCACAAGGCCTCGGGTTTGAGCCTTAGCACCTAGCAAACTGGCAGTGGTGGCTCACACCTATGTCAGCCCTTAGGGAGGACAGGCAGGAGGAAGGCCAGTGTGGTACACAAGTCCGCCCCACACACACACACACACACACAAAGATAAGGTGATGCAACCTCCTGCTGGGACGCCTGCCTAGCACCGTGGCCTTGGGCTCAAACCTCTGTAATAAGTTTTAATATTTTTACCTGGTGAACTTGCTCTGACTCTTGGTGAAGGACATGGAAATGCAAACTCTCTGTTCCCTGAGTTGATTTTTTTTTTTAAGATGTATTTATTGTTTTCTGTGTGTGAGTGTTTCCCCTGCTGGTATGCCTTTGCACTACATATGTTCCTGGTTCCCTAGGGAGGGCTTCCACTCCCCCTGACACTGGAGTTACAGACAGTTGTGAGCTGCCACCATGAAGTTGCTGGAAAGAATCCCGATCCTGTGATAGAGCAACGAGTGTCTTTAACCATGGAGCCGTCTCTCTGACCCCACCTCACTATCGCAGCACAGAGAAGCAAACTGAAACACCTGAACAGGTAGCGAAGACCTGTGGTCCCCGCACTCAGGAGCCTATGGAAGAGCTGGTGAGCATTCACATTGAGTTCCAGGCTATATAGTTCACATTGAGTTCCAGGCTATATAGTTCACATTGAGTTCCAGGCTATATAGTTCAAAGGCTACCTTGTCTTAAAAATTGAATGAAAGATTATTTTTTCTTTATTTTTTCGAAATTAGAAACACCGTAGAAAGCGGGGCAGGGACACTTCTCTTCCCCTCCTCCTCAGATCACCTCCTCCTTTCAAGTGCCTCGTCTGCCCCCTTGGAGGCCTGGCGTGGGGTCTCCCTCTCTGTCCCTGGCTTCTCCGGGCTCTCTCCGGTCTCTTTCCTCATGAGATGTGAAATCTTTCCAGACCTATTTGCTGGGTCTTCTGTTTTGCTTTGTGTGCTCAATGGAGCCCAAGTCATCCGTAAATGCTCCCCGACTGAACCCCACTTAGCTTTTCGGGGCTGTTCCCTGCAGTTCTGGAAAGCCAAGCCCAGGGCCTCAACTGTGAGAAATCATTTTCTGCTTGTTTTCATTTTTATCAAAGGCAGCCTTGCCCTCCAAGGACTAATATTTCATAAATCTCTCCATCTTGTGAAACTTTTATGTTGAAAATTAAAATCTTTTAATCCTCTCCACCAGGTAAGACTTGTATTTTCACAACACATACAGACACAGATACACACCAGATACACACACACACACACACACACACACACTTGTTCTTGAATGTGATAGTCCCCTTTTCTTAATTTCCTTTACACGTATTCTTTTAAAAGCAGTTAACCTCAAAAGACTCTGAGGTTGGACTTCAGCCAATGGGGAAAAGACAGTCACCACCTGCATTAGAATAAAAACCAAGCACACTTCCTGCCCTGGTACACCCGCCAGCCCATCCTCTTTTTGTGAAAAGAAATTGCCTTGCTGAGTTATTTTCACCCTGTCCATGTGTCTTTGTTCAACACCAAGTATTTTTGTTTCCAACACCCTGACTGGTGGACAAGTGCTGTACGTCCCCTGCTGCCCCTGAACCCTGGGCCGGACTGTCTACTCTCCAGAGAGGAAACTGCTGTCACTCCCACACCCTGCCCTTTCCCCACCCAACCTTTTGAGGTACGTTGCCATGGCTAGCCTGGGACTCACCTTTACACCAGGCAGTCCGAGACAAGGAATCGACCAAGAGATACAAAGTAGCTTTTCTGCAGAGCTGCTGACTCCTGTCCTAGGCCTTGGGTCTGTTACCTAGCACTGGGGTGGAAAGTGGTTTTTCCTAAGACTGCCTGAGAAGTCAAGGTCAGGGACGGTTGTTAGTAACACAGGCAGGCGGGGCAGCCACAGAGCCCACAGCCTGAGGACAGACACAGGCTTCTGCACTAAGATTTTCTGAGGAATGAGGGGAAAGGAGCATCAGTGTGGACGGGAGTGTCAGTCTCCCCATACCCTCACACACACACACACACACACACACACACACACAATTATATTTTAAGAGCACTTGCTGCTTCCACTAAGCCACCTCTCTAGCTCCTTTTGTTATTTTTAAAGATCTTATTTTAGCCATATGTCGTTTAATCCCGGAACTTCAAAGGCAGAGGCAGGCAGATCTCTGAGGTGGAGAGACCAGACCAACACCATCTTAGAGAACCTGGCCTAAGGTTGAACTTGCTAACCAACCACCAAGCCTGCACCTAGCACTGGACCCCAGGTCACTCCCCAACAACCACCAACCAAGAGAAAAGCAGAAGTTATGGTTGCACCTAAGATATATACCTTAGTAGTTTATATAAGTTTAAGGGTTGGCTCCCAGCACTAGCCCATCATTTTAAAGGGCAACAAATTCCAAAATAGGCCCCACCCCCAACCAGATGTGCGCCCAGCTGGATGCCCCTCGCTTGTTTGCAAACAAGCCTCTTAAGTGCTTGAAACTGGGCTGGGACTCCACCCTCCTATCCTGCTGCATGGACGATGGTGTGACCCAAGCTCGAGCCTGAATAAAGGCCTTAATGAGACTGCATCAGAATCTGCTCCTTGGTGGTCTTTTAGGGCTCACGAAACGGGCACAACAGGAGGCCAGCCTAGTCTACATAGAGAGTTTCAGGCTAGCCTCTGACCACCAAAAGCCAAAAAAAAAAAAAAAAAAAAGTATTACAATTTCAAAACATAAAAAAATATATATATAAAAAAAGATTTTCCTTAAGTGTTTAATTATCTGCTTGCGTGTGTCTATAGAAGGCTATGGATACATGTGCCTGCTGAGGTCTGAAGAGAATGTCTGTCTCATCCCTGGAGCTGGAGTTAGTCAGTTATGAACAGCCAGGTATGAGAGCTGTAGATCAAACTCAAGTTCTCTACAGAGCAATCCAAGATCGTCACTGCTGCGGCATCTCCAAGCCCCTGGCTCCATGTATCTGAAATCGGATCTATAGAGACATACAGAAGATTAATAGCTGTTTTTTTTAAAAACTTGAATTTGTCTTGTTTGCTTCTCTGGTTGGTTGGTTGGTTGGCTAGCTGCTGAATGATTGGCTGGTTGGTTGAGACTGACTGAACCCTGGTTAGCCTTGAACTGGCATCTATCTTGCCTCTGCCTCCTGCAAGCTGGAAATTTAGGCATGTGTCATTATGCTTGGTGATCCATTTTATTGCTTATGCATTTCCAATCAGTTCCAGCTAATCTGATTATAGTTAGTGCATATAACAGTTCAGCCAAAGTTCAACCTGACTTCAGGTTGGTCCCCAGGAGAAACACATCCAAGTTTTTAAAAGCTAAATGGAAGTTGGGCTGTGGTGGTACATGCCTTTAATCCCAGCATTTAGGTCTCTGAGTTGGAGGCCAGCCTGGTCTACAGAGCAAGTTCCAGGGCAGTCAGGGCTACACAGAGAAGCCCTGTCTCCAAAAACAAACAAAAAGCCAACAGTTACTAAATGTAACAAGAAATCACAAAAATTTAACAATCCCAGTAGTTACATTTCTATCCTGTACCTAGTGTTACTTTTGATCTCAATTAACAATCTCAGAACAATCTTCAAAGTCAGAGACTAATCTATCTAACAAATGCAGATACCTACCCCTAGAGCAGGGTCTCCACCTGTGGGTCGCGACCCCCTTGGGGGTCGCATATCAGATATTTACATTATGATTCGTAACAATAACAAAATTACAGCTATGAAATAGCAAGGAAATAACTTCATGGTTGGCATCACCAGGACGTGAGGAAGTGTATCAGAGTCAGAGCAGTAGGAAGGAGAGTCAGAGCAGTAGGAAGGAGAGTCAGAGCAGTAGGAAGGAGAGTCAGAGCAGTAGGAAGGTTGAGAGTCAGAGCAGTAGGAAGGAGAGTCAGAGCAGTAGGAAGGTTGAGAGTCAGAGCAGTAGGAAGGTTGAGAGTCAGAGCAGTAGGAAGGTTGAGAGTCAGAGCAGTAGGAAGGAGAGTCAGAGCAGTAGGAAGGAGAGTCAGAGCAGTAGGAAGGAGAGTCAGAGCAGTAGGAAGGAGAGTCAGAGCAGTAGGAAGGAGAGTCAGAGCAGTAGGAAGGTTGAGAGTCAGAGCAGTAGGAAGGAGAGTCAGAGCAGTAGGAAGGAGAGTCAGAGCAGTAGGAAGGAGAGTCAGAGCAGTAGGAAGGTTGAGAGTCAGAGCAGTAGGAAGGTTGAGAGTCAGAGCAGTAGGAAGGAGAGTCAGAGCAGTAGGAAGGAGAGTCAGAGCAGTAGGAAGGAGAGTCAGAGCAGTAGGAAGGAGAGTCAGAGCAGTAGGAAGGAGAGTCAGAGCAGTAGGAAGGAGAGTCAGAGCAGTAGGAAGGAGAGTCAGAGCAGTAGGAAGGAGAGTCAGAGCAGTAGGAAGGAGAGTCAGAGCAGTAGGAAGGAGAGTCAGAGCAGTAGGAAGGAGAGTCAGAGCAGTAGGAAGGTTGAGAGTCAGAGCAGTAGGAAGGTTGAGAGTCAGAGCAGTAGGAAGGAGAGTCAGAGCAGTAGGAAGGAGAGTCAGAGCAGTAGGAAGGAGAGTCAGAGCAGTAGGAAGGAGAGTCAGAGCAGTAGGAAGGAGAGTCAGAGCAGTAGGAAGGTTGAGAGTCAGAGCAGTAGGAAGGAGAGTCAGAGCAGTAGGAAGGAGAGTCAGAGCAGTAGGAAGGAGAGTCAGAGCAGTAGGAAGGAGAGTCAGAGCAGTAGGAAGGTTGAGAGTCAGAGCAGTAGGAAGGTTGAGAGTCTTGGCTCTGGAGAGAACATGAGCCAGAGAGACATGAGGGTGCAACAGGTTCTAGCACTCAGAAGGCAAAGGCAGAGGCCAGCCTGGTTTACACAGTGTGTTCTACAAGGGCTATATCTTGACACCCTGCCTTTTAAAAAGAAAAAATAGGATTGCAGTTGGCAACATGATTAAGCAAAAATGGCTGCCCCAGGGCCAGCTGCTTGGTTTCAGTTCCATTTCCGATATAAGCTACAGCTCTGCGGCTGAGAGAATCTATTTAACCTCAGGAATTCTCAAACTACAAGCCAAGCCCCAGGACATGATGAACATTGCCCTCTGAGGCTTTTGAAAGAAATTAAATCAGAACATGAACACATAAAATGCCTCGATTCCGGTAAGTGGCAGTCGCTGTAATTACTGTCACAGTCACTTAAACACATTCAAACCTTCAATGCCGCATTGTTGGTGTTCCTTCGGTGTCCGTAGTTTCTAGCAGTATTTCACCATCTCACACACACCAAGGATACACTACAATAATTTCCAGCCTATGATCCCAGCACTCAGTCAGTAGAGGCAGGCAGATCGCTGTAAATTCAAGACCATTCAGACTATATAACTATAGCTTCTTGGTAGAGTGCTGCCTAGCACTGTGAGGGCCTAGGTTCAATCACCAGAACTGCAAAAATAAACAAATAAAAATACTGCTCTTCCAGAGGACCCAGGGTCTTTCCCTAGCATCCACATGGTGGCTCATAACCATCACAGCATCCCAGTGCCTGGGAATCCAACACCTTCTTCTGGCCTCTGACACATCAAACATGCACAAAGTGTACAGACATACATGGAGGCAAACATCTATATGCATAAAATAAAATGACTTAATTTTGGCCTGGAGAGATGACTCAGTAGTTAAGAGCACTGGCTGCTCGTCAAGAGGTCCTGAGTTTAATTCCCAGCATCCACACGGTAGTTCACAACCATCTGTAGTGGGATCTGATGCACTCTTCCAGCATGCAGGTATGCATGAAGATAGAGCACTCATGCATAAAATAAATCTTTTAAAAAATCTTTAAAAGTTGCGGTGCACACCCTTCCCGTACGATGTATGCACGCGCCTTGCCTCTGCGAACCTCGCGGTGTTCCTGGAGCGTTAAAAAAAATCTTTAAAAACCATAAATTCCTTTTGACAGACAGTGATGGTACATGCCTTTAATTCCAGCACTTGGGGTTGACAGAGGCAGGTGAGTTTGAGGCCAGCCTGGTCTTCAGAGTAAGTTCTAAGACAGCCAGAGCAACACGAAGAAATCCTGTCTCAAAAGAACCAAAAATTAACTAATTAATTTTTTAAAATATTGGGCCACCGAGATGGCTCAGCAGGAAAGGGTATGTGCTTTCAAACCTGAAGACCTGAGTTAGATCTCTGAGATGCAGAGAAAAGAGAATCAACTCTGACAGGCCACATATATGCATGTATGCAGGCCACAACTCTGACCTCCACATATATGCTGTGGCACATGCAAATCCACACACATACATACACTCACATAAACAGACAGACAAATCCATTGTCTAGTCTGTAAAAATAAATAGATATAATACAAATTTTTAATAAAAATGAACCCATCAAATAGGAACTTTTTGGAAGATTTATTTATTATATAAGTACTCTGTAGCTGTCTTCAGAAACACCAGAAGGTGGCATCAGATCTCATTACGGATGGTTGTGAGCCACCATGTGGTTGCTAGGATTTGAACTAAAGACCTTTGGAAGAGCAATCAGTGCTCTTAACCGCTGAGCCATTTCTCCAGCCCGAATAGGAACTTTTTAAATGAGGAAAGTAAGGTCTAGAGAGGTTAAATGAGCTCCTATTTCCTCCTCCCAGACCCCAAATATGACTAATCCAATGTCTGCCTCTTTTTTTTTTTTTGAGACAGGGTTTCTCTGTGTAGTCCTGGCTGTCCTGGAACTCACTCTGTAGACCAGGCTGGCCTCGAACTCAGAAATCCGCCTGCCTCTGCCTCCCAAGTGCTGGGATTACAGGCGTGCGCCACCACGCCCGGCTAATGTCTGCCTCTATAGATCTGCTCTTTCTGGATCTTTCAAAAGAGATGGAATCAGGGGCTACAAGATGCCTCACCAGTTAAGAGCTCACGTTGCTCTCACAGGAGACCTGAGTTTCGTTCAGAGCATCCATCTCAGACTGCTCACGTCCAGGGGATGATTTAAATACCCTTTTTTGGCTTTAGCAGACACCTGCACATGACACACGTGCATGCGGACAATTATGAGATAAAAGAAAATCTTTTTTTTTTTTTTTTTTTTTTTTTTTTGGTTTTTCGAGACAGGGTTTCTCTGTGTAGCTCTGGCTGTCCTGGAACTCACTCTGTAGACCAGGCTGGCCTCGAACTCTGAAATCCGCCTGCCTCCGCCTCCCAAGTGCTGGGATTAAAGGCGTGCGCCACCACTGCCCGGCATAAAAGAAAATCTTTTGAGTTTTTATTTATTTGAGATTACAATATATGTTTTGGTTTTCTGACGCAGGGTTTCACTGTGTGGCTTTGGCTGGCCTGAAGCTCACTAGGTAGACCATGTCGGCCCAGACCTAACAGATCTGCCTACCTCTGCCTCCCAAAGGCTTGCACCACCATGCCCAGCTTGAAATAAACTATTTTACAATAATAAAATAAGCTACAGAGGCGGCTCCGTGGTTAAGAGCACTCGCTGCTCTTGCACAGAACCCAGGTTTGTCCATGGCTTGTAACCATCTAAAACTCCAGCCGCAGGGGACTCAAACCCCTCTTCTGCCTCTGCCAGCACTAGGCACCCACATTAAGTCACATAGCTGGGTACGCACACGACTTTGATCCCAACAACCGGGAGGCAGGGGCAGGTGGATCTCTGTGAGCCTGAGATCAGCCTGCTCTTCCAAAGGTCTTGCCAGACAAGCAGTGGCGACATTGTGAGACTCTGACGATAAACAAACAAACAAATGAATGGGATCAGAGCTGAGTGATGTGAGCCTGTTAGCCTGGCATTCAAGAGACTGGACACAGGATTGAGAGTTTGAGACCAACATGGACTATATAGTGAATTCAAAGCCATCCATGACTCCATGGAAAGAACCTGTCTCAAAACCAAAAGAAATAAGTAAAAATTGGCCTAAGTCTATAATCCTAAGCTTGATTCAAGAGGCTGGGATAAGAGTCCTGCTATGAATTTAAGGCCAGCCTGGGCTACATAGTGAGATCCTGTGTAGAAACCAAAACAGCTTTCTCTTTGGCTGCCAGGACCTTGCACATTTTTCCCTGAAATGGAGTATCTTCAAGGGATGCTGATTATTGCAGGGGCGCCCACATGCTTGCTATAATACTCCACTTCCACTTGAGGAAAGCCAACCACCCCGCTGAGCTTCTCCAGCAGCCAGGGTGATGATGGAGTCTGTCTGAGAGCGCGGCCTCACCTGCTGTGATGAGGACATACTTCTGAGGCACAAGTATCTGGCTGGTCGTGGAAGCTGACCAAGCCTGCTTTTCCTCACCTGTGGTGGCTTAGATAAGAATGGCCCCATAGGCCCATGTATTTGATTGCTTGGTCACCGAGGAGTGGAACTGAAAGGATTAGAAGGATTAGGGGCGTGGCCTTGTTGAAAGAAGTGTGTCACTGGGGGTGAGCTTTGAGGTTTCAAACACTCGGTTCCTCCCTTCCCCGCCCCCCCCCATACCATATCCCTCTCCTTTCTACTTCCCACCCCCCACCCTCGCGTGCACGCGCGCACACACACACACACACACACACACACACACACATACACACACACACACAAACACCGTCACTTTGCCCGGGGATTAAGATTTAGCTCTCAGCTCTGCTCCAGAGCCAAGCCTGCCACCATGCTCCTTCCATGATGATAAGAGAACGAGCCAATGAAACTCTAAGCAAGCCCCCAGAACACGCGTTCTTTTATGAGAGTTGCCTTGGTCATAGTGTCTCCTCACGGCAACAGAAGAGGAACTAAGGACAGCAGGAACCACAACAAGCAGGCCAGTGAGAAGGCAGTGGAGGCCACAGACAGCTCACCGGGTGCTTGCCGCCAAGCTCGCGACTGAGTCTGGACCCGTGAAACCCACAAGATGGAAGGAGAAAACTGACTCCTGACAACGTTCTCTGCCCACCACCCCATGTGTGACATGATGTATATATGCACACACACACACACATACACACACATACATACACACACACATACATACATACACACACATACATACACATACATACATACACAAACATACATACATATATATGCACACACATATATACAGACATGCATACACACACACACACACACACACACACACACACGAAGTAAATGTAATAAATATTTTTGTTTTGAGTTGAGACACTCTGTAGCTCTGGTTGGCCTTGAACTTATTATGTAGAACAGATTGGTCTCAAACTCATAATCTCGCCCTCCTTCTGCCTTGGGATTAAAGTTATGTACCACCACACCAGCTTTATGAAAAACACTCGTGTCTAACACTTACTAAGGGCAAGGGAAAGAAGGTGAAGAGGAGCACCACTCTCCCCTTTCCAGGGTTGTTCTGAGCTAGTTTTTAAGTTAACGACTATATAAAGACTATGGCCATAATTCTGTCACAGAGCACTTGCCTAACATGTGCAAAGCCGTGAGTTCAACACAGGAACACATGCACAGTCTATAAAACGTTTACTTTTATTAGTGAATTCATTTACATGTAAAAACAACGCACTAATTTTAAGAGAATACTTATATTCCCTCTGAGGTGACCTTTACTAAGGAGCTAGTGTGACCAGCAGTCATCTCAGGATGCTGGGATTAAGATTCCTTTCTCTTATCTAGATGTGCTACTGTACCCTTTAATCCCAGCATTCTGGAGGCAGAGGCAGGGGAAGGAATCTCTGTGAGCTTGAGGCCAACCTGGTCGACACAGCGAGTTCCAGGCCAGCAAGGGCTACAGAGAAGAGATCTTGTCTAAAACTGCCTTCCAACACACACACACACACACACACACACACACACACACACACCCCAAAACATTAAAACATTGGTTCTGAGACCGCCCTCCTCTTGCCTCCCCTGTCTTCAGAGGTGTGCACGGGTAACTCACCCCGGCCCTTCTAACCAGGCAGCAAAGTCATTCCGCATTCTTCTCCCCGGTGCCTTCCTTATTCGGGGTCCCAATGCCATGCTCTCGATGGTTAGGACTCCAGCATATAACCAAGCCGCAGAGACGGTGCAGGTTTACACCCTCAGTGGGTAAGGGGTGGGGACACCTGGCCCTGGTCTCCAGGAATGCAGGCCCGCAGGTATGGCTTTGGAATCCAGCTCCAGCTCAACGGCCTGCTCTAAGGCTCGAATGTGCTCACCTCCTTTCCAAGCCCATCTCCTCACTGGACTTCGAGGAAAAGTTCCTTTGTAATAGGGAAGTGAGACATAAAAAAGACAACCTCCAGGAAGCCTGCTGTGGGACCCTTCTTTATTCCAGCCATCACTGTCCTAGCTGTCAGCCAGGATGGCTGCCATTCAGGACAACTTCCTGACTGCCTCCTTCTACCTACAGTGGCTCTTGATGGCACAACCTCCAAAAACAGGCAGGTGAGGCCGAAGTCCTCACGTGGGACGCCCCAAAGGACCGCTCTGTGTGTGTGTGTGTGTGGGGGGTGATCACCACTCTGCGGGGGTTCACCACTCTGTGGGGTGGGGATGGGGGGGTTCACCGTGCAGCCTCTCTCAGCAGAAGCCACAGGCAGCTCCTCACAGTGTTCAGAGCAGAGCCCAGGGGAGGGACGATGCGGGCACACCATCTCAGAGCCCCCCTGGGGAGGGACAATTCAGGCACACCCTCTCAGCACCACCCCCTGGCCACAGCAGGAGCTGCACTCCAGCCTGAAGGGTGTGCCCAAGGTCTGAAGGACCTTTCTGCCCGAGTGCGTTATCTTCCACACCCAAAACTGTCCAAAGTCACTTTACTTGTCCCAAATCAGGTCACAGAACAGCAGGAGACATTCCTTTGGCAAAAAAGGACACGTTCTTATCCTGTATCTTGTATTGGTAAGTGAGACTTCGAGCCCGCTGGGCTGTGGGCCATGGCCGCCTCCAGAGGATGCTCAGCTGTGGGGAGAGAGAGAGAAGGACTAAGGAAGAGGTGGCCGCCGAGGACCTGCTCCACTGTGAATCCAACCGGGTCTCCTGGTCACCTTCCGCAGAAGCTTCGATAGCTCAGGCAAAGTGCCATCCGGCAATGAGACCAGCGTCTACAGTAAATATTATCAAGGCCTGCCTCTGAACCCGCAGCTGCATCGCCTCCCTCCCTCCCTCCCTCCCTCCCTATCTAGTTTTATCCTTGAGCACCAGGGTTTGAACCTGGGGCGTTGTGCATGCTGTTCACTTGCTCCAACACACCAAGCTATACATAGGTCAGCAACTACTCTCTAGCCTTTAAAAATATATTATCTTTATTTTATGTGCATGGATGTATGTTTCTCTGCACGTGGACCATGTGAGTGCCTGGTGGCCACAGGAACTAGAGGGCATGTCAGACGGCCTGGAACTGGAGTTGCAGATGGACGAGCCACCACGTGGTGCTGAGAACTAAACCTGGTCCCCTGAAAGAGCAACGAAGGCCCGTGACCGCCGTCTCTCCAGGGCATGCCTTAGTCTCCTCTCTAAGCATGGCTTTGTGCTTGTTAGCTAGACTGAATCTGATTATCAACACATTCCCCGGGGAGGTGGTGGCACATATTTTTGATCCCAGTACTCAGGAGGCAGAAGAAGGAGTTCAAGTCCAGCCTGGCCTACAGAATAAGTTCCAAGACAGCCAGAGCTACACAGAGAAGCCCTGTCTTGAAAAACAGTAACAAGGACTCTCAGCGGTTAAGAGCACTGGCTGGTCTTCTAGAGGTACAGAGAAAAACAAAACACACATAAAAAGTCAGAGGGCAACTGTGGGAGTCATCCACTCCCTTCATCATGAGGGTTCTAAATCCAACTCAAACTGTCAGTCCACAGCAAGCACCTTTACCTGCTGAGCCATCTTGCCAGTCCCCAAGTCTTTATTTTTTAAAGAAACTACATTGAACAGAATATGCAAATACTCTAAGAATAAATAAATATGCCGGGCGGTGGTGGCGCATGCCTGTAATCCCAGCACTCTGGGAGGCAGAGGCAGGCGGATTTCTGAGTTTGAGGCCAGCCTGGTCTACAGAGTGAGTTCCAGGACAGCCAGAGCTATACAGGGAAACCCTGTCTTGAAAAAACCAAATCCAAAAAATGAGTACTGTTGCTGTCTTCGGACATACCAGAAGAGGGAATCAGATTCCATTACAGATGGTTGTGAGCCACCATGTGGGTGCTGGGAATTGAACTCAGAACCTCTGGAAGAGCAGTCAGACCTCTTGACCACTGAGCCATCTCTCCAGGCCCTAGCGTCTCCTTTTCAGATCACCACTTAGGGAATAAACATTTTCAATTCCCTGGACTCCTCAGAAGGCCCCACTGACAGCGGCCTCTGGTCAGTGAGAGCACTGACAGGGAGGCAGTTCCTGGAATACCTACCTGGAGGTAGCAAGGCCAGAACACAGCTGGTCTCCAAAATTCTTCAAGGTTTCACTAAATGTAATGAAACTAACATAGTAGCCAATCAAAATTGTACCAATATCACTGCTTTGCCCTTACCAATCACATTAGAGGTTACCTAACCCTTCTGGAAAATTCCGCTAGCCCTGCATAATAAGGCCCCCACAAGCCCCTCTAAGGGTCCCCATTTTGATGGTGACCCCTGCATGCTGGTAATTTCTGCAGGATAAACTCTCTTTGCCTTGCATACTATTTAAGTCTGGGGTCTTCCTACAATGACTCTTGGACCCTAACACTCACAAATGAGACCACCAGAAAAAACATTTTCTGCTCCAGGAGTCTCTGTGCATGCATAAAACTGGACATCCACGATCCGCCATCTCCCCAAAGCAGGCCACGGTTCAGCCTGTGCACCTACCTGCCCGTGCACGTCCTTGCAGAATCCCGTCGCCAGGCCCTCGGCCCGCAGGATCAGGTGGCTTTGATGACTGAGGCCACTCAGCAGGATGTCATTCTCCTCGTCCTCAGCATCCTCGGAGTCGTGCACCAGGGCTACCACGTTCCCCTGCATCCCACACAAGAAGGAAACCCGGTCCTTAACAAATGGGTCCTGGTCTGAGAACACCAGGCTTTCCACGTCTCCACGCCCGTCTCTGTGTATCCCCCAGATCTCCCTCCCTGCTGCTGCTCCAAGAGTTTCTTCATAAGCCAGAGCCTCAAGGGGCTCCAGGACCCTAATTCCAATCGGCTACTGCACTTTCGCCCGCAAGTCCAACCTAAACGCCCAACTCAATTCACCTAAAACCAACCTCATCCGTCCTAGGAGCTCCATCTCTGTTCCTGAGGATCGTGCCACCAGGGGCTAGCAAGCCGGCTCAGCAGGTAAAAGCACTTGCCATCAATCCTGATGATCTAAGTTAATCCGCAGACCTCACAGAACAGCAGGACGGAGGGGACATGTCTGCAGCATGTCCCCTCTACCACCAAATTAAGTATCTTTAAAATTTCATTTAGCAGGACAGTGGTGGTGCGTATCTTTTTTTTTTTTGGTTTTTCGAGATAGGGTTTCTCTGTGTAGTCCTGGCTGTCCTGGAACTCACTCTGTAGACCAGGCTGGCCTCGAACTCAGAAATCCACCTGCCTCTGCCTCCCGAGTGCTGGGATTAAAGGTGTGCGCCACCACTGCCTGGCAGTGGTGCATATCTTTAATATTCAGTTGTGAACATTCATGTTAGACAGCTTACGAAGGCATGCCACTCCAGTTCCAAGGGATCTCTTCTGGTCTTCAAAATTATCTATATAACATGTACGTACACATACCTACACACAATTTAAAAGAATCTTAGACCAGGCCATAGAGGTGCACGCCTATAATCCCAACACTGGGGAGGCAGAGGCAGGTAGATCTCTATGAGTTCAAGGCCAGCCTAGACTACAGAGTGAGTTGCAGGGCAGCCAAGGTTACAGAAAGAAATTGTTGGGGCTGGAGCAATGGCTCAGCGGGTAAGAGCACCGACTGCTCTTCCAAAGGGCCTGAGTTCAAATCTCAGCACCCACATGGTGGCTCACAACCCTCCATAAAGAGGTTGACATATCTGATGCCCTCTTCTGGTGCATCTGAAGACAGCTACAGTATACTCACATATAATAATAAATAAATCTTAAAAAAAAAAAGAAAGAAAGAAAGAAAGAAAGAAAGAAAGAAAGAAAAAGAAATTGTTTCAAAAAACTAAGTAAACAAACAAGAAAAATCTTTAAAAAATAAAAAACCAGCCGGGCGGTGGTGGCGCACGCCTTTAATCCCAGCACTTGGGAGGCAGAGGCAGGCGGATTTCTGAGTTCGAGGCCAGCCTGGTCTACAGAGTGAGTTCCAGGACAGCCGGAACTACACAGAGAAACCCTGTCTCGAAAAACCAAAAAAAAAAAAAAAAACAAAACAAAAAACAAAAAAAAAAAAAAAACCCAAAAGGACAGACTTGAGGTCAGCGTGGTGTACAAATCTTGTCTAATAGGTGGTCTCCAAGCCCCCTGCCCTTTCTTCCTTCCAAGGGGGCCCTCAAGTCTCCCTATCTCTCCCTCTCTCTCTTCTTTCTTCCCTCCCTCGTCCCTCTCCCTCTATCTCTGGATCCTGGCTCTGTGACTATAGTCAAGAGGATCTCAACAGTCCTCTGACCATGGCTTCCAGGCAGGACTGCGTTACACGATTGGCAACACTCCTGCATCTAACTCCTCTCCACTGACACCCTGCACCCTGAGTCTGGCCTTTCCACACAACGCCCACTAGTTCCTACAGCTGAAGAGGAGGCTCTGCGGGCCAGGTACTGCAGGAGACAGCCAGCTCGCTCCACTCCCAGTCCTGTTTTGTTTGATTTGGTTTGGTTTGGATTTGGTCTTGCTACACCATCCCAGCTGGCCTGGAGCTCTGCGGCCCAGGCTGGCCTCAGGCTTGGAGTGGAAGGATTTTGAGCACTGGCTGCCACGTTCAGCCTCTCACTCGGTTATTTTGTTCTCTTTAATTTTTTCTTTTTCTTTTCTTTTTTTGGTTAGCTTGTGTAGGGGATGTGAGAGGGTGTTGGTGCAGGCACACAGCACAGGTGAAGGACAATTCTGTGACGTGTCCTGTCCTTTCACCTTTATGTGCGCTCTGTGGCTCACACTCAGGTCACTAGGCTTGTGTAGCCAGCACTTTTTTTTTTTTTTTTTTCCCGAGACAGGGTTTCTCTGTGTAGCCCAGGCTGTTCTGGAACTCACTCTATAGACCAAGCTGGCCTCGAACTCAGAAATCCACCTGCCTCTGCCTCCCAAGTGCTGGGATTACAGGCGTGCGCCACCATGGCCCGGCAGTAACCAGCACTTTTGCCTGGCCTAAAACTCACGACCTTCTTCCAACAATGTCCCAAGTGCTGGGTTAGACATGTGACATCATGACAGCTGCTACACACGTGGGCGACAACCGCAGCCCTACCTTACCATTTAAAAAATGTTTGGAGCCGGGTGGTAGTGGCACACGCCTGTAATCCCAGCACTCTGGGTGGCAGAGGCAGGCGGATTTCTGAGTAGGAGGCCAGCCTGGTATACAGAGTGAGTTCCAGGACAGCCAGGACTACACAGAGAAACCCTGTCTTGAAGAAAACCAAATCCAAACCAAACCAAACCAAACAAAAAAAAAAAGTTTTGACGAAAGGTTTAAGGTTCAGTCCTTAGAACTTTCACCCATAAGGGAAGAAAATATAAAGCGGTTATGAGTCATGACTTCAGTTAATCTTCACACCTCACTGAGGAACCCACGGGGCACACAGGCAGGAACTGTGGCACTGTCCCACGGGGCTAGTCACCCTTTAATTTTGAGAAGTTTATCATTTATCATTGCCAAGTAGGGTAAAGCAGAATAGGCGGAACAAAGAGCTTCTGCGTATACCAGAGGAAAGCAAAACTCAAAGCGGACAGACAGAGAAGGCAGAGCCCGGTCTGGGCTCTCAGCGAGCCCTGCGGTCTCGTTCCTACCTTCAGTTCGCAGCACACGGTGGCTCTGCAGTACTGCACGAAGTCCAGCACAGCCACTGGCCCCACGCCCAGGCTCAGCAGCACACTGAGGTTGTCCACCAACAGCACGGGGTACTTCCACGGGGACTCCCCACTGTCCGAGGGCTTCAGGGTGTCCTCTACAAATGTATACAGCGACTGCAGGTTCCCTGCACTGGCCTCCCTGGAAACGCAGGAAAAAGCCACCGAAGCTTTTGTCAGTCACTCTACAAATGTGGTGGGGATGTCTTGTTTTATTTGGAGACAGTGTCTCATGAACTCCGGGCTGGCCTTGAACTCGGTAAGTAGCCCAGGGTGACCTGGATTTTCTTTTTTTTCTTTTTTTTTTTTTTTTTTTTTTTTTTTTGGTTTTTCGAGACAGGGTTTCTCTGTGTAGCCCTGGCTGTCCTGGAACTAACTCTATAGACCAAGCTGGCCTTGAACTCACAGAGATCCACCAGCCTCTTCCTCCAGAGTGCTGGGATGAGCGGTGCATTCTACCACCACCTGGCTTGGCCTTGAATCCCTACGCCTGGGGAGCGGTGGCGGGGCTCGCTGGCGTCCCCCTCCAGCTCCTTTGTCTTCTGGATAATGTCTGTGCTCTTGCAGTCTTTGCAGATTCTTGAACCAGGAATAGTAATCAACATTCATGGCCTTTTGACCCTCCTTCTCAGGATTCCAGCTTTCTCTCCTGGCCAGAAATGTTCAGCCTGGACTCATTCAGAAAAGGTAAGAATGGAACTGTACACAATTCCTTGCCTGTCTTCTGTGTGATTGGGCACTAGGGAGGTTGTGAGCCTGCCTCTGCAGTGTGCAGTCCTGTGACCCTCTGGGGTAATTCCTATAACCCCTTTCCTTGTCTGCCTTGGCGCAGAAGTGATGTGTCTCTGGCCCTGGGCTTTGTACATGTTTGCTGCCCTTCTCCCCGACGCTCCTTCCTGCCTACTCACTGCTTATCAGAATGCTTCCTATTTTTCTCTTCTCCTATTTTCTTTTCTTTTCTGTTTTTTTTTTTTTTTTTTTTTTTTTTTTGGTTTTTTCAAGACAGGGTTTCTCTGTGTAGCCCTGGCTGTCCTGGAACTCACTCTGTAGACCAGGCTGGCCTCGAACTCAGAAATCCTCCTGCCTCTGCCTCCCAAGTGCTAGGATTAAAGGCGTTCGCCACCACCGCCCAGCGACCTGGATTTTCTGATCTTTCTGCTTCCACATCCCAAGCTCTCTCTAGCATGCATGACGGCTGGTTTGCCGGAGTGCTGGGTGTCAAACACTGGGCTTCACGCACACTAGGCAAACACTACCAACTGAGCTACAGCCCTGGCTCTCCTCTCCTACCCAAGTGTGACTCTTTAGAACTGACCTGGAACTCATTATGCCATAGTTCCCACCTCCCAAGTGCTAGGATTACAGGCGTGTGCCGCCATGCCCAGCTCGACAAATGTTTATCTGGGACAAAGTGGCACCAAGGAAGGCCAGAGAAGGCAAAGAACTGTACGACAGTCTTTGGCAATTTAGAAAAGAGCGCGCACCCACACACAGAGAACACACACACACACACACACACACACACACACAAGTACATTTTACTTTACTCCAAATCAAGTATTTTCTATGGCCTACCAGGTACTAAGGTAAAATGTAGGGGCTACAAAAACTGAACAAGCCTTGAGTCCCTGAAGAGACATGATAAAGACCGGGCATGGTGGGCCATAGCTATAGTCCCAACTACCGCAGAGGCAGGAGAATAGAACGCTGGAGACCAGCCTGGGGAAGGCAAGGAGACTGTCTCAAAAGAAAGATATAAAATACTACTAATAATAAAGTAAAGAGAACAACACAGCTCTCAACCCCAGGCACTGAGGCACCTAGGTGAACAAGTCAGAATGAGCGGGCGAGAGAGGCCTCCCCAGCAGAGCCTGAGCTGCGCGAGGGAGTTAAGCAGCAACTCAAGCATCTCGGTGAGGGACATGGCCTATGGGTTGCTGGTATATACGCACAACTGACGTATTTCTGACACACCCACACCCACCTTCCCTGGGGTCGTTGCAAGCTGTCATTTCCCAGCACTGTGAGGAACTGTGGGGCACGGTGCCCAGGGCAACCACCTTCTCCCTTGGCAGCGGAGAACAGCTCCCCACACTCTGGGATCAGGTGTAACCAGCCCCTGCAGTCAAACGATAAAACCTAGGCCAGGGTGCTGGGGGAGATGCCACACGCAGAGACCATTCTAGCCACTGCCAAAGGGTATGTCTGGAAAAGTAGGGCGGTGGGGACAGCTTTGTCTTGGACTCCTTTGTGAAAGAGAAATAGCAGCCAATTAGGGGGCTGATGTTCAAACAGGCTGAGCACAGTGTAGCCAGGCTCAGACCTGGGACAATTTCCTGTCGCTGTAGTTAAACAGCCACACAGAGATATTTAGGCCTGCGGGTCACTTTTTTCCCCAGGCTGTCTCTATAAAGTCAAACATCCAGGGACAATCAATGACAAACAAATATGGCTATGTTCCAATAAAATAAAACAACAGGCTTTTAACCCTTAGTTTCTATATAAAGGCAGGAAAGAGCAAAAGTAGGTGCACGTGGATTCTGAGCCGCCATCAGAGAAGCACCCCGCCACCCTCCCAGCCAACGGTGCGTTCCACAGCTCCGGGGACCGCCACGGACCATCCAGTTCACGAAGGCAGCCAAGGGCTGTCTGACACAAAGGAACACAGCGGGGGTGGGGTGGGGGGGGTGGAACATGAGGATCTGTCCCGTGAAGCCACTTCCACCTTCCCACACAACACAGCCACCCATGTCTGTCCCCACGCCAGCACTTTGGTTCTGACCTGAGAAACTGCAGGGGGCGAGGCCCCTCCTGAGAGTGGAAGAAGACTTCCAGAGCAGACTTGAGGCCCTCCAGGAACACAAGCTGCCCTCGATCCCGAGCCGCGGTCAAGTTGACACCCTAGACGAGACAAAGAGCAGAGTGACTTGCTGTGCCCAATGGGGAATGGGGAACCTTCCAGAGAAACTACATACTGGCTAACAAGAAGGTACAAAACATATGCGAACCCCGCTGAAGTGTTCCTGTCTCTTCCCGCTCGGCTTTCTGATATTTGCAACAAGGACTTGGGCATCCTCCCAAACAGGCTTCGACCCAAAATGCAGTAGAACATGACCTTGACCTTTTTTTTTTGGTGTTTGGAGACAGGGTTTCTCTGTGTAGCCCTGGCTGTCCTGAACTCACTTTGTAGACCAGGCTGGCCTGGAACTCAGAAATCCACCTGCCTCTGCCTCCCAAGTGCTGGGATTACAGGCATGCGCCACCATCGCCAGGCGACCTTTTTTTTTTTAAGATGGAGTTTCTCTGTGAATCCCTAGCTGTCCTGGAACTAGATTTGTAGACCAGGCTAGCCCATCTCTGCTTCCTGAATGCTGAGATTATTTTTTCTTTTTAACTATGTGTAAATGTCTCTGCATGCACGTGCCGCTGCCTCAGGAGGTTGGAAGCCGCCTGGCAGGGGTGCTAGGAACCTAACTAGATCCTACACAACAGCACTGACCACTGAGGCACCTCTGCAGCCCCAACCCTGATCTTGGGTTCTCCTGCCTCTACCTCCTGGGGCTGGGATGGGAGGCGTGAGCCACCAGTTTGTGCAGTACAGTGCTTCAAACCAATACCTGATGCTTGAGAGGAGAGACTCCTGTTTTTATTTTGTTGGTGGGTTGTTTATTTGAAGCCCTGACTGTCCTAGATCTCACTCTGTAGACTCAGATGCCCTTAAACTCACAGAGATCCACCTGCCCCTGCCTCCTAAGTGCTGGGATTAAAGTCATGTGAAAACATACTCAGCTAGGCAAGAAAACCTTAACTGGCCACAATCAGGAGAAGGGTTTGAGTCACTGACAACTACAAACGCTAGGTCCGGATCAATACGCTTTCAATAAAACATGCCCAGATTCTGCTTTAATCCTTTGGATAAGGGGTTCAGTCCTTCCTGTTAGATTCTCCACAACCCAAACAGAAAAGCCGAGCCCAGCCTCAGCCAGGCAGTGGTGGTATGCACCTTTAATTCTAGCACTCAGGAGGCAGAAGCAGGGGGATCTCTTGAGTTTGAGGCCAGCCTGGTCTACAGAGTGAGTACTTTTTTTTTTTTGGTTTTTTCAAGACAGGGTTTCTCTGTATAGCCCTGGCTGTCCTGGAACTCACTCTGTAGACCAGGCTGTCCTGGAACTCAAAAATCCACCTGCTTCTGCCTCTGCTCCCAAGTGTTGGGATTAAAGGCGTGAGCCACCATTGCCCGGCTACAGAGTGAGTTCTAAGACAGTCAAGGTTACACAGAGAAACTCTGTCTAGAAAAAAAGCAAAAATAAAAACCAAAAACAAACAAACAAGAAAAGGGAGTGAGAGAGAAAGAAAGAGAAAGAGGGAAAGAGAGAGAGGAAGGAAGGAAGGAAGGAAGGAAGGAAGGAAGGAAGGAAGGAAGGAAGAGGGAAGGGAAGGGAAGGGAAGGGAAGGGAAGGGAAGGGAAGGGAAGGGAAGGGAAGGGAAGGGAAGAAAAAGAAAATCCCAGCCCCAGCCGTGCACGACACATGCCCCTTTGCATGTGGGGATGTCACCCAGAGGGCTGAAACACTTACCAGTTTCTGTCCCACAATATTGTAATGGCTGAAGGACTGGACAAGTGCCACAAAGCAGACTTTACAATTAGCTAAAAAACAAAATACAAGTCCTCTACTTACAACCAGACAGAAACACTTCAATCCTCTGGGAGGAGGAACACTAAGGAGGGCTTAGACGAGCCTTGTACTCCGCTGTAACTGTGCACTCCCCACCCTCTCCCTATGAGACAGTCTCATGCAGAACAAGCTGGTCTTCAACCCCCATATAACCCAGGGCCACACTGAACTCTATGCTTTGTTTTGTTTTGTTTTTTGAGATGGGGTTTCTCTGTAGCCCTGGCTATGATACTGGAAAGTCACCCCTGGGCTTCATGTATATTAAGCAAACAGTCTACAGATGGAGCTACGACCCCAAGCCCCGAAGACGCATTACACAAATTACCGTGTGTGTACATGTAATGTGTATGCACAGACTCCGAGAACAAGTCTGTGAGCTGGTCCTTTCCTTCCACCTGCACAGGTTCCAAGCACCGAACTCAGGTCGCCATGCCTGTGTGACAAGCTCTTTTACCCACTGACCCACCTTCCAAGCCAAAATGTCCTCTTCCCCTTTGTTCTCTAGAACTGGGGATTAAACCCAGTTCCACCACTAAGTCACCCCAGATTTTGTTTGGTTATTTTGTTTGTTTACTTGGGAGAAGGAGGGCTGTGCACATGTTTGGTTACTTTGTTTGTTTACTTGGGGGAGGAGGGCTCTGCACATGGACCCCTGCTGTGAGGACAAAAGACAGAGGACAACTTGTGGGGATGAGTTCTTCCCTCTACCATGTGGGTGCTGGGACTGAGCTCAGATCATCACGCCAGGGCAGTCAGCACTGTTTACCACCTGAGCTATCTCTCTGGCCCCTCTGTACTCTGTGTGTGTGTGTGTGTGTGTGTGTGTGTGTGTGTGTGTTCATTCATGTGCGGGTGACTCTGTGCATGTGTGTTGTGACGGTTTGTATATATGCTTGTCCCAGGGAGTGGCACTATTTGGAGGTGTGGGCTTGCTGCAGTAGGTGTTTCACTGACCCTCACCCGGGCTGCCTGGAAGCCAGTCTTCTCCTAGCAGCCTTCAGATGAAGATGTACAACTCTCAGCTCCTGCAGCACTGCACGTGCCTGGACGCTGCCATGCTCCTGCCCTGATGGTACTGGACTGAACCTCTGAACTTGTAAGCCAGCCCCAATTAAATGTCCTTTATAAGACTTGCCCTGGCCATGGTGTCTGTTCACAGCAGTGACACCCTGACTAAGACATGTGTGGAGGCCAGAGACCAGCATCAGGGGCCACGCCCAACAGCACCCCACCTTATTTAAGGAGACCGCTCTCTCACCGACTCGGCTGGGCCGGCCACTGAGCTTCCAGGAATCTACCCGACTCTTTCTCTCTCTCTTTAGTGCTGTGGTCACAGGTCGGGGCTGCTGGAGATCTGACCTCAGGTCCTCAAGCACGCTACCAAATGCACCGACCTCCGACCAGCTCCTAGGTTCTTTTTTTTTTTTTTTTTTTTTTTGGTTTTTCGAGACAGGGTTTCTCTGTGTAGTCCTGGCTGTCCTGGAACTCTGTAGACCAGGCTGACCTCAAACTCAGAAATCCGCCTGCCTCTGCCTCCCAAGTGCTGGGATTATAGGCATGTGCCACCACTGCCCGGCTTACCTCTCTATTTTTTTTTTTTTTTTTTTTTGGTTTTTTTTTTGGTTTTTTGAGACAGGGTTTTTCTGTGTAGCCCTGGCTGTCCTGGAACTCACTCTGTAGACCAGGCTGGCCTCGAACTCAGAAATCCACCTGCCTCTGCCTCCCAAGTGCTGGGATTACAGGCATGCGCCACCATGCCCGGCCTACCTCTCTATTTTTTATTGATATTGTTGTTTTGTTTTGTTTTTTGTTTTTGTTTTCCTGAGACAGGGCTTCTCTGTGTAGCCCTGGCTGTCCTGGAACTCACTCTGTAGACCAGGCTGGCCTTGAACTCAGAAATCCACCTGCCTCTGCTTCCCAAGTCCTGGGACTAAAGGTGTGCGCCACCACTGCCTGGCTAGACAATTACTTATTTTTGTTTTATTTTGATGTTACAGATGTTTGTGAGCCACCATGTGGGTGCTGGGAATTAACCCAAGTCCTCTGGGGGAGGAGCTCCGCCCTGGGGTTCCTTTCTGGTAGCACCAGGGAGTCACGTACCCTTCAGGTAGAAGGAGAGGAAGTGATGCACGAGGAAGCTGCCGTCCGTCTTGGCGTCACAGAGGAGAGTCAGTTTCCCCTGAGCGTAGAGAAGAGCATAAGGTAAGTTGGACCCCTGTAAAGGGGTGAGCTTCACCAGAGGAATCAAGTCAGTTCTGTGCATTTCAACCCTTGAACAGCTGTTTGTTAATGACGTGTTTACCAAATTAACCCAAAAAGGAATAAACGTCAGGACCAAGGAGATGGCTTGGTGGATAAATCACTCGCTGTGCAATAATGAGGACCCGAGTTTGAATCCCCAGAACTCGAGTAAAGCCAGACCCAGCAGTGGATCGCTGTAAGCTCAGAGGTTATGCAGAGACAGCCAGCTAGTGTATGCAGTGAACAACAGTCTCAAAACAAAGTAAAAGGAATGACTAACTACCACACGCACACCAGGGCATGCGTGCAACTATATTCACACACACACACACACACACACACACACACACACACGTGCGCGCGCGAACACTTGAATACACATGATAATTAAAAACTGAAGAAAAGCCGGGCGGTGGTGGCGCACGCCTTTAATCCCAGCCCTTGGGAGGCAGAGGCAGGCGGATTTCTGAGTTCGAGGCCAGCCTGGTCTACAGAGTGAGTTCCAGGACAGCCAGGACTACACAGAGAAACCCTGTCTCGAAAAACCAAAAAAAAAAAAAAAACTGAAGAAAATCAAGGCTGGAGAGATGACTTACAGCTAAGGGTATAATCTACTCTTGCAGGGGACAGCATCTGCATCAGGCAGCTCACGCTGCCTGCAACTCTAGCTCCAGAAAGACGCCACAACATCTCTAATCTCTACAGACACCTGCACTCACATGCAGACAAACATGGTTATACATAATTAAAAATGAAAAAAATAGCCGGGCAGTGGTGGCACATGCCTTTAATCCCAGTGCTTGGGAGGCAGAGGCAGAGGCAGGCGATTTCTGAGTTCAAGGCCAGCCTGGTCTACAAAGTGAGTTCCAGGACAGCCAGGGCTACACTGAGAAACCCTGTCTTGAAAAACCAAAAAAGGGGCTGGAGAGATGGCTCAGTGGTTAAGAGCACTGACTGCTCTTCCAAAGGTCCCGAGTTCAAATCCCAGCAACCACATGGTGGCTCACAACCATCTGTAATGGGATCTGATGCCCTCTTCTGGTGTGTCTGAAGACAGTTACAGTGTACTCATATAAATAAAATAAATAAATCTTTAAAAAAAGAAAAAGAAAAAGAAAAAATGAAAAAAACAAGCTATTGAGGGCAGTAGTGGCGCACGCCTTTAATCCAAGCGCTTGGGAGGCAGAGGCAGGTAGATTTCTGAGTTCAAGGTCAGTCTGGTCTACAGAGTGAGTTCCAGGACAGCTAAGGCTACACAGAGAAACCCTGTCTCAAAAAAGAAAAAAAAAAGTTGTTAAAAAAATAAGAAAATCAATAATTAGAATCATGTGGGTTCCAAATCCAACTGGAATTTTCAGTTCACAGCAAGCACCTTTACCTACTGAGCCATCTTGCTAATCCCCGTCTTTATTTTTTAAAGGAACTACATTGAACAGAAAATGCAAATACTATAAGAATAAATAAATACTGAATGAATTAGTACAAGAAAAGAATTCTTTCTTGAAAGAAAAGAAAAGAAAAGAAAAAAAAAGAAAAGTTCTTTTTGTTTCACTGCTTAGATTAGTAACTCAGGAACCAGTCTTAAGGAGAATTAGATACTAAGAAAGTATGCCTTTACCTCTAGTTTCCAGTGGGTAGAAAGAGCCTTCAGAAAAGGCTGAGGCAACAGAATTGAGTCAAAGGCCAGACTGAGCAGAGTGTGGTCCCTTTCATCCCAGCACCCGAGAGACAGAGGGTGGCAGGACTCTGTGAGTTTGAGACTAGTCTAGTCTGCACAGTGAGTTTCAAGCCAGCAGGGCTACACAGTCACAAGAAACAAAAACCAAAACAAAGGAACAAAAAATGTCAGCCTGAGATGCTCAGTCAGACTGTCTCAAAAGAGTTATTTTGTTCTGTTTGTTGTGAGGCAGGAGCTCACCTTATCGTCCTGGCTGGCCTGGCACTCACAGAGCTCTGCCTGTCTCTGGCCTCTGCTACCACACACCTCACTGTAAGATGGTTTAATTAGTGTCTTTGGCCCTAAGATCCTCCCTGGTATCAATCTGTCTGTAACAGTGAATGAGGAGGGAAAAATGGCTTTTGTTTTGAGTTTTTGGATGTGGTACATGCATGGGCATGTGTGTGTGGGCATGTGTGTGTGGGCACACATGTGGGGAGACTTGAAGTTGGTGCTGGGTGTCTACTCCAGCCATTTTCCATTTTTCCAATTTATCAAGGTGGGGACTCTGATGACTACGAGATTTCAGCTAATGCAGCCTGCAGGCCTGCCCGAGGGTTCCCATCTCTGCCGCTTTAGTGCTGGGATGTCAGGTGCCCTCTTGTCTGCCTGGCTTTGGCACAGGTTCTTGGAACCCAAACGCCACCTCCATACTTGCTACCAATCCCTTTATCCACTGTTCTATCCCCTGGCCCAATTCTTGACAAGGCCTCTGATAACAAAGATCTCCCAGTGGCTGTGGTTCAGACTGGACTCTTGTCACAGAGACCGCTGGAAAGCCCTATGAAGGTGGTCTCTGCATGGTCTAGCTACCTGCTGTAGTTCTGTAAGTAACAGACAATATCAGGCTCAAGGGCTGTCACACACCACCTCAAGGCTGTATCAACTTAGAGCAAACCTGCCTCATGTCTCTGGGTTTCAGTTGTTTTCCCCCCTCATATAAAATGCCAAACCACACTGCCTGACCTTGAAACACCTTCCCTACCCAGTGTGGTCTTGTCACTCTGGACCTGGGAAATGCCCTAGCAACTTGAAAAGTAGCCAGAAGCCGGGCGTGGTGGCACACGCCTGTAATCCCAGCACTTGGGAGGCAGAGGCAGGTGGATTTCAGAGTTCAAGGTTGGCCTTGAACAGAGTGAGTTCCAGGACAGCCAGGACTACACAAAGAAACCCTGTCTCGGAAAAAAAAAAAAAAAAAAACCCAAAATAATAAATAAATAAATAAATTAATAATAATAATAATAATAATAATACATTAAAAAAAGAAAAGTAGCCAGAACTGGAGGCCTGAAGAGTCAATAACTGTTGGGCAAATAAAATCCACAAGGATTTATTTAAAGCTTTTCACATGTGGTATGTTTGCTGCAAATTACAGAATAAGACAGATATACTCCTGGAAGAGGTAACTCCTATGTGAAAACGTGAAAGACGTCGAGGTTCTGTGGAGAGTGAGGAGGCTATGAAAAACAAGAGTGGACTGAATATGCTGAATACGCAACCAGATGTTGAACTGTGAACAGTTCTTAGACGCCATCAAGCCAAGAAGAATGCAAGCAGGGCTCCGTGCAACCTGTAAAATGTTCCAGGGTGGAAGGAGACTCAGTGCAGGTAAGGGGCTCCGCCCTAGGGCCTGCTCTGCAACCATCTCTGGGCGACAGTGTGGCACAGAGTACATGGTCCTGGGAGCTGGAAATGAACACGCAAGATGGTCCAGTAACCCATCTCCCAAAGGCTCAGTCATGCAACTACACCGTCGGCGAGCCCTCTCCAGACTACAACTCCCAGATGCCCTCAGTTTACGGCAGACGCGCCTACTCCACCACGCAGCGTCCCGGATGCAATCCTGCACACTCCCGGGGCCTGCCCTCTTCCGGTCCGCGCGACATCTTACCTGCTCGGTCCTGTCTGGGGTGATGCTGAGAAGGTTGTTGAGTTCCGGGAACATTGTGAACTGGGATAAAAATTATGGTTCTACAGAAAGAATGAAGGCCCAGGAACAACACCCACAAGACCGTGCTCCCGCGCGAGAGAAAGTGCGCATGCGTGATCTCGCTGCCAAATTCCCCGCGTCAGCCAATCAGGCTTGGGGGTGTGATGCTGCTGCGCAAGCGCGTGAGCACGTTTACCCGTAAAGCTTAGCGATAGAGCGAACCTTTTTTCGGGCAGTGGGCCATTGTGCTGGGCTCAGTTGGTGCGGATTCACGATTTAGCACGAGTGGGCGAGCTTTCTCTTTTCATTGCTCCCCCTCCCTCCGTCTTCCTGGTGTATTGCTCACAAACTTGGGCTATACACATGGAACATATTATAGGGAAATGCTGGCAGGATCTTCGCAAAAAGCGAAAACAAAACTGACTGGCACAGAATTACATCCGAAAGAGTTTGTTTGTTTGTTTGTTGCATAAAAGCAAAAGCCAGGGGGCTGGGGGGGGGTGGAGCCAGGGAGCTAAAGAGATGGCTCAGGTTATAAGCGCTCTAGTTCCTCCCTCGGAAGACCACCCACATTGGGTTGCTCCCGACGCCCTCTTCTGGTCTCTGCAGCACAGGCACACACACGGCTTTAATCCCAGCACTCTGGGAGGCAGAGGCAGGCGGATCTCTGAGTTCGAGGCCAGCCTGGTCTACAAAGTGAGTTCCAGAACAGCTGGGATCACACAGAGAAACCCCTGTCTCTAAAAACCAAAAAAAGAAAATTAAAAAAAGGGAAGGTGAAATAATGTAATTATAATCTCAAAAGGCATAATTAGAAAGGAACAAAAGGAAACACTACAGTACCCATTCTCTGTAGGCCTGTAGCAAGAGCTGGATAGGAGTGTTGAAATTAAGGCAGTTGTCAGAGGTTCCTTCACTAAGAAATTGTGGTTGGGGCTGGAGAGCTGGCTCCAGCAGTTAAGAGCACTGCTTACTCTTCCAAAAGACCCAGGTTCAATTCCCAACACCCACAGGACAGCTCACAACTGTCTGTATCCCTAATCCAGGTGTCTGGGTGTCCTCTTCTGGCCGTTTTAGGCACTAGGCAGTACATGTGAGCAAAACACCCATTCTTTTTTTTTTTTTTTTTTGGTTTTTCGAGACAGGGTTTCTCTGTGTAGTCCTGGCTATTCCTGGAACTCACTCTGTAGACCAGGCTGGCCTCAAACTCAGAAATCCGCCTGCCTCTGCCTCCCAAGTGCTGGGATTACAGGCGTGCGCCACCACGCCCGGCTATTTTTTTTTTTTTTTCTTAAGACAAGAATCTATGTAGTCCTGGCTATCCTGAAACTTGCTAGGTACAACAGGCTGGCCTGTGATTTCTGGAGTTAAAGGCATGCATCACTACGGTATATTGGGAATCCGCCTGTGTGCCCAGCCTCATGGTGTGTACAGAGAAGCTCTTCTTTCTTTTCTTTTTTTTTTTTTTTTTTTTTTTTTTTTTTTTTTTTTGTTTTTTTTGTTTTTCGAGACAGGGTTTCTCTGTGTAGCCCTGGCTGTCCTGAACTCACTTTGTAGACCAGGCTGGTCTCGAACTCAGAAATCTGCCTGCCTCTGCCTCCCAAGTGCTGGGATTACAGGCGTGCGCCACCACCGCCCGGCTGAGAAGCTCTTCTTTCTGGAGTGATTCTTCCCCCAAGTATCTAGCTGATGTGAAGCCACTCCAGGTCTTTGATTCAGTTCTCACTTTATCTTGGTGGCTTTCCCTGAGGGTCCAGCTTAAATCATGTAGTTTTGTTCTAAGCTAAGGAGTCCCTCAGATCGTGAGGGAAAAAAATCATTAACCAGTGTCAAGCTTCCCTTATTTGCAGTGCCTGAACTAGCAGGCCTAGGACCTGTTGCCAAAAGAGAGTTAAGAGGATTTGGGAAAAGTGTGTAGAGTTTAAGTGAAATTTCCACTCCCCCCCACCCCCGCCCCACCCTCCGTGTTTGTTTGTTTCTTTATATTTAATCAGGTAAATGTAAATGAAGCAATGTTTTTTTATAAACTCAAATTTAAACACAGCTGTGTGTGAAGGGGTCATTAATTGGCCTAGATTTTTTTTTGCAAAAACTACACGATTAAGATAAGGGACAGGAGCCGGGCGTGGTGGCACATGCCTATAATCCCAGCACTTGGGAGGCAGAGGCAGGCGGATTTCTGAGTTCGAGGCCAGCCTGGTCTACAGACTGAGTTCCAGGACAGCCAGAGCTATACAGAGAAACCCTGTCTCGAAAAAACCAAAAAAAAAAAAAAAAGATAAGGGACAGGATGACCGCTCGGAAGCTCTGCACATGGGTGGAAGGCACGGCTGACCTCTGAGCCAAGGTGAGGTAGGTCTTACAGCCAAACATAGGCTCTTTGAGCAGGGCCCAGTGGAACACACTTTGGATCCTAGTACTCGGGAAGCGGAGGCAGGAGGATATCTTGTGTGTTTGGGCCAGCCTGGTCTACAGAGTGAGTTCCAGGACAGCCAGGGCTACTTGGCAAGACCTTGTGTCAAAGAAACAAAAGGGCTGTTTGGATTTACTGGTGTTGAGAAGAGGAACAATTGCTGGGGCTGAGAAGGCTCTGCAGGTAATGAAGGGAGTTTTGAATTTCTCAGAGCCCATAATTGAGACGGCAGGCCTGAAATAAGGCTGTTGAATTATTCTGGGAACTGACTGGCCATAAAAGATAAGGGACATGCCTGGACAATCTCCACTGAGTCATGGGCCATCTGGACTGGGTCACCTGGTTTCAAGTCTCCCCCATCGATGCAGTTTGAGGTTAACCAAACTTGCTAACCAAAATAAGCCGTCTTCCCACGTTGCTGAAATGCCAATCTGCAAGCAGTGCTTGCTGATGTAACCGCGTGCCAATTCTCCCTGCTAATGTTTAAATCAGCCAATTATTTGTAACCGTGCCAAACCCCCTAACTTTTCAATATAAACCCCTGGTTTCTGAGCCTCGGGGTCGACTCCTCTGTCTCCTGCGTGAGATATGAGTCAGCCTGGAGCTCTGATATTAAACTGCCTCATACGTTTGCATCATGCTGGTCTCTTGCGTTGCTTGGGGGAGCGCCATCCCGAGATTTGAGTAGGGGTCCCCAAAAAGGGGGTCCTACAGTAAAAGGGCTTGCAAGGCCGATGCCCTGAGTTTGAGCCCCAGACGCACAAAGGAAAGAGGATTTGGTTTCTTTTTGTTTGTTTCTTTGGTTGGTTGGTTGGTTTTTTTTTTCAAAATAGGGTTTCTCTGTGTAGCCCCGACTGTCCTTGAACTCACTCTGTAGACCAGGCTGGCCTCGAACTCAGAAATCCTCCTGCCTCTGCCTCTACCTCCCAAGTACTGGAATTAAAGGCGTGGGCTACCACTGCCCGGCACGAGGATTTGATTTCTGAAAGTATGCACAAGGGCACCCACGTTCACATTTTCACAAACAATAATAAATGACATTTAAGATTAAAAGATTTGCCAGGCCGGCGGTGGTGGCGCATGCCTGTAATCCCAGCACTCTGGGAGGCAGAGGCAGGCAGATTTTGGAGTTCAAGGCCAGCCTGGTCTTCAGAGTGAGTTCTAGGACAGCCAGGGCTACACAGAGAAACCTTGTCTTCGGGTAAAAAAAAAAAAAAAAAAATCCACCTCCCCCCCCCCAAAAAAAGGATAAAAGGCCGGGCGGTGGTGGCACACTCCTGTAATCCCAGCACTTGGGAGGCAGAGGCAGGTGGATTTCTGAGTTCAAGGCCAGCCTGGTCTACAGAGTGAGTTCCAGGACAGCCAGGGCTACACAGACAAACCCTGTCTCGAAAAAAAAAAAAAAAAAAAAAAAAAAAAAAAGGATAAAAGATTTATTTTATTTCATATGTGTGGGTGTTTTGCCCACGTGGATGCTTAATGCCTTTGAAGTCCAGAAGAAGAGGGTAGAGCCCTGGGCCTGGAGTTAGATGGCTGTGAGCCATCACATGGTAACTAGCGTTCTTAACTCCTGAGCCACTGCTCCAGCTGAGAGAGAGAGAGAGAGAGAGAGAGAGAGAGAGAGAGAGAGAGAGAACTGACCCCCACAGATGATCTGATGCTCACAGCTATGAGTTTGTTCTGTTGAACATAAATACTATCACAAACTATCAAAGTAATCTACCAGGTTTTTGTTCGTTTGTTTTGTTCTTTTTTCTCTTGTTTTTTTTTTTTAAATCTATTTATTTTATGCATACGAGTACACCATCACTGTCTTCAGACACTCCAGAGGAGGGCATCAGATCCCATTACAGATGGTTGTGAGCCACCATGTGTTTGCTGAGAATTGAACTCAGGACCTCTGGAAGAGCAGTGAGTGCTCTAAACTGCTGAGCCGTCTCTCCGGCCCCTTTTCTCTTGTTTTTAAAAGTTGTGTTTGCCGGGCGTGGTGGCGCACGCCTGTAATCCCAGCACTTGGGAGGCAGAGGCAGGCGGATTTCTGAGTTCGAGACCAGCCTGGTCTACAAGTGAGTGCCAGGACAGCCAGGACTACACGGAGAAACCCTGTCTCAATAAACAAAAACAAAAACAAAAACAAAAAAAACAACAACAAAAAAAAGTTGTGTTTGTATATATATATATTTTTTTTTTTTTTTTTGGTTTTTGGTTTTTGGTTTTTCGAGACAGGGTTTCTCTGTGTAGTTCCGGCTGTCCTGGAACTCACTCTGTAGACCAGGCTGGCCTCGAACTCAGAAATCCGCCTGCCTCTGCCTCCCAAGTGCGTGTTTGTATATTTTTAATTATGTGTATGGGTATACACACATGAGTGCTAGCACCCGCAGGGACAAGAGTCGGAGCCCCTGGGGCTGGAGCTACAGGCAGTCGTGAGCCACACAGTGTGGGTGTGGGGAGCTGAACCCCAGTCCTCTGTAAGAGCAGTGCTCTCTTCTAACTGATAGACCATCTCTGCAGCCTTGCCTGTTTTCTCCTTTTACTTATTTCTTGGCTTTTGGAGGCTGCGTCGACTTGGCTGATCTCATTCTTATTATGTAGCTAAGACTGGCCTTGGACTCGCAACTCTACAACCCGAGTGCACCCTGTACTAGGATTGCAGTTCTTTCTTCCCCTGTCCCCTCTCTCATGTTCCCATGCATCGAGGTCTTCTTAAATATTTTGTAGTTCCAGTGTTCATGACTTTCACAGATTTGTCAAGTTATTTGTATTTCTGTGCTATCATAGATGTTTGTTTGTTTGTTTGTTTGGGGACAAGGTCTCACTGTGTAGCCCTGGCTAGCCTTGGAACGTCTACATAGTGTAGACCAGGACCTCATAAAGAGCCACCTATCCCTACCTCCTGAGAGATGGGATTACGATGTGCTACCATAAATAGCGCTCTTTATTTTCAATTTCTTTTATGTCATCAACAATATGCAACATACAATTGCCTTGAGTTTTGTTTTTGAGCCGGTCTTACCATGTAGCTCTGGTTAGCCGGGAACTTGTTATGCAAGCCAGGCCAGCCTTGAGTGTGCCTGCTTCTTCACCTCTAGTGCAGTGACTAAATGAATTTGATTCTAGGCCTGGCACAATTGCAATGGTGGTGATGATGATGGTGGTGGTGGTGGTGGTGGTGGTGGTGGTGATGTGGATGTGTACCACCAAGTGCATGTTGCGGTCACAGGATGACTTGATTCTCTCAGCTCTTTCCTACCTTTCTACGGGTTTGGGGATTAAACTCATGTCACCAGACATTCATTGTAAATGCCTCTACCCAGTGAGCCACCTCTCCAGCTCTGTTTTGCTCTTTGTATGTGTGCTGCTTGGGAGTTGTACATATGCTAGACAAGTGCATCCCCGTTACAGTTTATTTGTGTCTTTTGATTTACCCCTCATCCTTGCTAATCCCATTAATTCCTGTAGCTTTAGAAAGGTTCCATTGAATTTTCTGAGTCAATGACCACCATGACAGTGAGTAGAATACTTTTTTAATCTCTTTCTCTCTCACCTAGGTACCTTTTATTTGTTTTCTGACTTAAGGACACGGCTGCACATGGTGAAAACAAACACATTCTTGTCTTGTTTCTTATTTTAAGGGAAAACTGTCAGTTTTTCATTGTGAAATAGGGTGTCAGTTGAGGGCTTTTCATGGCTTCGATTTTTTTAGGTCGGAAGATCTTCATACTCTGAACACTTGAGGGTGACCCTCTGCAGACTCCAGGTTCTCTCTGTGTCCAGAGTCTTCTCTTGTATGCTGTCCTAAGAACTCTTTTTTTTTTTAACAAGGCTTTATTTTTTTTCTTAAGATTTATTTACTTATTATATGTAAGTACACTGTAGCTGTCCCCAGATGCACCAGAAGAAGGAGTCAGATCTCATTAGGGATGGTTGTGAGCCACCATGTGGTTGCTGGGATTTGAACTCAGGACCTTCAGAAAAGCAGTCAGTGCTCTTAACCGCTGAGCCATCTCTCCAGCCCCTGTCCTGATCTCTTAAGTGTCAGCTGGACAGCAATGGTACATGCCTTTAATTCCCACACTCAGGAGGCAGAGGCAGGAGGATCTCCAAGTTGGAGGCCAGCCTGGCTTACAGAGTTAGTTCCCAGAGAGCCAGAGCTGTACAGAGAAACCCTGTTTAGAAAAAGAAAAAAAAAAAACACAAAGCAAACAAACAAAACCAAATGTCTTCATGTCCCTGCCCCCTCAGCTCCAGTATTCTGGGGCTGGACCAGGAGCTCACCAATTAAGACACTTGCTGTTTCCCAAGGGCGTAAGTCCAGTTCCCAGCACTCATACCTGCATGTGACACCACCTCCAGGGGATCTGATGCTCTTTTCTGTCATCGTCAACTGTCCATACACACAGCAGACACATTGACATATGCAGACATATTAAAAAATAATAAATGGGGGCTGAAGAGATGGCTCAGTGGTTAAGAGCACTGACTGCTCTTCCAGAAGTCCTGAGTTCAAATCCCAGGAACCAGACGGTGGCTCACAACCATCTGTAATGGGATCCAATGCCTTCTTCTGGTGTGTCTGAAGACAGCTATGGTGTACTTACAATAAATACATCTTTGGGCCAGAGCGAGCAGAGGTCCTGAGTTCAATTCCCAGCAACCTCATGATGGCTCACAACCATCTACACAGCTATATTGTACACAAATACATTAAATATATAAATAAATCTTTAAAACAGAATAAATGGGCCTGGGCGACGGACACACACACACACACACACACACACACTTTTTTTGGGGGGGTTCTTTTCTTTCTTTCTTTCTTTCTTTCTTTCTTTCTTTCTTTTCCATTTTTCCAGACAGGGTTTCTCTGTGTAGCCCTGGCTGTCCTAGAACTCACTCTGTAGACCAGGCTGGCCTCGAACTCAGAAATCTGCCTGCCTCTGCCTCCCAAGTGCTGGGATTAAAGGCGTGTACCACCACCACCCGGCTCTCTCTCTCTCTCTCTCTCTCTCTCTCTCTCTCTCTCACACACACACACACACACACACACACACACACTTCTAATCCTCAGGAAGCAGATCTATGTGAGTTTGAGACCAGCCTGGTCTAGAGAGCAAGTTTCAGGACATCCAGGGCTACAGAAAGAGAAATGCTGTCTCAAAAAAAAAAACCCCAAAATTAATAATAATAATAATATAATTAATAATAATAATAATAATAATAATAATGGCTGGGTGGTGGTGGCGCACACCTGTAATCCCAGCACTCTGGGAGGCAGAGGCAGGAGGATTTCTGAGTTCAAGGCCAGCCTGGTCTACAGAGTGAGTTCCAGGACAGCCAGGGCTATACAGAGAAACCCTGCCTCAAAAAAGCCAAAAAGAAAAAATAACAATGATGATGATGATGATTAAGGAGACGGCTCAAGGTATAAGAGCAGTATGCCCTTCCAATAAGACCAGCATTTCCATGATGTCCAGGGGATCTGACACTCCTGGTGTCTCCTTTTCTGTCCTCCACGGGCACCAGGCACACATGTGGTGCACATACTTAGATATGGGCAAAATACTCAAAAAACAAAATAGCCAGGAATGCCTTTAACCCTAGCAGTGGAGAGGCAGCACCAGTGAGTTTCAGAACATCCTGGTCTACACAGAGCAACAGATCAGCTAGAGATACACAATGAGACCTGCTCATGTTGAAAATAATGAGGAGAAGGAAGAGGAGGAGCAGGAGGAGCAGGAGCAGGATTAGGAGGAACAAGAGCAGGAGGAGCAGGAGCAGAAGCAGGAGCAGGAGCAGGAGGAGCAGGAGCAGGAGGAGCAGGAAGAGCAGGAGGAGCAGGAGGAGCAGGAGCAGCAGGAGGAGGCAGGAGGAGGAGGAGCAGGAGCAGCAGGAGCAGGAGCAGCAGGAGCAGCAGGAGGAGCAGCAGGAGCAGGAGCAGCAGGAGCAGCAGGAGGAGGAGCAGCAGCAGCAGCAGGAGGAGCAGGAGCAGGAGGAGTAGCAGGAGCAGCAGGAGGAGGAGCAGGAGCAGCAGGAGCAGCAGGGAGGAGGAGCAGGAGGAGGAGCAGGAGGAGCAGGAGGAGCAGGAGCAGGAGGAGCAGCAGGAGCAGCAGGAGGAGCAGGAGGAGCAGGAGCAGCAGGAGCAGGAGCAGCAGGAGCAGGAGCAGCAGGAGCAGGAGCAGGAGCAGGAGCAGGAGTAGGAGCAGGAGTAGGAGGAGCAGGAGGACTACTACTAACAAAACTATTCCAAGCCTTGGGCCTTCTCAAGTCAAAGCCTTTCCTCTCATGACAGTGCCCTTGAACTCACCTTTCTGACAAACACTCGGTGTTGTCACTGTCACGTTGTTTGCCTCCTGGGCACAGCATTTGCTTCTGCCATCTGTCTGGGATGGAGCTGAAGGTGAACTTATCTACCACAGCTGGCTAACGGAAAGAACCGGAAGTCGGGCCATTTCTTACTTGCCACCAGAGGGCAGCAGACACTGGCTAATGCTGCCGGGTTAGCCAGTCCCGGAGACTTGGTTAAACAGGTCATGTGCAGCTCCCAGGGACAACCACACAGCTCTCTTAGCTCGCCTCTTTTTAAATAAATATTTAAGTGTGTGTGTGTGTGTGTGTGTGTGTGTGTGTGTGTACACATGCACAGGAACAGGTTTTCTGAGCGACCAGAAGCATCAGTAAATGTATATAGGCTGTTGAGAGCCACCTAATACCAGGGTGCTGGGAACTAAGCCATGGGACAAGCACTACATGCTCTTAGCCATCTCTCCATCCCTTTAGCGCTCCTCTTAAGAAGCTGAGGCAGGAGGATCTTTGTGAGTTCAAGGCCAGCCTGCTCTCCACAGCGAGTTCCAGGCCAGGTGACACACCGGTGTGCCAGGGTCTGTCTCAACACTCAATGGCCCATGTCTTTGCAGAAGCCAAGGACATCAGGTGGCCTTGGGTCCCTGCTGTCCTGCAGCTCGCCTGTTCTTTTCAGGGTCACATGATCTTTTCATTGGCCACACTGCTTGTCCTAAGCCTTTTCCTCATAGGGCTAGCTTCCGCCAACTCATTTAGTCTAGTCCACAGGCATTGCTGAGTACACTCTATGATAGGCACGGAGTTACCCAGCAGATCTCCTTAGACAGCATCTATGGGGATATCAATCATCAAACAACCTTCATCTCTTAGTTTCCCAGAGCTCCCCTAGACACATATCACCTGAGATCATACTTTCCATCTGGTAACTGAGTGGGCTGCAGGTACAGGATTGACTATGCCCACTCCATGTGGGATCCTGATAGAACCTTTCTGAAGCTGTGTTGGGTTCCCATCACTTCACATTCTTTCTGCGTCCAGGGCCACCTCTAGCCCCTTTCTTTCACAGGTGTTGGCCCCATGCTCTCTCTCAGCATTTTCTTTTTTTAAAAATTTATTTATTTAATGTATGTGAGCACACTGTAGCTGTCTTCAGACGCACCAGAAGAGGGCATCTGATCCCATTATGGATGGTTGTGAGCCACCATGTGGTTGCTGGGAGTTGAACTCAGGTCCCTTGGAAGAGCAGTCAGTGCTCTTAACCACTGAGCCATCTCTCCAGCCCCCTTGGCATTTCCTAGTAGATAACCTAACCTGCAACACCCACTGCTCATGTTATTTCTATCCAGAGAAATTATCACTACCCAACCCACAGTTCAGATCAGTTCCATTCACTGCCCTTCCTCGCTACAACACAAGCCGGATGAGGGCATGGATTTTCACCTTAACACGCGCGCGTATGTGTGTGTGTGTGGGGGGGGGTGTGTTTTGCTTGCATGCATGACCTTGTATGGTGTATGTACCTGATGTCTTCAGAGGCCAGAAAAATGTATTAGATCTCCTGGTTTAACCTAGAGTTACAAATGGCTGTGAGCTGCCATGTGGGTGCCGGGAATAGAACCTGGGTCTTCTGGAAGAGGAGCTCCTCAACAGTCTCTAGTCCCAGAGATTTTTTTTTCAAAAGACTTTTTATTATTTTAAATGGTGTGCATGTGTGTGGAGCATGTGGGTAGGTGTGTGCATGAATATAGGGGCCCTGGCTGTCAGAGGCATTGATCAGGTCCCCTGGGTCCCTGGAGTTGGAATGGTAGAGGACACTAGGCTGACTGGCATGGGTGCTAGGCATGAAACTTGGGTTCTGTGGAAGAGCAGAGTGCTCTTAACTGCTGAGCTGTTTGTTTAGGGCAGGCGGGGTTTGTCTCTTTGTCTCTAAATGTATTGCTGGAGCTCGAATGACTGTAATACATAAACATTACAATGACGGGAGAAAACAGGACCAGACGTCGGTTTGGTGTAGTCAGAGGAGAACAGGCACAAGAGAGAGTTCCGGAAAACGGAGAGGAACAGTTTTCGCCAGTCTTTCCCAAATGACTGGTTTAAGGGGAAAGGAACTTGGAGAGAAACTCGAGAGTGAGCTAGAAGTAGGAAAGGCCTGGACAGGGTCCTGTGGTCACACTGGAGACTGCAGAGTTCTGGGGAGAGCTGGCAGGGCCTCTCGGGGAACTGTGTACCCCACAGGACAGACAAGGAGGATTTTTTTTTCTTAAATTTGTATTACATTTTAGAAGGGTGGATGTTGTGGTAAATATTACTTGGTAGATACCCCAGTTATACCATTTAGTTCCCAAATAAATGACATAAGAACCTTTGTATTTTATGATAAGCCTTAAAGCACTAGAGTTGGGCAGATACCAAACCTCTAAGGTATTTTGTTTGCTTCTCTGTCTTGATCCCTGAGATATTACTTGCCATATGTTCCCCTTGGGCCGCCCCTGCTTCATCAGGCTAGCCCTCATGGCCATGGGCTCACCATCCTCCCAGCCCCATGACAACCTCCTCCTCCTTCTTCCTCATCATCTCTCGTTTCTCCCTCGCCCCTCCCCCCCCAGACCCCAAGGCTAGGCTTTGCTCCACCCCTCTCTTCTGCCCAGCATCGTTATTAACCAATCAGAGATAACTTTGAGAGCAAGGTTTATACAACAAAAGCTAGTATACTTGAGGATTTCCTTGTCCCTGACTCGGGACAACCAGATCTTGGGGGTACAGAATTAGCATTTGAATGCAAGCAGCACCAGCCCTTACAGGTGGATGTGGATGTACCATGGTGCACATGTGGAAGCCAGAGAACAAATTTAACGAGTCCTCCACGTGGGTCTCAGGGATCAAACTCCGGGAATCAGATTTGGTGGTAAGCACCCTGACCTGCTGTCTTAGGGTTTTTTATTGCTGTCTTGAAGTGCCTCCTTGACGACTTTTATAAAGGAAACCATCTAATTGGGGCTGCCTTATAGCTCAGAGGTTTAGTTCATTATCAGCACTACAGAAAGCATGGTGGGACATAGACATGGTGCTGGAGAGTAGCTTGGAGTTCTACATCCGGGTCCTCAGGCAGCAGGAAGCATGCCATTGGGCCTGGCTTAAGCTTCTGAAACCTCAGAGCTCATCCCCAGTGACAACGGTCCTCCACAAGGCCACACCCACTCCATCAAGGCCACACCCACTCCATCAAGGCCACACCTCCAATAATGCCGCTCCCAATGAGTCTAAGGAGCCATTTTTTTTCTTTTCCTTTTTTTTGGGGGGGGGGGGGGGATGGGAGGGTTGGTTCAAAACAGGGTTTCTCTGTGTAGCCCTGGCTGTCCTGGAACTCACTCTGTAGACCAGGCTGGCCTCAAACTCGGAAATCCGCCTGCCTCTGCCTCCCAAGTGCTGGGATTAAAGGCATGCGCTATAGTGGTTCAGTCAAACCACTACACCTGCCGAGCATCTCATTGATCTAGGACATTTTTTCTTTTTAAAGACAGCGTACAGGAGTCAGTTGTCTCTTTTTATGAAGAAGGTGAAGGTCCTGGGAGATCCGACTCTGGTGGTGAGGCTTGGCAGCAGGCACCTTTAACCACTGAGCCATCTTGCCAGTTGAGACGGCATTTCTAACAGGATCTTAGGCTTGCCAGCCATGGAGAGAGCTCCACTGACCCATCTGTCTCTACTTTCCCAGCACTGGGGTCACATGAACGCTGGGGCTCGAACTCAGGGCCCTCATGTCTGCAAAGCAAGCAAGCTGTCCCTCCAGCCCTGGAATGGTTTCTCTGTTTTTGTCACATCTGGGTGAGCGGCAGCGGCAGACAGCCCACAATGAGGTACTGTCTGCTGTAGCCTGGGGCCTCATGGCATGCATGCTGACCTGACAGGCAGAACACAGAGTCACTGCTGAGATGACAAGAGGGTCTGAGGTAGGGACTTGTGTGTCCTGTTGCAGAGGAAATGGGAGAAATGGAGTGCGTGTATAGTTCCAATGGCCTTGAAGCCAACAGTGGGCGGTCTGCCTTGCATGAGAGGAGGTGGAACCGGAAGCCAGGAGGCAGGGAATCCTGCCTGGCAGTGGAGAACAGTGAAATATTCAGAAAACCACGGGATCCTAAGAAGCACTTGGAAGGCTGAGAGTGGCGTTCATTAGTGGCCCGCGGAGGTCAGGGAGGAAAGGCACAAGTGAGCCAGTGAGTTTGAGACCTGCAGTGTAAGCCCACCCACCCTCTCATGCTCGCTGGGAAGGAGGAGGGCAGGAGTCTTCACTGAGCGGGCCTGGGTCTTGTCTGTAAGTCAAGAGGGTTGCTCTGTAATGTGCCCGTTAGCTTTGGGGTGCTGCCCTGCCCTGCCCTGGCTAAAATGGAGATTAAGTACCCTCATCTGACTCCTCGACACCACGCACGGACAAAGCAGATCTCCCATCTGGGCTCCCTTTGCGGGGGTTTATGGGGCCACAAGAAAGAGGAGCCATTATGTACAGTTTCAACTGGCACCTGGGTCCCTGAGAAGAAAGGGTGGCTTTGTGCAGACAGGGAAGTCAGGGTTGAGATGAGACCTTGAGAAAGAAGGGTATGAATGGGCTTTTCGGAAGCAGGGCTCTGGGGAGCTTGTGGCCACTGGCCCAGGCGCGGTGGAGGCAGGAGGGGCCGGCAGCTGCCAGAGCATTTCGAAGAACAGTGCTATCTAACATCAGATGCTTCTTAAGCCCTTCTGCGCCCGCGAGCCCTCCACCACTCTAAGCCCTGAAATAAAGCACGGCATCTGTAGAGGCCTCTTAGGAGGAGTTCGGACATTTAGAGGCAGAAGCTGGTAAGGGAGCTGAAGGCTTTGGCTATCTTGATAGGCCACGGTGACACTTCCTCGGGGCTTTTCTGACTCCTGTAATAGTTATGTCAGAACATTTTCCTGGTCTATTGACTTTTTTTTTTTCTTTCTCAAAGTCTAGGTGCTATTAAGCTATGTTCAGATAGCATTTGACCATATCGGACTCCCAGGCTTGGGAAAAGGGTTCTGGTAAGCCCCACCTGCTTCTATTAGATTGGTTGACCCAGGACTTTCTGTGTTGACATGGCAGAAGACCAGAAAAATTTTTGAAACTTGAGCTACAAGAGTTGTGTTTCCTATAGCCACAAAGTATGGAGCTATGAAAATACAAATTCTGCTTCCAGGGTCAATGATGGCCACCTGGTAATTCAACACCATATACAATGGTTATGAGCCACCATGTCATTGCTGGGAATTAAACTCAGGACCTCTGGAAGAGCAGTTGGTGCTCCTAAACTCTGAGCCATCTCTCCAGCCCCCATTCCCCTTACTTTTAATAGTCAAAAAGTGTATCACTGTGTGTGCATAATTACTCCCCATTCAACCTCATGACAATTAGAAAAGCCCAGTCTTGGGGTGTAGCTCAGTTGTAGACCACTAGCTGAGCATGTAAGAGACTTCCTGGTTTGATCCTCAGGACGCCATAAAAACTGAATTAAGCACTGGGCACATGTAATCCCAGCACATGGGTGCTGAAGGCAGGAAGATCTTTTAGCAAGGTAGTGAGTCTGGGGCCAACTTATGCTAGATGAAGTCCTGTCAAAAGAAATAAAGACATCTATTAATTCTCTTGAAATAGGCAATGGTTCTCAACCTTCCTAATGCTGTGACCCTTAATACATTTCCTCATGTTGTGGTGACCCCCCCCCAATCATAATGTTATTCTGTTATTACTTTATATCTGTAATTTTGCTTCTATTATGAATCATAATGTCAATATAATGCCAATATCTGATAGGCAGAATTTCTGATATGAGACCCCCAAAGGAGTCAAGACTCAAGACCCTCTGGTTGAGAACTGCTGACCTTAAGACCTAAGGATGTAGAGCAAATAAAATATTATTAATTCAGGAAAAATCTATTTAAATTTAATAAAGCAAGCAAACCAATCAAAGTTGTGGGTATCTGGTCATTTAGTTTTAATGTTGGTAGATTTTTTTTTTTTTTTTTTACTTTCCTTTTTTTAGACAGGGTCTCACTGTGTCACCCTGGCTGGCCTAGAACTTGCTAGGTAGACAGACCAGTCTAGCTTTGAACTCACAAAGATCAGTCTACCTCTGCCTCCTGAGTGCTGGGGTTAAAGGCGTGTGCCCACATGCCCAGCACAGTTTGTTTATTGAGACAAGATCTTAGATGGATTAGGAATGGCCTCAAGTTCACTGTATAGCAGAGGGTGACCTTTAAAATCTTTTAATTTCATATTTTAATTTTACCTGCATATTTATTTATGGGAATGGCTGTGAGTGAAGGAGAGAGACTTACTTGCTCTCCTCTCCATCATCTGAAGAGCAGAGGATAACCACAGGTGCCGTCTGCCTTTTGTTAGAGACAGAATCTCTCCCTGGCTGGAAAGTCACCAGGTGGGTCAGTCTAGCCGGCCAGTGAGCCCCAGGAACCCCTTATTCCTACCTTGCTTCTTGCCATCACTGGGATTACAAAGCATATCCCACCAGCCTGGCTTTTTGTGTAGCTTCGGGAGTCTCCACTCAGACTGGCGAAGAGTACAGGCTTAGCCTGCCACAGCAGCACACATCTTTAAATCCAGAGACAGAGACTGGCAGATCTCTGTGAGTTCAGGGTTGGCCTGACCTACACAGTGGACTCCAGTCCAGCCAGGGCTACGTAGAGAGAGGACCTGTCCCAACAAACAAACAAACAAACAAACAAACAAACAAACACAAAATTGAATCAGGGTACTGTGTCCTCCCAACTGCCACCCAAAACCCTGTCTTCCAGTGACTTCCAGGTTGAGGGCTCCTAAGAGCTGAGCTATCTCTTCAACCTCAAGAGAGGTTTTAGCATACATTAAGAACAGGTGTTGAGGCCTGGCGGTGGTGGTACGCTCTTGTAATCCCAGCACTGTGGGAGGCAGAGGCAGGCGGATTTCTGAGTTCGAGGCCAGCCTGGTCTACAGAGTGAGTTCCAAAACAGCCAGGGCTACACAGAGAAACCCTGTCTCGAAAAACAACAACAACAAAACAAAACAAAACCCCCCCAAAAAAAACCCAAAAAACAAAACAAAAAAAGGAACAGGTGTTGAAGCCAGATGTGGTGGCATACAACTTTAAGCCCAGCACTCCGGAGGGAGGCCAGCCTGGTCTACAGAGTGAGTTCCAGGACAGCCAGGGCTACACAGAGAAACCCTGTCTTGAAAAAAAAAACACAAACAAAAAACCAAAGGTATTTCTAGGTATAATCTAGATATAAAAACAGAGTGTTTGTGCCAGCAGGCCATAGGACAATCCACGTTTTTGTCTCACAACTTCACACTGACACCTCATTGAAAGATTATGAATAGACACATGTCACACACACACACACACACACACACACACACACACACGCGCGCGCGCGCGCACGCTTTTCATTAATGGAGACGGAGTCAGGGCTTCCCCCGTGCTAGGCAAAGGCCCTAGGGTTGAGCCGCTGAGCTATTCCTACCCTTTCTTTTAACTTTTTATTTTGGAAAAGAGTCTCAATACATTGTCCAGGTAGGCCTTGAACTTGTGGTCTTCCTCCTCAGCCTTCAGAGTAGCTTGGATTACAGACCGACCACAGAGTGTGGCTACATTCTCTAAGTGCTTAGATCAAAGCAGGTCAGGGGTCTCCGAAGCTGTGTGGGAAAGAGTCATCTCTGCTTGGCACTCTCAGATGCATCAAGGTGGAGCCCTGGTGGCTTGGAGGAAAGTCTGGCCTTGAATCTGCTCTGCCGGAGAGATCTCTGTAAAGACCATGGGGAGAAGTGAGAGATACCGAGGAGATACTGTGCCGATTGCCAGGCCCCGGTCTTGTGATCTTCAAAGTGAGGATCCCAGTACCATTTCTCATGTGATCACAGTCTCGGGGAGATTCCCCAGCTGAGGCGCTCCACACGGGCACTAGGATGGGTAAGAACGGGCTGTTGTGTTTGAGCCAACATGTCTGGGAGTTGTGTCTTATGCAGCCATAGAAACTAAGGTCTTTTGTTTGCCCTGTCTCAGACTTCCAGCCTCGCACTCACCTATGACCCCTATAACCGCTTCTCCGCTGGGTTTTCTTTGTAAGCATTTCTCATCCTGACAGCACTATACAGTCCAGGTTCACTGCCGAGTCCCCAGTGTATACACTGTTTTGAACAGAATGTGTTACCCACAAGAAGAATCAACCCTAAGGTCTGGTCCCTGGTTAGAGAGTCGACACAAAGTATCAGGGGGATTTAATTTCCTGTGTGTCTCCTTCCTCCCTCTGTCCCTCCCTCCTGTGCTAAGTATGTACTCTATCGCTGAGATGTACTTCATATTACTTTCTTAAAAAAAACAAAAACAAAAACTAAAGCAGGGCTGGAGAGATGGCTCAGCAGTTAAGAGCACTGGCCACTCTTCCAGAGGTCCTGAGCTCAATTCCCAGCAACCACATGGTGGCTAATGACCATCTGTAATGGGATCTGATGCCCTTTTCTGGTGTGTCTGAAGACAGTGACAGTGTTCTCATATACATAAAAATAAAAATCTTAAAAATAAATCAGCCAGGCGGTGGTGGCACACGTCTGTAATCCCAGCACTCTGGGAGGCAGAGGCAGGCAGATTTCTGAGTTCGAGGCCAGCCTGGTCTACAGAGTGAGTCCCAGGACAGCCAGGGCTACACAGAGAAACCCTGTCTCGGAAAAAAAAAAAATCCGAAAAACCAAATAAATGAATGAATGAATGAATCAGTAGTTCCGATCCCAGAAAAATTAAAGTTTAAGAGAAAAACTAAAGCAAATATAAAAGATGGTAATTATTTTATTTATGTATCAATTTTTTTTTTTTTTTTTTTTTTTTGGTTTTTCGAGACAGGGTTTCCCTGTATAGCCCTGGCTGTCCTGGAACTCACTCTGTAGACCAGGCTGGCCTCGAACTCAGAGATCCACCTGCCTCTGCCTCCCAAGTGCTGGGATTAAAGGCGTGCGCCACCACCGCCCGGCTATGTATCAATTTTATAGGACTGGAGAGATGACTCAGTGGTTATAGGTGCTTGCCAGTAAGCATTCTGACCTGAATTAGACCCACAGATACTACACAGAAGAAGAGAACTCACCCCTGAAAATAGTCCTCAGATCTCCGGACAAGGGCTATTATACTCACAAACGCACGTACACGTAAACAAACAGATAAATGGAACTTTGCAAAATGAGGTGTGGTGATCCAGCAATCAGGAAATGAAGGCCAGAGGATCAGGGCTTCAAGGCCATTCTGGGTTACATATAGTAAGCTTGAGAGGCAAGCCTGGGCTATTTGAGATCCTGTACCAAGTCCAGTGTGGTGGCATACATTTAATCCCAGCACTAGGGAGGCAGAGGCAGGCAGATCTCTGTGAGTTTGAGGTCAGCCTGGTCTACAGAGTGAGTTCCAGGACACTCAGGGCTACACAGAGAAACCTTTTCTCAGAGAAAACAACAAAAGCCAGGCATAGTTTCTCATGCCTTTAATCCCAGCACTCAGGAGGCAGAGGCAGGTAGATCTAGCCTGGTCTACAGAATGAGTTCCAGGACAGTCAGAGCTCTACAGAGAAATCCTGTCTCAAACAATAACAACAGCAACCCCCCCCCCAAAAAAAAACCAACAACCAGAAGAACAAAACCTTTTTGCAGAATAACCTTCTGAACTTCTTACCATAAAAATTTTATATAAATAAGATTTGTATGAGGATGTCCATAACATTTGTTTGTAATAGATAAAAAGTGGAAGCGAATCAAATATTTGTCAATTGCTTCCTAGAGCTGTGGATACTCCGCAACAAATGGTGCATCCAACACTCACAGCCATTACGCTGAGCGAGATTACCCATAAGCACATGCGGTATCGGTCCATGTTGAGAGCTGCTAGGATAGGTAGCGCACCCACCCAGGACACAGATCACCCGCACACCAGACAGGGGACAAAGCCCGCTCCAGGCAGCAACAGTTCCTTTCCTTCCTCGTTCTGGTGTCTGCTCAGGTACTCAAGGTGCAGAGGCTTCCCAGGCCTTTTCTGTAACTCATCTTTCCGGGACAAACGTTCGGAAGACTCAGTGGCAACACGCCTCTATCTGCCCTGACATATCGGAACTCTGATCCCATCATGAGCCACGGTTGACTCAGGGAATTTCCTGCCAGTGTGGAAATAGATGTTTTGTGGCAAGGAGAGGTTGACCCCTGGGCCCTGAAGCTTTGGCCTTAGACAGATGTGGTTGGGGCTAGATGCCTTTAGCCATCACTGATGGGTGGGGGCAGGGCTCCCTGTGCTTCCCCAAAGAGACCAGAGGTCAGACCCTCCCCATTTACTTGGGTTTTGCAAGCCAATGAAAATTTAGTCCCTCGAATAAAAGCCCCTTGTCCAGAGTTCTGAGCCCTAATCCTCTTACGCATCCCCAGCGGAAAGCCGGAGCCGGTGGCAGAAGGGGCTGTCTGACTCCCTGCCAGGCTAGTCCTTTGTCCCACACTCTGGTGCCAACTGCATCTCATCTCAGAGGGCTGCCGCCCTTGCCAAGCTGCCCCACAACCAAGGATGATCGTCCCCCAGTCCCTGATGCTGACGCGGTCAGTGTGCGCTCTGCATCAGGGCTTGAATGGCACAGGTGGGTCTGAGGACTCATCTCATCCCAAGAGAGAGCCATGGGAAACCTCAGAGCCCTAGCCACACCCAGTGTACCCTGGCCACGGTTCCGCCTCCCTCTCCTGGAACCCTGGATTTTTTCTTTAAGCAACAAAGGAAGCTAAGTTGGATTGGGTGCTCACAGGGTCCCTCTCATCTCATTGATTCCTTTAGGAAACTCCGATAAAACCCTGCTTATGACAGAGACTGGCAGGTCCCATCAGAGGGACAGACATCCCTGTAGCATGGAGAAATACCACAGTTCCATTGTGGTCACAAAGAGACCCACTCCCCTGACAGACACGAGGGAGCCAAGTTACAGGGTGTTGATAGGTAGGCAGGAGAGGCCAGGGGACTCGGTTGGAGTGTAGAGGGGGAGGGGTGGGCCCAATGGGGAGCAGCTGGCATGGACACAGTGAAGGGAGCGCGACACACCGCAGGCCTACACATCTGAAATGGGGTGTAAGCCACCAGGGGTCAGGCTTCAGGAGGCCTGGGGCGAGCCGATGGATTTAGTGAGGGAGGAGTTAAGTCAAAGAATTAAAAGGGAAATGAAGAGGGGCTGGAGAGATGGCTCAGTGGTTAACAGCACTGACTCCTCTTCCAGAGGTCCTGAGTTCAATTCCCAGCAACCACATGGTGGCTCACAACCATCCATAATGAGATCTGATGCCCTCTTCTGGGGTGTCTGAAGACAGCTACCGTGTACTAACATATAATAATAAATAAATCTTAAAAAAAAAAAGATGTAATCCCAGCACTTGGAGGCAGGCAGATTTCTGAGTTTGAGGCCAGCCTGGTCTACAGAGTGAGTTCCAGGACAGCCAGGGCTACACAGAGAAACCCTGTCTCGAAAAAACAAAGAAATAAACAAACAAAAAACAACAACAACAAAAAAGATAAATATGAGGCACTCACCTAGAATTCCAGCACTCCAGAGGAGGGGACAGGAGGAGGGAGGGTCAATAGTTCAGAGTCACCCTTGGCTACATGGCAAGTCTGAGATCAGCCTAGGTAGGCTACACAAGACTGTCTCAAAAACAAACAAACAACAAACAAACAAAAAACAACAACAAAACCACTCAAACTTGTTTTCCAGTTCCAAGGGCATTGAGAGCCGCCAGTCACTGTAACTACAAGGTCGAAGTCTTCATACCACACACAATCGGTACTCAAACAGCACAGAAAAAGCATCAACCTTGGGAACCTACGTAGGTTTCAGGGTCTCAGGCTTTGCAGACCACAGGCCAAGGCTGGGGCTACATCTCCAGTTCAGGCTCTAAGTGAGGACCCAGTGAATCCAAGGAACTGGACAGTTCTAGGGTAGAAGGAAAGCTTTATCGGGGATCAAACTGCCAAGAGTATCTCTTAGAGGGGAGAGAGAAGCAAACGTCAGAGAAGCAAGTGGATTTCATGACAGCAGGTTGGGGATCATGGGCCGACATAGGCCGCTGGAATGACGGGAACTGGATGCTCTTACCCGAGGGAGCAGATTGAGGGAGGGAGGTCTTGGTAAAGAGAGTCAGGCCTTATGAGATTTCTTTTTTTTTTTTTTTTTTTTTGGTTTTTCGAGACAGGGTTTCTCTGTGCAGCCCTGGCTGTCCTGGAACTAACTCGGTAGACCAGGCTGGCCTCGAACTCAGAAATCCGCCTGCCTCTGCCACCCAAGTGCGGGGATTAAAGGCGTGCGCCACCAACGCCCGGCTTGAGATTTCTGAGGAATGGGTAACTATCCTGTTTACTGTTGAGGCCTGCTCCTCCCCCCCCTCCACACAGCTGTAGCCATTTTGTTCCATGCCCACCGGCGATTTCACATTGTTACTGTCTGATGCCTGCCAGTCACTGACACAGAAAAATGACCTGACCACATACCCCGCTATATTCTGTATGAGGTTTGTTAATCTTAAGACATTCCATGTCTATAAACTTCATGTAGGACCTATCAAACACAAGATCAATAGGAACGGTTATGTCTAAAGCGGCGTGAGTCGGGGCTGACCGCTGGGAAGCAGTTCCAGTACCTGTGTATGAGCTCACTCTGGTTTTTGTGTGTATGCTTTTTTCCTTTATAAGCCATTCCTGAGAACAAACTGATACCACAAAATTAGGCCCCAAGTCATTTTTGTGGCCCTGATTGATTAGTCTGGGATGTGTGTTCAATAAACTACTCTTGCTTAACTGAGATCTGTAGCAGTTAATTATTAAAAACAATCCATGCTCACGCAGGCAACTCGGTCTCCCCAAGCTGTCCCCAAGCTGTCCCCAAGCTGTCTGCCCAATTTCCCTTGCATTCCCAGTCATCCACCCCCTGGGGCTAGTCTGCCAAGACTTGCTCTAAACCCAAGCTGTGTATAAAGAAAACTCGGAGGCTTGTAATTTATCAGTCAGATTTATGACAGTAAATTCTCAATTCCCAAAATGCACACACAAAGAACTCAGAACTCAACTGATAGAAACGCAAGCTGCAGCTGGGCAGTGGTGGCGCACGCCTGAAATCCCAGCACTCTGGGAGGCAGAGGCAGGCGGATTTCTGAGTTCGAGGCCAGCCTGGTCTACAGAGTGAGTTCCAGGACAGCCCAAAGAAAGAAAGAAAGAAAGAAAGAAAGAAAGAAAGAAAGCTGCACCTAGAAGGGGCAAAGGCACCCTACATTACTCTGTTGTCCTCCTCTGATATCCATAGCTACCTGTGACTCTTTCAAGCCACGTGGACCGGGTTCATGTTCCTCTCCTAAAGGTCTCCTCCTCTCGTCTCTCTCTCTCTGTCCCCTCTCTAAAGCTTTCAGCCCGCCTTCCTTTTCCACTGCCCAATCACAGGCTTCCGCCTTAGCAACACCTGTGTACAGAGAGCAATCTACAGAGATCAGTATGTGTATGGCTGGTGTGACGATTCCTGAACCCCAACACTTAGGTCATTGTCACCAGCAATGCCATTTTGGGGCCTACTTTGGACCTAAAGCGGGCTCTGTCTAGCTCAGGCTCCCAAAGTTTCCCAGGCTCCTGTGAAGGCCGATAGTAAAGGCATCTGCCTGCCAGTGTGAAGACAGATGCTCTTTGTCCGTGTCTCACTGTTTGCAGATGCCTGGGGAGGGCGTGTGTGCGTGTGTGTGTGTGTGTGTGTGTGTGCGCGCGCGCACGCGCGCGCGCTATTTCTATAAATAAAAGTGAGGCAAAATAACTTTAAGCTAGCTATGGTGGCACACATACACACCTATAGTCTTAGCACCTGGGAGACTGAGGCAGAAGGATGTGGAGTTCAAGACCAGCCTGGTCTATAAAGTGAGAGATTGCTCCATGAAGCAGCTGACCGTGGTGATGAAACCTTTAATTCTAGCACTGGAAAGGCAGAGGCCAGCAAATCTCTGTAAGTTCAAGGTCAGCCTGGCCTACACAGGAAATCCCAGACCAGCTAAGGCTATATAGTGAGACTGTCTCAAAAGAAAAATAAAAATCCAATAGAACAAACAAACAAACAAAAACAAACAATCAAACAAACAAAAAACAAACAACAAAGCCAGATGGTGGGTGTCTTAGAGTTTCAATTCCTGCACAAATATCATGACCAAGAAGCAAGTTGGGGAGGAAAGGGTTTATTCAGCTTACACTTCCACACAGCTGTTCATCACCAAAGGAAGTCAGGACTGGAACTCAAGCAGGTCAGGAAACAGGAGCTGATGCAGAGGCCGTGGAGGGATGTTACTAACTGGCTTGTTTCCCCTGGCTTTTTTTTTTTGTTTGTTTGTTTGTTTGTTTGTTTTTTGTTTTGTTTTTTTGTTTTTTTTTTTTTTTCGAGACAGGGTTTCTCTGTGTAGTCCTGGCTGTCCCGGAACTCACTCTGTAGACCAGGCTGGCCTCGAACTCAGAAATCCGCCTGCCTCTGCCTCCCAAGGGCTGGGATTACAGGCATGCGCCACCATGCCTGGCTAAGATTGGGTCTTTAATGCAGGTTTCCAAAAACCGACGCGGACAAGGGGCCCTCCCCCTTGATCACTAGTTGAGAAAATGCTCCACAGCTGGATCTCATGGAGGCACTTCCCCAGCTGAAGCTCCTTTCTCTGTGTAGTCCTGGCTGTCCCGGAACTCACTCTGTAGACCAGGCTGGCCTCGAACTCAGAAATCCACCTGCATCTGCTCAGCCTCCTCTTTTATAGAATCCAGGACTACCAGCCCAGAGATGGCACCACCTACAAGGGGCCCTCCCCCTTGATCACTAGTTGAGAAAATGCTCCACAGCTGGATCTCATGGAGGCACTTCCCCAGCTGAAGCTCCTTTCTCTGTGATAACTCCAGCCTGGGTCAGGTTGACACACAAAACCAGCCAGTTCAGTGGGGCTACATGCTTTAATCCCAGCACTTGAGAGGCAGAGGCAGGTGATTCTATAATTTCGAGGCCAGCCTGGGCTACAGAGCCAGTTCTAGGACAGCCAGGGCTACACAGAGAAACCCTATCTCACAAAACCAAAATGAATAAATGAACAAATAAGTGAATTAATTAATTACCAACAAAGAATAACATTAATTTATTAAAATGTAACAAATTGGTTTTGAAGAAGTATTTGTTTTTACAAACAACAACAACAAAAACCAACCAAACAAACAAACAGAATAGCAACATGATGGCCACTCTTCTAGTTAAGCCAGACAACCGCAGCCCCTGTTGAGGCCTGCTCCCCTAGGACAGCCATAGACATTTTGTTCCGTCCCTGCCAACCACTTCATATTATTGCTGAGACAGAAAATAGTTTGACTCAGGACAGGGTCAAGCTGACCAGGTACCCTGTTATGAGGTCATTCTTTATTATTATCAACTTTATGAACATTGGTGATTTGACTGCATATATATCTGTGTGGGGGTGTTGGATCCCCTGGAACAGGAGTTTCAGACAGTTGTGAGCTGCCACGTGACTGGTAGAAATTGAAACCCGGTCCTTGGGAAGAGCAGCCAGCGCTCTAAACCCCTGCGTCATCTCCCCAGCTGAGGTAAGAAATTTCACGCCAGGCGGTGGTGGCGCATGCCTGTAATCCCAGCACTCTGGGAGGCAGAGGCAGGTGGGTTTCTGAGTTCGAGGCCAGCCTGGTCTACAGAGTGAGTTCCAGGACAGCCAGGGCTACATGAGAAACCCTGTCTCGAAAAAAAAACAAATCCAAAAAAAAAAAAAAAAAAAAAAAGGATTTTCACAACCAGTCTCCACTTAGGACCAATCAAATTAAAGGTCAGTTTGAACTGTTCTAAATTGTCAAAATAGCTTGAATAAGAGCTGGCCACCCTGCAGCAAAGAGCTCTGATTGATCAGTCCTGGGGTGTGTTTGATAAACTATTCCTTCTTTTGTTTTTGTTTTTTTTTTCGAGACAGGGTTTCTCTGTGTAGCCCTGGCTGTCCTGGAACTCACTCTGTAGACCAGGCTGGCCTCGAACTCAGAAATCCGCCTGCCTCTGCCTCCCAAGTGCTGGGATTAAAGGCGTGCGCCACCACGCCCGGCGATAAACTATTCCTTCTTAACTGAAACCAGAGTTCCAGTGTTTTGTGCAGTGATTCCTTGACCACATAGATCTCCCCCTACCCTTGACCACTCCTCGGTTACTGATAGTGAACCCTACCGAGATGGGCAGCCCTCTGTGAAGAGGGAAGTTTCTTTTGCTTGGTTTGGTCTTGTTTCTGGTGTGGTTTAGACCTCTGGTGACTCGAAGAAAAGAAGCTGGACACAGTACTGCTCTTCAAGTGAGGAGACAGGTGGTCCCCTTTCTCCACTTGGCAAAGGGGACAGATTACAACCCACCCCTTTGAACTTTATCTGTGTTCGTCTTGTACTTTGCCTGAATGTGTGTTCGGCATCTTTCTTCTCTAACTTTTGACTCCTTTACTATGGGACAATCCTCCTCTACCCTAAACACTCCTCTTAGAGTGATTCTAAACAACTTTAAGAATTTTCAGAATGCTAGCACCATTTGGGGCACCCAAGTAGTCCCCCAGAAACATCACACTCTGTGAATCTGAATGGCCGTCCTTTGGCATTAGCTGGCCACCTGAGGGTTTCTTTGCTTCATTTATTCTCCCCATACAGGCTAAAGTTCTCAGGTGTCCAGATTCCCTGTGTCATGGCCTGGTGTTTTCTTCTATCTGACCTCCTCTCCAAATGGTAGAAAACTCCTGTTGTCCCTCTCCCTGAACCTACAGAAGAGGAAAAGGCTTCCACCCTTACCAGAAATTCCCAGGATCAGTCTAGGTGGACTGAGACATAGTCACAGCTGTTGCTGCAGTTGTCTGTCTGTCTCAAGCAGGACCCACCAATCCTGTTTCCACCAGAGGAGGAGAACTTGTCACCAACCCCTATACTGTCAGCCTCTCAAGACCCCACCACTGCCTGGGGATTGGCCAAGCCCCACCCCCATCTTCTCCCTTCACTAACAGGCCCCAAACCCATTCGGCAACCCTTCAAGGGAGGCTCCCCCACCCCACCCTGCACATCATTGCTCCACCCGCCCCTGAGGGAGGGAGGTCTTTCCTGGTTTACCAGACTACCTGGGAAGACACCCAACTGTAACTTTAATTTTTTTAAACTTTTTTTTTCTTTCTTTTTTTTTTTTTGTTGTTGTTTTCAAGACAGGGTTTCCCTGTATAGCCCTGGCTGTCCTGGAACTCACTCTGTAGACCAGGCTGGCCTCAAACTCAGAAATCCACCTGCCTCTGCCTCCCAAGTGCTGGGATTAAAGGCGTGCGCCACCACCGCCCAGCTTTAAACTACATTTTAAACATGATTTTAAACTACAAGACCTCTCTTGTAGTCTACCACCTACCAGAGATAGTGGAAAAGAAAGGATATGGGGGAAGCAGACATGTTTAGAAAGGTTTTTTTGGCTGGGTGTAGTGTTGCACCCCTTTAATCCCAACACTTGGGAGGCAGAGGCAGGAAGATCTCTGAGTTCGAGGCTAGCCTGGTCTACAGAGTGAGTTCCAGGATGGTCGGAGCTACACAGAGAAACCCTGTCTCAGAAAAAAAAAATTAAAAATTTAGAAAGGTTTGTTTTTTTTTTGTTTTCTGTTTTTTTGTTTTGTTTTGTTTTGTTTTTTCGAGACAGGGTTTCTCTGTGTGGTCCTGGCTGTCCTGGAACTCACTCTGTAGACCAGGCTGGCCTCAAACTCAGAAATCCGCCTGCCTCTGCCTCCCAAGTGTTGGGATTAAAGGCATGCGCCACCACCGCCCGGCTTAGAAAGGTTTTTTTGGAGTAATTCTCTGTGTTGTCTGGAAATCGGCAGTTTAGTTCACAGGTCAGCTGCGACAGCTCACTCTACTCGCAAACACTTTATGGATAGACCAGTAGTCTAGTTTGGTAGAGTCGGATAGCAAACAACAATCAGCAGAGGTGGCACTGTTGGTCCTGAGACCTATGATGTCATATAGGCGACACTAATGCAGCCCTGCAGGTTTATTCCTGTTACCAAGGCAACGGCCACCATGTACCCAGAATTCAATAGGCCCACCTAGCCTACCTGTAATTTGAATAATCATGCATATAAGAAGGAGCAGCGTGCCCCCTCTCTTTCTCTTTCTCTTTCTGCTCATCGCCCCCAGCCTTCCCTTTACCCCGCTCCCTTTGTACCCCCATCTTAAATAAACCACGTGGAGTTACTTGGTCTGGTCTAACTGCTTCAGCCCACACCTCCCGGCTCCACCGCGGGCGCCGCGGATCGAGCCTGCTGCCTGCGGATCCCGGCTTTTCAGCGGGCGGCGCGGGGAGGTCCGGAGCCGACGGTCCCACTCCGCCTGCCTGCGCGGGAAAAACCAACAGGCACTATCTAGAAGAGACAGTTGGGCCTCAGTCTTGGCACCAGTCAGTAGGAGGGATCAATAGAGATGCAGAAGTTTTTGGCTGTGTCTTTCACTCACGGAAGCAAAGATCAGCGAAGTCATGAGACTAACAAGCATTGAACATCTAGCTCTATGAGTTAAGTCTAACTCAGTTCCATCATCTTGTAAACATCACGTGTCCTCTACAGGTCTTGTCCTAGCACATGTCTTGCCTCAGTACTTGTGTCTGTCTTCGTTGATATCATTCTGTCAATCAGCCCGAGTCTTTGGAAGCAGCAGGAAACTGTAGTATGCCACTAGAAGTTTTTTGGTGTGTCTACTTCAGCTAAACATTCTTTCATGTGCTTGCCCCAGCAAAATGAAATCCAAGCCACATTCCAAAGAAACCTTAAGTTTCCACTTCACCCACCAACTTCTTCAGATCCTCTTTACCGCAGAGGAATAGGACCACATTGGATGGGAGGCCCACAAACTAGTTCCAGGAAATAATCGTAGATATTCTAAGGATCCTTGAGATCACTGACAGCACCTTTCCAGCTTGGATTGGGACCCCAAGACTTGAAAGTAGGGAGGCACTCAAAAGTTATCACCAGATTTTAATGGGGGGGTCTCAAATGCTGGATTGACCCACTATCACTCTCTCTTACATAACCACCCTGAGTACCCTTTACTCCCAGCCCCTCTTTGAACCCTGCCGCACTGCTACCTAACCCAGCCCTGGAAAAGCTCACCAGTACATGGCTGGAAACCCTGCAAAATATACATGGGACACAGCCATAATCAACCAACTCTGGCCCAATGTGGACATCACCACGTTCACTAACAGAGCAGGTTCATGGAAGATGGTACCAGGTATGCAGAGGGGCAGTGGTGGACTTGAACAAGCTGTTATGGGCATCTCCCCTCCCGAGTGGGACGTGATCCCAGAGGGCAGAGCTAATAGTTCTCATTGAGGTGCTTAGGTAAGGACAAATGCCTCGGATCTACAGTGACAGTCGATATACATTAGCCATTGCATATGTTCATATACCATGAAAGGGGACTGTTAACTGCTGAAGGAAAAACAATTAAAAATAAGAAATCTTAGACCTCCTGGCTCCCAAAGAAATGGGCCATTATACATTGTCCTAAACATCAAAAGGGACAAACCCCAGAGGGCATCAGAAATTGAAAATCAGACCTGATAGCTTGAGAGGCAGCCAAGCAGCCTCTCCCATATTTGCCAGTGGCCCTCCCTGACCCACGCCTGCCTGAGCAACCCAAAGAGGACAATCAGACCTGTCAAGTCCTGCCCCAAACCTACACCAAGGATAGATGGTGACACACAGTGTGTGGAAGAAAGATTCTACCAGTGGGCAGAATTTTGAACACAAAACTCCAAACCTACACATACCTAGGAATAAATAAAAAAAAAAAAAGGAACTGATACCTCCAAGTTATATATCCCAGGCCTGACTAAGGAATCGCAGGACACAAAGAAAAGAGATACCTCACCAGGAGTCTATTGGGAAATGGACTTCATAAAGTAAGACCAGGAAAATTCAGTCAAATATCTTTTAGCTTTTATAGATACCTTCTTGGGCTGGACTGGGGCATTTCCAAGCAAAAAGGAAAACAATGCAAACAGTAAATAAAAAAAACTCAGAAGAATTGATTCCTCAATTTGGGACTTCAACTATGCTAGATCAGACAACAGTCCAGCAGTCACCTCTCAGGTCAGTCAAACCTTGTCTACGGCATTGGTGATAAACTGGAAACTTCATGGTGCATTTTGTCCCTGGAGTTCAGGTCAGGAAGAAAGGATGAATTGTGCCCTTGGAGAGACCTTGACTAAATTGACCCTGAAAACTAGCAATTACTGGGTAGCTCTCCTTCCCTTCACCCCTCTTAGGGTTAGAAACACCCACTACCTAGATGACTCCATGCCCTATAAATTATGTTTGGGAGGCCCCCTCCCATAGGTCAAAAGCTGAAATCGCTAATCATGATATTCCTAAATCGGTCCAGGCACTCCAGAAAGTCCAAACTGGTCTCCACACTTACCTTCAACACCCAAACGTTTGAACTAGCCACCCCCACCTCCAGCCCCAGCCCCAGCCCACCCCCACCCTATTCCACCCCCACCCCAGTCATCCCCTTTTTGGTCTCAGCCCAGTGACCTGGTTCTGGTCAAGAGATAGCAAAAAGGAGATCTTGAGACCACACTGGAAAGGACCACACTTCCATGATCCTGACCACCCTGATGGCCAAAGGAGTGGACAGAATCTGAGCTTAGATTTATCACTCCCATCTAAAATTTGCCCCCTAACAATACCAGGACCTGGACCGGTGATGGGTCACTTGGGGAAGGGGAGTATTTGGGAGCAGACACAGAAAGGAACAGACATAGATCAGAGCTGAGAAAGGGTTAAATTTAAAAAGGAGCTGAGACTGCCCCCAGAAAAAGGCCTAAGCTTTAAACTATATTAGAAATCTCAGGTCTTTTTCCTTCTTCTTTTTATGGATATTTTCTTTATTTACTTTTCAAACGTTATCCTCTTTCCCAGTCCCCTACCCCAACCCCCAGCCTATCCCCCCTCCCCCTGTTTCTATGAGGGTGTCCCCCCCCCACTCCTGCCTCCCTGCCCTCGCATTCCCTTAAACTGGGGCATAAAGCCTTCCCAGGACCAAGGGCCTCTTCTCCCATTGATGCTCAACAAGGCCATTCTCTGCTACATATGCAGCTGGAGCCATGGGTCCCTCCATGTGATTGTAAATCTCATGTTTTATTTATACATCTGGCTGGTTGTGTAAGACCCCGACCCTTGGTCAGTTGTTCTTACTTCGAGACGCCCCTGAGTGAGACACTGAGATGCAGATCGATGCAAAAGCAAGAGGTTTATTTTCCGGTGCATCAGGGTCGACCATCAGTTAGTACCTCAAGCCGAGTGACAGACAGCTCATGAGGTTTTTCTGTTTGTTTTTGTTTTTGTTTCTTGTTTCTTTTTTTAGAGACAGAATCTCTTTGTATTGACCAGGTTTGCCTCGAACTTACAGAAATATACTTGCCTTGACCTCTTGAATGCTAGGGCTGAAGGGACGTGCCACTGTGCCAAAAGTAGATTTTAAAATAGAAATTTCAGTGCCGGGCATGGTGGTGCACACCTGTAATCCCAGCACTTGGGAGGCAGAGGCAGGCGGATTTCTGAGTTTGAGGCCAGCCTGGTCTACAGAGTGAGTTCCAGGACAGCCAGGACTACACAGAGAAACCCTGTCTTGAAAAACCAAAAAAAAAAAAAAAGAAAGAAAGAAAAAGAAAAAAAAAGAAAAGAAAAGAAAAGGAAAGAAAGAAAGAAAGAAAGAAAGAAAGAAAGAAAGAAAGAAAGAAAAAGAAATTTCAAAGCACTGGAGAGACAGCTCAGTCAAAAGAGTGTGAGGATCTGAGTTTGAGTTCTAGAACTCGGATAAGACCTCAGCGGGTAAAGATGCCTGCTGCCAAGCTTCATGACCCGAGTTCGATCCCCAGGAAATTCCCAGGAGATCCCCAGGACCCGTACAGGAGAGAACTCTCACCTGCAACTTGTCCTCTGCATCCACATGTGTGCTGTGGCACATGGGTGTGCATGCACCTGTGTACATAATGCAATATAAACAAATAATGTAACAAACTTGCAGTATATTAGAAGACCCATTTAAGTTATATGCAGACACTACCATGTTTTGAAAAGATTTTTCTTTTGTGTGTATGAGTGTTTTGCCTGTATGTATGCATGTACTCCACATACATACCTGGTGCCTGAGAAGGCCAGAAGATGGAATCAAATCCCAGGCATGCACCTGGTGCATATGTATGCATACAGGCAAAACACTTATAGTCATTTTTTTTAGAGAGAGAGAGAGAGAGAGAGAGAGAGAGAGAGAGAGAGAGAAGACCAGGAACTTCACAGTTTATAAAGTGCTGTTCACACTCCGAGCTCCCTGCCACCATTAGCCTGCCTTTGGGCATCATTAACTAAGAAGCACTCTGGGGACAGAGCCAGAGAGGAATGTGACATCAGGTGAACCAGCCAGGCTCTCGGGCTTGTGGATATGAACTGAACAGAGGGACAGGTGGCAGGCAGCACTTACAGTGATCTCACAGGTGATTGTAGAAGACAGTTTGGGTCTTAAAAATGATCTTAATGTGTTAGAAAGAAGATGCTTGGTTTTCATAGGCCAAGTCCCAGCCTTGGACCTCAAAGCCCCACAGAACAAACAGGACAGTACTTCCATGACACTGGGGACACAGTGGGTATCAGCTCAGACAGAGGCAATAAAGATACCACCACCCAGCTGCATTTGTTTGATTAATGGTTGGTGTCGTAGGGCCAAGCTCACTGAGGAACACCTAGGATGCTGCAGGGGACAGTAGAGCTGTCCCCTGAGCAATAGTCCTGGATGGCATAGGAAAGCAGGCTGAGTAGGTCACAGGAAGCCGGCCAATAAACAGCATCCACCCAGGGTCTCTGCTTCAGGTCCTGCCTCCAGGTTCCAGAAAGGTTTACATTCCTGGTCTTCTCTTCCTACAGTGATGGACTGTAACCTGTAAGTTGGTGTTGGTCTTGCTGTCTTATCAAAGCAATAGAGAAACCAAACTAGGACACCCACCCACACCCACGTAATTAAAAACAAAATACTCTCCCCACACACACACAGAGTTTTCCAATTCATTGTGAAGGTTTTGGTAGAAGTCTGTTGTGGTTTTGTTTTTGTTTTTTGAGATAGGGTTTCTCCATGTAGCCATGGCTGTCCTGGAACTCACTCTGCAGACCAGGCTGGCCTCGAACTCAGAAATCCTCCTGCCTCTGCCTCCCAAGTGCTGGGATTACAGGCATGTGCCACCACTGCCCGGCAGAAGTTTGTTGTGTTGAGATATCCCTTGTTAACTTTCGGACATCAACCTCCATACACATTCCAGTTTTTATTTTTCTGTAAGTGTTGGGAGGGCCACATGCTCCTCTGAGCTCAGAAATCAGAGTACAGCAACCCCGCTTGAACTCAAAGCACATGAGGACCCCTAAGATACTGCAGGGGTCAGTAGAGTTGTCCCCTGAACAATGGTTGGTACTCAGCCAGGAGACAGCCTTGTTCAAGAACGGGGTAGAGAGATGGCTTGGTGGCTAAGAGCTTTTGCAAGCAGTGCAGCCTGGGTGTGCACCCCCAGCACCACATGAAAGGCGTGGTGCTGCCCACCCGAATCCCAACATCTGGAGGCGAGGCAGTCAGAGCTCTTTTACTTTAAGGCCGGCCTGGTCTACATAGTAAGTTCCAGGCCAGCCGGGGCTATGTAGTGAGACACTACTTCAAGAAAGAGTGGTTACAAAAGTCTGTAAGCCCAGTGCTATGAGAAGTTGGGACAGGAGGATTGCCGGCACTTGCTGGACAGGCAGTTTAATCAAAACAGTAAGTTCTAGGTTTAGTGAGAGGCCATGTCTGAGGTAGAGTGATAGAGTAGGATCCCCTTCTAGACTTTGTACATGAACAAACATGTGCACATGAAACACACATACATACATGTACACATACACAAACATTTCACACACACATCACAATAGAAATTAAAAAAAAAAAACCTGGGCTTTGGAGGGATGACGCTGGACATTTTCGCTAGAGTTAGTCCAACTGAAGCAGGCTCATGAATGCTGGGGACCTCATGGTGGTGACATGAGCCACGAGCAGGTGAGCAGGACCAGCTCGTCCTTGCTCTGAGAGGCTCTTGGAGTCTGGAGGGTGGACGACATGTTGTCAGGCCCTCTGAAATGAAGCCCTGATGGCTTCCGACACTCTTTCAGTTGTACAGGAAGGGAAAGGTAAGGGACAGTGCCTAGAAACACGCATGCCACGCTGTGTCGGTGGGGACACACGTCTGCTCTGTTTGGACACGGTCACCTCTGGCTTGTAGGTTTGCAGGGACTCTGGAGTATGTGATGGTTTTCACATGGATAAATCTTGATGAACACCTAAAGGCAGAGTCCTGTGTCAGGTTTGGCAGGGCCTGGGTGGCCAAGGGAGCAGAGGGAAAGCCCTTTTTCCTGTGGGAACTCGTTCTAGTTGCCGAGGAGGAGTGAGCAGAGCTGTGTCATTGGTCTTTCTGAGGGTTACTCCTGGCAACCTAGCTTGGCCTTGTGGTGGCCTTGGGCGAGGACCCAGGCTGCCCCAGGGTTTCTGTAGAACAAGAGTGAACTCCTGCCCAGGCTGGGCCCAGAACCAGCTGCACCAGGAAGCATGCTGTCCTCCTTGAGAGGGTGAAACTGTGGCCAGAGTAAAGACAAGTGGGACCCAGGGTCTGCTGCCTCCCAGGAGAGGGCCAATTAGAGCAGCGAGCGGTTCCCACCAGAGCTCTGGCCGACCCTCAAAGCCAGCCACGTGGACGGGCCCCAGAAGGCTGTGTGATCAACAGCAGAAACCCGCCACCCGCTGGGCCTGGCCTCCAGAAACATCAAATGAACACCAGGACTGCCAAGAAGGAAGGCCAGCTCTGCTTCCCCAGGGGACCCAGCTGCAGCAGCACGCAGCAGGAGAAGAGCAAACCCAGACAAAGGGCTGTGGAGACCTCAGCACAGGCCTCCTTCTGGAGCCCAGGGGAGGTTATCATCAGAGAGGCAGGAAAGAGATGACCTACAGGTCCCTATCACTGCCTCTCAAGGAAGGCTCAGCCTTCTTCCAGGATAGGGGTGATGGGTGCCAACAAGCAAATCTCTGCCTGAAAGTCATCTGTTCATTCCTTCATTGAGTCATTAATTCATTTATTCATTCTACAAAGACTGCCACCTACTGAATGCCTAGTGAAGAATTCAATCTCAAAAACCATTCTTTTATGGAAGTCAGATGGAAAGCAGATTAACCAGTGAGGAAAACAACCAGAAAGAGGCAATGGGGTTTATGGGCACCAACCTGAACCCCAGTTCTGAGACAGGGTCTCGGGTACCCAAGGCTGACTTCAGTCTAGCTCTGGAAGATTACTTTGAGCTTCTGATCCATCCGTCCCTACCCACTGAGTGCTGGGATTATAGGTTCACGTCACATGCACAGTTGAGGCCATGCTAGGGGTGGAACCTGGGCTTCATGCCAGGCCGTTCTCGGCCATGTCCCCCCTGTATGAGAGGAAGGTCTCTCTCCTTCCCCAGGCTGGTCTCAAACTCCAAGGTCAACAGCTCTTTCTGCCTGAGTGCCTGAGTAATGAGGACTGCTAAGCATGAGTTACTGTGTCTGGCTCACAAGAAACTGTCTATGTTTGCCTGGCTTCTCCCTCTGTAAGGGAGGGGTGATTAAAGTGCTTGCCACACTCGGTAGGTAAAAGGGCTAAATGAGTTAGCGGTTGTAGATTATTCTAAATTATGTCTGCCATATAGTAAATATCCTATTTTCTATGTGTTAATATTTGTTAAAATGTTTTAAAAGGACTTTAGAGCTGGGTAGATGGCTCAGCGGGTAAACTGCCTGCAGGGCAAGCATGCGGTGTCACCAGATCCCCGGCACGCACATGAAATCTGGCTGTGGGGTCTCACGTCTATAGCTACAGGAACAGCCATCTGGCCAGCTTGTTTAGCTAAAACAGCAAGCCCAGGTTCAGTAAGACATCCCGTCTCAAAAACAAGGTGAAGAAGGACATCCGACATTGACATATTGACTTCTACCTTCCGTGAGTTCACGGAGAGGGGAGAGCCTCACACACACACACACACACACACACACACACACAGTGCACAAACACTCACAGGCACACACAGACATCCAGTACTGATAAAGTACTGGGAAGGAATCTGGTCGGGGGTGGGGGAGGGGTGGCTAAAGGGAAGGCTCAGCAGTCGAGAGCCCTGGTCGCTCTTCCAGAGGATCCAGGGTCCATCACCAGTACCCGCGGGGCAGCTCCCAGGGCACTGTAGCTCTACTTCTAGGGGGTCTGACACCCTCCTCCGGCCTGCTCAGGCACTGCATGCACAGACACTTGTCACAAAACACCCTACACTTAAAAATAGACTCAAGAAACATTGATTGGGAGAGTCTGTGAGTAGCAGAGGGAGCCTGAGACTCATGGGAGTTCAGATGATGTAGCTTCAAGTAATAAGAAACCTGGGAACAGGGCTGGTTGAACGCATTTCTCATTTAAGAGCAGGGCTACATAATCATGTTTATGGCAAATCACTAGACCAGCCGGCTGTGGGACAGCTCAGTGGTAAGGGCTTTGGACACTAAACCTGAGTTCAGTCCCTGGGAGTCACGTGGTAGTTGCCCTGTGGCATCCACTTGTATGTATGTGCGCATGCAAACATGCACACACATAAATAAATAAAATATAATAAAAAAACAAATTAAAAATCTAGACCAAATCACTGGCAAGATATCAAGAATCGCCTCCACGGCCCATGGACAATCAGATGCTGACAAGAAACAGGGGTATAATCCCTAGCGCCATGCTATGCAATATGGGAGCCGTCATCTGCATGTGTAGGTGTGATTCAAGTAGAACTATTCAAAGTCCAGGTCTGGGCATGGCTGGGCATGCCTGTTGTCCTGGAACAGGGTGACAGAAGCAGGAGGTTCAGGGATTCAAGACTGTCTCAGACTACGCAGTGATTTGATGACCTGAATCTAAATACATAAATACACAAAATTCAGTTGCTCAATTGCAGTCGTCACATTTTAAATGTTCGAACCTGGGATCCGGATGTAGATGGTAGAGTATACAGGAAGCTCTGGGCTCCATCCCCAGAACCTCACAGGCCAGATGTCAGCAGTACATTCTTCAATTCCTGTATGGGGGTGGGTGGGGGGTGGGGACAGGCAGAGACAGGAGGATCAGAAGTTCGAGACCACCCTCTGCTACATAGGGAGGTTGGAAGCCAGCCTTGGCTACCTGAGATCCTGTTTCAAAAGCACCAAATGCTGTTGAGGCAGAGCTACTGAACTGAACGGCATCCGCACACAATCGCCCCACCCATGCCTCACAGAGAGAAAACTTGGCCAGAGGCGCTCTAGGTTAACTCAAACAAAGAGTGACTTTCAAACTCCACACCCGATCTTTGTCAGAAAACTGAGAAACAACAACTTTCAAACCCACAGTGGTAAAATGTGGAATGATTTAAAAATACCATGGGGTGGGGGTGCTGGAGAAGGTGGCTCAGTGGTTAAGAGCACTGGCTGCTCTTCCAGAGGTCCTGAGTTCAATTCCCAGCAACCACATGGTGGCTCGCAACCGTCTGTAATGGGGTTCAATGCTCTCTTCTGGTGTGCATGAATAAATCTTTTTTTTTTTTTTTAAATACCATTTCCTTCCTTTCCTCCCTTCCTTTCTCCCTCCTCTTCCCTCCCTTCTCTCTCTCCCTTTTTCTTTCTTCTTTTCTTTTTTGCACCACAGCAAGAGTATGGATGTCAGAGGCTAAGTTCCAGGAGCAGGCTCTCTCTTTCCATCGGAAGCTTCTCAGTGATCAGGCTCAAGTCCTCAGGCTCGGAGGCGAGAACCTTTATCCACTGAGCCATCCTACCAGATGACAACATTTAAAAAATGGAATTAAGGAACTCAATCCAAGAAATGTTGTGAGAGAGGAAGATTAGGGACCCAGAAGATAAAGTGCGTAGCAAGATGAGTATGCAAATCCAAATTTATTAGTGGCATAATATTAATGATGGAATGTTTCCATTAAACAAAAAATATTTCCACACCAGTAAAACCAGCCATATGTTGTTTACAAGAAAAATGTCTGCAGTAAAAAGATCCAGGAAGGGCTGAAAGTTAAAAAAAAAAAAAAAAAAAAAAAAAAGACTAGAGGAATATACATCTGCAGACACTAACAATAGGAAAGCTGATGTAGCCATAGCAACGGGAGATAAAACGGGCAAAGCCATGATGCTAGTCAGTTTTTGGTTGCTGAGACCAAATACCTGAGAGAAAGGGAGAAACAAGCTGGGGACGTGACTCAGTCGGTAGAGTACTTGCACAAGGTCAGTACTCAGCACGGCACCTGCTGGGCGTGGTGCCGCACACCTGCTCCCAGCACTCAGAAAATAGTGGCATGGGGATCCGAATTCCTGGTCTCCCTTAGCTACGTGTCAGGCTTGAGGCCAGCCTAAGCTACATGAGACCTTGCCTGTTTCAAGCACGGTGGCAGTGTTGTCCCGAAGAGACCGCTCAGTTGGTAAAGTGCTCGTTACATAATCATGACGACCCAAGTTCAATTTCCGGCACCATCTAAAAGCCAAGTACTGTGGTATTCACCTGTATTCAGCCTTTGGCATGCAGAGACAGGAGAATTCCCGGGGCTCGCTGGCTAGCTGATAAATAAGGTGAATAGTCAAAGAAGACTACGCATGCGCGCACGTGCATGTGCGCCTGGATTCACGCATGCTCACACACATGCCCACAAAGCAACTTTTTTCATGGTTTCAGAGCTTCCGGTCTGTGACTTGGAAGCGTGGGCAGGAGTGGAGGCGTGGCTAGCTGCCCATTGGATGGCAGCCAGGAAGAGGTGAGAAGAGGGGGAGGGCATACCTTTCAGAAGCACACCCCAGAAGGTTCTTGCTCTAAGTCCCACCCTAGGGCTGGGAAGGTGGTTCAGTGGTTAAATCTTCTTGCAAGCCGGGCGGTGGTGGCGCACGCCTGTAATCCCAGCACTCTGGGAGGCAGAGGCGGTGGATTTCTGAGTTCGAGGCCAGCCTGGTCTACAGAGTGAGTTCCAGGACAGCCAGGGCTATACAGAGAAACCCTGTCTCGAAAAAACCCAAATCCAAAACAAGACAAAACAAAAACAAAACAACAACAACAACAAAAAACCCTAAAATCTTCTTTCAGAGGATGGGAGCTAGGTTCCCAGCAGCCACTTGAGAGGCTCACAAGGCTGCGCTCCGCCTGTCTACTACCTTCTAGTATTTTCACTAAATTAAGACTCTACAGGGGCTGGGGAGATGGTTCAGTGGTCAATAGCACTGGCTGTTTGTCCAGAGGTCTGGGTTCAATTCCCAGCACCTATATGTCAGTTTATAATCATCTGTAACTCCAGTTCCAGGGTATCTGACACCCTCTCCAGGCCCCCACGGACACAAGGCATGCACACACTGACCACACATACAGGCAAAACACATAAGAAGTAAAATTGAGGAAGAAGGAGGAGGAGGAGGAAGAGGAGGAGGAGGAGGAGGAGGAGGAGGAGGAGGAGGAGGAGGAAGAAGAAGAAGAAGAAGAAGAAGAAGAAGAAGAAGAAGAAGAAGAAGAAGAAGAAGATTCTATCAATGCATGCCCTATCCCAGCTCTTGAGAAGCAGAGGCAGCTGGAGCTCTGTGAGTTCAAGGCCAGCCTGGTCTATTTAGCAAGTTCCAGGACAGCCACGAGAGACTCTGCTTTTCTGTTTTTCAGAGCCATCTTGATAAAATGATAAAATCATCTCTGTCTCTCTGTCTCTGTCTCTGTCTCTCTCTCATTTCACTTTTTGTTTTGTTTTTCAAGACAGGGTTTCTCTGTGTAGTCCTGGCTGTCCTGGAACTCACTCTGTAGACCAGGCTGGCCTCGAACTCAGAGATCTGTCTGCCTCTGCCTCCCAAGTGCTGGGATTAAAGGCATGCGCCACCACCACCCAGCTCTCATTTCATTTTTAAGGTATTTGAGACAGGATCTCACCTACCAGGCTGGCCTGGACATAGCTGAGGATGCCCTTGAACCTCTGAGTCTCCTATCTCTATCTTCAAGTGTTAGAATGACAGGTGTGTACCACAATGCCTGGCTTTTCTGTCTAAATTTTTCTTTTTTGAGACATGGCTTCTCTGTGTAGTCCTGACTGTCCTGGAACCCCCTCTGTAGACCAGGCTGGCCTCAAAGTCACAGATCTGACTGCCTTGGGAACACTGGGATTATGCGCCACCACCACCTGGCTAGCTGACTAATTTTTTAAAAATAGTTTTAGTATCTGGATAAATGGACTTGTGATTCTTTTACATATTGTTCCTTTTCTCTCTCTGTCTCTGTCTCTCTGTCTCTGTCTCTCTCTCTCTCTTTTGTTTTGTTTTTTGTTTTGTTTGGTTTGGTTTTTTGAGACAGGGTTTCTCTGTGTAGTCCTAGCTGTCCTGGAACTCACTCTGTAGAACAGGCTGGCCTCGAACTCAGAAATCCACCTGCCTCTGCCTCCCAAGTGCTGGGATTACAGGTGTGCGCCACCACACCCGGCTACTCTTTTGGTTTTTTAAGACAGGGTTTCTCTTTGTAGTCCTGGCTGTCCTGTCCTGGAACTCACTCTGTGGACCAGGCTGGCCTTGAACTCAGAAATATGCCTGCCTCTGCCTCCCAAGTGCTGGGATTAAAGGTGTGCACCACCACCATCTGGTTTATTGTTCCTATTTTTAAAGTCTTTATTTATTTTATGTGTATGTGTGTGTGCCATGTATGTATGTATGTATGTATGCATCTGCAGAGGTCAGAAGGGGGTGTTAAGTGTTGGATACTCTGGAACTAGACTTATAGGTGATTTTGAGCCACTCAGTGTGGGTTCTGGGAATTGAACCCAGGTCCTCTGCAAGAGCAGCACATGCTCTTAACTGCTGGATTATCTTTTGGCCACCTGTATTGTTAAGGCAGTGTTTCCCTAGCCAGGCGTGGTCGCACATGCCTTTAATTCCAGCACTTGGGAGGCAGAGGCAGGCGGATTTCTGAGTTCGAGGCCAGCCTGGTCTACAGAGTGAGTTCCAGGACAGCCAGGACTACACAGAGAAACCCTGTCTTGAAAAACAAAACAAAACAAAACAAAACAAAACAAAACAAAACAAAACAAAAAAGGCAGTGTTTCCCATAGCCTGTCCCACTAGGCACAGTGTACGCCGTGCTGGAGACTGAACTCGGGGCTTTGTGCATTCTCTGCAAGCTCTACTAACACCCGTATCCCAAAACAACCTCTCAATGATCGGATTCACTGATGGGGAACAAGACATCCATCCATGAGCCTTTTAGAAAGCATGACTCATATGAAAACCCTAACACCATTAGATAGATACAGTCGCTCAGCTCATAAGGCTGTCATCATGAAATGCGATGGTGATAAACCTGTAAGACCTCAATATGGCCTCATGTTGTGTGAAACACAACTTCATAGAATTAGGGTTGGTCAGATGGCCTAGTGCATACAGGTGCTTTGTGTTAAACATCACAACTTAGGTTCAATCCCTAAGTAAGAACCAATTCCCACAAAATGCTCACCACATGTGTGCTCCCAAATACATAAGTGTAACACAAACAGTTTTTTAAAGAGTTATTTATTATTTGTAAGTACACTGTAGCTGTCTTCAGACACCAGAAGAAGGTGTCAGATCTCTTTACGGATGTTTGTGAGGCACCATGTGGTTGCTGGGATTTGAACTCAGGACCAAACATTAAAAAAAAAATTCATTGAGGGCTGGAGAGGTGGCTCAGTGGTTAAGAGCATGACTGCTCTTCAAGAGGTCCTGAGTTCAAATCCCAGCAACCACATGGTGGCTCACAAACCATCTGCAATGGAATCTGATGCCCTCGTCTGGTGTGTCTGAAGAGAGCAATGGTGTACTCATATACATAAAATAAATAAATAAATCTAAAAAGAATCATTGAAAAAAAGCAAACTAGGCAAATCCACCATCATGGTGACTTTATTTATTTACTTATTTTAATTTTACTTTTATTGATGTGTCTGTGTGTGTCTCTATGGGTGTATGCCGCGTGTGTGAAAGCCCCCTTGGAGGCCAGGATGGTGCACTGGTTCTCCAGAGCTGATGTTCCAGGGAGTTGTAAGCTGCCCAACATGTGAACTGAACTCAGGCCCTCTGGGAGAGCAGCAGGTGCTTTCAACCACTGCACCATCTCTCCAGCCCCATCATGGTGATTTTAAACCCTTATCTTTCACAGTCAATAAAAAAAATCAAGCTAAAAGCCATATATATATATATATATATATATATATATATATATATATATAATGGTTAACTACCATGACTTACCTGGCTGAGTCACGTGGGACACAGAACTCCAAACTGCAGTCTCTCATTACAAGTCACAGAGGACGTTGTTTTACTACAGTCCTATAATATCAGCAAAGCCAGTGTTAGAAGCTTTAAAGAGCTGAAATTAGAGGAGTGTGTTCTTGTTTTGTCTTAAGACAGTCTTACAATGTAGTTCTAACTGCCCTAGAACTAGCTATGTAACTGGGGCTGGCCCAGGATTTACAGAGATCTACCTAACTCTAACCCCTGTGTCCTGGGTTACAGATGTATTCCATCACGTATGGTAAGAGTATGGTCTCTAATCACGACATAAAACCCACCACACCCAGTGTGGCGTTTCATGCTTGTAATTCCAGTGTGGCGATGCATGCTTGTGATCCCAACACTTGAGAGCTGGAGGGAGGAGGAGCAGGAGTTCAAGGTCAGCCTAGGCTCCTGGTTGGAGATTTGGCTCAGCAAAGGGCACTTGTTGCTCTTGCAGAGTATGCAGGTTCAGTTCCCCGCCCCCACACCAGGGGGCTCATAACCACCTCTCCCTAGTTCTTGAAGATCTGATGCCCTCTTCTGGCTTCCATGTGCTCTCTCTCTCTCTCTCTCTCTCTCTCTCTCTCTCTGTGTGTGTGTGTGTGTGTGTGTGTGTGTGTGTGTGTGTGTGTGTGTGTGGTGTGTTTATCCTTTCTCAAAGAATGCCACAAGTTAGCTAGAACATAATCAGTCACAAATTCAGACAATTCATAGCTCTGGAGAAAACAAAAAAGCACATGCCTAATAAGCAAAGGATCAAAGAAGACACTAAATAACAAAGTGCTTTATTTTAAAATTCGTGGAGGGCTGGAGAGATGGCTCAGCGGTTAAGAGCTCTTCCAGAGGTCCTGAGTTCAATTCCCTGCAACTACATGGTGGTTCACAATCACAATTGTAATAGGATCCGATGACCTCTTCTGATGTGTCTGAAGACAGTGTACTCATATACATAAAAAAAAATAAATCTTAAAAAAAAAAAAACCAAACCTAGTGGAGGGGCTGGGGCTGTCTCTGTCATATTGTTACAATGCTTGCTCATTTGCTTGTCCAGAGTGGGACTCTGGGTCTGATCCCCACTAGCGGAAGTGCAATGAGGATAATGTTTCACACTCACAAAGATGACTAGAATAAGAAAGATAGACAGTGGGCTGGAGAGATGATGGCTCAGCAGGTAAGAGCACTGGGTTCAAATCCCAGCAACCACATGGTGGCTCTCAACCATCTGTAAAGAGATCTGACGCCCTCTTCTTGTGCATCTGAAGACAGCTACCAGTGCACTTACATATAATAATACATAAGTCTTTAAAAGAAAGAAGCCAGGCAGTAGTGGCGCACGCCTTTAATCCCAGCACTTGGGAGGCAGAGGCAGGTGGATTTCTGAGTTCGAGGCCAGCCTGGTCTACTGAGTGAGTTCCAGGACAGCCAGGGCTACACAGAAAAACCCTGTCTCGAAGAAAAAAAAAAAAGAAAGAAAGAAAGAAAGAAAGAAAAAGAAAAAAGAAAAGAAAAGAAAAGAAAGAAGGAAAGAGCCGGGCGTGGTGGCGCACGCCTTTAATCCCAGCACTTGGGAGGCAGAGGCAGGCGGATTTCTGAGTTCGAGGCCAGCCTGATCTACAGAGTGAGTTCCAGGACAGCCAGAGCTACACAGAGAAACCCTGTCTCGAAAAACCAAAAAAAAAAAAAAAAAAAAACAAGAAAGAAGGAAAGATACCCAGTAGCTATTGTAGGTGAAGTTAGGGCCCTAACGCACTGCTGGTAGGGACGTGAAGTGGGGCTTCCGTTCTGAGACCTCTCTAGCTGTTGCTCCCAATGTCAAACATTGGCACCACCACAGACTCGCTCACACGGTAACTTCCCCGCGGATGTTCCGCAGCGGCAGAGCTCGAGCCTCTTGCTGAGGCTCCTTGTTCAGTCCCCAGCACTGCAAGGATAAAATTGCATGTGAATGCTTACAGCAGCAGCATTCATAATTGTCCTAAAGTGGAAAGAGCCTGTGGTGGCTTGAATAGGCGTGGCCCACACAGATTCATGCGTTTGAATGCTGGGCCCATAGAGAATAACATTAGGAGGCGTGGCCTTAGGGAGCAGGGGCTGGAGTGAGGGCTCAGCAGTTAAGAGTGTTCTGTTCCTGCAGAGGATCAGAGTTGCTTCTAACTCCTACACGAGGCAGCCCACAGCTACCTGTAACTCTAGGAGCCAACACCCTCCTGGGCTCCCACGGGCACTGCCCTGGAGTGTAGCACATATCCATGCATATACACGTAAATGGATAAATATAATCTTTAAAAAAGGAGAAAGACTTGGAGGCCAACCTGAACTTGGCATTTTTGTTCTGTCTCTGATCCTCCTGTCTCCACCTCCCAAATGCATGCTCCCCAAGCCCAGTTTTATGCAGTGCTGGGGATCGAACCTGGGTCTCATGCATGTTTGGCGAGCATTCTACAAACAGCCTGAGCCCTTGTGACAATGTTTTTTGGGGAAAAATGAATTTTTTTTTTTACATGAGGAGGTTGTATTTTAAGGTAAATTGTGTCCTTAAAAGATATATTCTAAGCCGGGCGGTGGTGGCGCACGCCTTTAATCCCAGCCCTTGGGAGGCAGAGGCAGGCGGATTTCTGAGTTCGAGGCCAGCCTGGTCTACAGAGTGAGTTCCAGGACAGCCAGGACTACACAGAGAAACCCTGTCTCGAAAAACCAAAAAAAAAAAAAAAAAGATATATTCTAGGGCTGGAAAGGTGACTCAGTGGATAAAGCCTGCTGACCTGAGTTTGATCCCCAGAATCCCCAGAGTAGAGGGAGGGAACTGACTCCAGGAAGTTATCCTCTGACCTCCACGGGCTGCTACACACATATGCACACTCACGGCACATGCATACAAGCATACACACACACACACACACACACACACACACGTAAAAATAAACAGCGACGTCAGAGCAGCTGCTGGTAGCTCTGAAAACTTGTTCTCTGGCTGCTTCATTTCCTGCCCAGCATCCACCTTGAATACACATGAACACGGGCTTATTGGAAACAGAGTCCGTAATAGCTCGTTCTGCATTCCTGTGGGCAGGATACTTCCTGGGAATCCCTGAAGGTTTCAGAGCAGTCTCCATACACCGTGGTGGAGAAGCGTGAGGTAGGAGCACATGGCACTGTTCTGGTGTTGGCGTGAAATGGACCGAGAGCCAGCAGTGCATGTAACCTGCAAAGGGCCACCCGACCAGCCCGGCTGCAGCTCTCAAGGGCTCCACGGACCAGGGATTTTCCTCCCATGGCGTCTGTCTTCCACACTTCCAATCTCATCTTCTTTGTTGTGGCGTGTGCTTGTGGGTATGGATGCCCGTGGATGCAGCTGTTGAAGCCACAGGACGTCCTTCATGTGTCTTCTCTACTGCTCTTCCTCTTTGTTTGAGACAGTGTCTCTCCCACAGAGCCTAGAAACTCACCAGTGTACTAGGCGACTGGGCTGGCTGCTCAGGGACCCTCTGAGGGTTGTGCCTCTCCTCTGCATCTTGAAAACGTGCACTCCCCACAGGGAGAAATCACCCCCACTCACTCAGGAAAGTGAGGAGGCAGTTCTTTCAGCTCTTCACTGAGGCTCTCCGTGAGGCTGCCTGTGCATGCTGCTCAAGGTGAGCCAGCCCTGAATGGAAGGGACTTCACTAACTGTTCACCTTAGGCTCACGCGCCCCACAAATACTATCACTCCCAAAGCGTTTTCAGGTCCCTCCCTCCCTTCCTTCCCTGGAACTCATTCTGTAGACCAGGCTGGCCTGGAACTAACAGAGATCCATCCTCTTCTGCCTCCTGAGGTGTGCCCCACTACTGCCCTCTCTCTCTCTCTCTCTCTCTCTCTCTCTCTCTCTCTCTCTTTCCTTTTTTGAGGCAGGGTCTCTCTATGTAGTCCTGGCTGTCCTAGAATTCATTATGTAGACCAGGCTGCTGGCCTTGAACTCATAGAAATCCACCTGCCTCTGCCTCCAGAGTGCAGGACTAAAGGAATGCGTTTCACTTTGAATAATTTGAACAGAGAAGGAGACTATCAACCTGCCCACTCAGGCAGAAGGGAGGCTTACACAGCAAAGGCACTGTATACTGCTGGACTTATCTATCACCAGTGAGTTTTTGAGTTTTGTTTTCTGAGAAGTTGTTACCCGGGACGGTCTTGCCTACCTGGCAGAATTACATTTTCCCTGACAAGTGCACAGAAGGCTTAATGGCGGACCAGGACTTCGGGATAGGGTGTGCCCAGACCGCCCTTGAGCTGCCTGTTAGAAGCACGTCTTTTGTGTGGGAATGGGGCTGGGCGTAAGTCCATGCTGTCGCGTTTGTCAGTCCTGGAGAGCAGACATTAGCTGGCCTGGGTGGCAGGCTCCTTATCTTCTGGGTACTTTGGAGGTGGCATCCCTTTAGCCAAATTCTACTTGGGTGACTTGGTGTCTCCTAAACTAACCTATCAGTAAGTCCTTTATAACATCAGCACTATCACCTTGAATTTCTTCTCCATCAGGCCCTGGGATTGTGGGTACATGCTTGGCTCTTTATGTGTGTGCAGGGGGGGGGGGCGCCGCGAACAGCTAGCACGTTCCCCATAGCCACCACCCCAACCCCAGCTCGGCAATTAAAAAATTGATTATCATTGTGTGGTTGTGTGTGTCCATGATACACCAGTGTGGACAACTGTGCTGTTACAGCACACGTGTGGAGGTCAGAGGACAACTCGGGGACTGGTTCTCTATTTCCACCTTTGCGTGAGTTTTGGGAATTACCAGGCTTGAAGATTCAGGACAGGTTCCAGTGTGGAACGGGGAGGACCGAGAGAAGCAGGTGCTGTCTGGAAATGCCAGGATGAAGAGTGGCTGTCCCAAGAGTTAAGTAACCTCTATGCAGGAGCATGGAGTCCCCAGAGACTGGCCACCCTTTGGATCACAATCATTAAGCGACACAAAAACCCTGGCAGGAAAGAAGGCAGGCGCAGATAGGAATCAATACATCCGACTCCAGCACTCAGCCCCTTCCCTGCCACACAGACTCCTGGCAGCAGCGTGTGGTGACCCTTGTGAACAGGCCTCTACTGTTTCCTGCTTCCACTTCAATGCACCCTCCTGAGGGCACAGCCTGGTCTTTGAGACACATTTCCTAATATGGTCATGGGAAAAGCACAACAAAAGGCAGTACTTACAAAGTCTGGATTTTTGACTCACAAGGTTCTTTTACATATACTTTCTTGTCATCAATTGGTTTCTTTGTGAAAGAAACCAGAGGTGTTTAGCCTCAGAAGGAAGGCCCTCTAGTTCAGAGACTACTCCATAAATCCCAGACAAGCCACGTCGGCTGCACACACACACCCACCCTGGTCCGACCCAATTAGATAAGAAATATGGTCAAGAATTTGTTACATTCAACACACAGCGCTATCTGGTAACAACAGCAGACTTCACAGAACTCTATCTGGGCAGAAGTTCAAGTTAGGAACACAGGACTTCTGTTGCTGGTCAATAGGAAACTAGGTAATTGGACCACCTCTTCCTCTAAACACAAAACCTCACACCAACAGCAGATAAATATCAAAGAGCAGACAGGGTGCTATGGAGACACCCCGCTGATGTGCAGAGAGGTCAGGTACCAGACAGGTGGACTTGGTCATCAGGCCTGCCTGTGGGGGTCATGAGGTGGCTGGCACAACCCAGAGGGTTTCTGAAAGTATTGCAGGGCAGCCAAGATCAGCAGTTGAACTCAGAGTCTATGAAAGGTAGAGGCCAGTCAACGTTGTCTGTTTGGGGTGGAGACTGCAAAGGACTAGTCCCTGAGGGCTAAAGAGTTACCCAAGATAACCTTGCATAGTCTGATTGGCTTCAGTGTCTTAGAACACAGCCCCACTGGGTATCTCAACAGAAGTGACCAAAGAGTCAGGAAGGAACCCTCCCAGGTCTAAAGATGTTCTCATCAGTTTTTCAAATGCAGTGTCTATCATTAAATAAAATGTAAGGCTGAGTGTGGTAGTGCACACTGTACTGCTAATACTTGTTTCTATTTGTTTGCATTTATTGTGAGAAAAGGTCTCATGTAGCCCAGGCTGGCTCACTATGTAGGTTAGGATGGCTTTGAACTTCTGGGCTTCCTGCTTCCTTCTGCTTTGTGCTAGGATGATAAGGACCTGACGCACATAGTTCACAGGGTATTTAGAATTGCACCCAATGCTTTGTGTATGATATAAAAGAAAAACGCATTCCACCAAACAATACCAGCCCTGTAATCAGTTCTAGTCTAGCCTGGGCTTCATGAGACCCTGTCTCAAAACAAAGAGACGAAATCAGATGGAATAGAAGCAAATAAAAAACCTTAAAGTGTATCTGACAGGAGAAACCAAGGAGAAGCAACCAGAAGTAGCAACAGAAATACACTTCCAGTAGCTGAAATCGGATTGAATACAGGCAAAAGGTTCTAGAAAATTCCACTTGTCAGTAAGCTTGTCTATTTAAACTGTTCATTTTCTTGAATTCATCTCCATTCAGTGCCTGAATCGACTGGCAGCTGGTCTTCATTCACTCCATCCTTGGTCAGCTTTTGACGTGTTGGGGACTGAACCCAGGGTCTTGTGTGTGCTGAGCACGTGTCCCACTGACCTGTATCCCTGGCTCCTTTCACTGTTGACACTGGGAGGGTTTTACTAGGTTGCCTAGGCTGGCCTTGAGCTTGCTCAATAGCCCGTGTGAGCCTCTCCTTCCGCTTACTAAGGCGCTGAGATTACAGGCCTGTGCCTGCAGCCTGGCCTCCGGATAAGTTCTTAAGAAGCAAATCGGACCGATCAGCCCTGTGATGACTGAGTCTTTGCCATTTGTCCTCAGGGGCCCTTTTCAGCCCTGTCACCTGAACTCCTTCCCACACAATCTGTTTACACAGCGCTGCTTTCCTTGGTGGCAAACCTCTGCCTTGGGGAGGGGGGTGTCTTTTCTTGTTCCACTCTGACAAATGTCTCCTATTCCTCAAAGTCTACTACTCAGAGCGACTGGCTTGGTGGCAAGCCCCTTTACCCACTGAGCCATCTCACTGGCCCTGTGAAGTCCACTCTGAATCTCTTTCCTGAGCTCTTCCCACGAGTCTCTATTACAGGCAGACGCGCGGTGCTGTTTCGGTCTATATCTCAGGTATTTCTCTGTGTGGGTGGTGTGCACATGTGTGCATGGGCACACTCACCCATTCCTCACACACAGATAGTGGGTGTCTTTCTTGCACACTCTTCACCTTTTTTAAAAATAATCATTCTCTTCTTTCTTTCTTTCTTTCTTTCTTTCTTTTTTTTTTCTTTTTGAGACAGGGTTTCTCTGTGTAGCCCTGGCTGTCCTGGAATTCACTCTGTAGACCAGGCTGGCCTCAGAAATCTGCCTGCCTCTGCCTCCCGAGTGCTGGGATTACAGGCGTGCGCCACCACGCCCGGCTTCTTTCTCTTTCTTTCTTTCTTTCTTTCTTTCTTTCTTTCTTTCTTTCTTTCTAAATATTTATTTATTATATGTAAGTACACTGTGGCTGTCTTTAGACACACCAGAAGAAAGCATCAGATCTCCATTACGAATGGTTGTGAGCCACCATGTGGTGGCTGGGATTTGAACTCAGGACCTTCGGGAGAGCAGTCAGTGCTCTTAACCACTGAGCCATCTCTCCAGCTTTTCACCTTGTTTTAAAGACAGGGTCTCTCGGGGAACCTAGATCTCAGTTTCCTGCTAGACTGGCTGGCCTGTACCTCTGGGACTGTCTCCTCAGGGGGGTCACAGAAGCACTTCCACATCTAGCTTTTTACATGGGTACTAGGTATTTGAACTCAGGCCTGCATGTTTGTGCAGCAAGCACTATACCGACCGATTGCAACTTCCCAAAGTAGAGATCTTGTTAATTTTTCATTGTTAATTTCATTCGTGCTGCTCAGAACAAACAAGGCTTATTTAGGAAAGAATAAGTAGTTTTGTTCAGTTTGTTTGTTTGTTTGTTTATTTTGGGAGACAGGATCTCACTATGGGCGTAGGCCAGCCTGGAAATCTGGTTTCCTGAGTGTTAGAATTACAGGTATGCGCTGGGATCAAAGGCTTGCAACACTATGCATGACTCTGCGCAGTCCTGAACAGTAGATGGAGCAGGATCCTATGGATTAAACTGTCCCTCTTCCCACAAAAAAGGTCATATAGTGAATCCTCAACTTCCAAAGTGACAGTAGTTGGAGGAAAAGCCTTTAAAGAGATAGTTAGGGTTAAATCCAGTGTTCACAGAGAGCCTCATTCCCGTAAAGTCTGTCTTTAAGAGAACAGAAAGAGCCAGGTATGTCTGGACACTCATGTAATCCCAGCACTTGGGAAGAAGAGGGAAGATCAAAAGTTCAAAGCTGACCCTAGCAGGTTTCAACATGAGACCCTATCTCAAAAAAACAAAACAAGGACAGCAGAAAGATATGAGTGACACTTCCCTCTGCTGCTAAGATTCCTCCCAGAGGAAATGTAAGCAGTGTGTGTCCCTCCTAAGGCCTGGAGGTCAAACCACAGGATAGATCCTTCGAAGGGAAACCCAGTGAGATTATGGGGCTCTTGGCTATGGAGCATGGGTGAGGGGCTGGAGTGTGGGTGTGCCCCCCCAACAAAGGCTGCAGGAGAGTCTTTACCCGGTAGGAACTGTAACTCTCCCCCAGCTGGCATGGATGGAGCCCCTTCCCCTATTCCCACCACCATATATACTCTAGTCCCTCCCGGACGCCGTGTGCAATTAGGGCAGTCACAGACAAGAGGCAGCAGCTCGCGGCTGTGCAGCTCCGCCTCTCTTTGGTGGATATAAACAGACAGCAAGCCCATCTGGGATGCTCTTTTTTGAATGGACACAGCTGAACTCGTAAAATGATGGCTATTTGGCTTGGAGGGTGGTCCTGTGCTATTTCCTCTTTTCGAGCATGTTCTTCAAGATGGCCGGGGAGGGGATGGGGGGATGCAGAGAACACAGCTGTCTGTGGGCAAGCCAGGAGGCGAGGCCTCAGGGGACACCGATTTTTTGGCACCTTCACCCGTGGACCTGTGAGAGAGCACACGCCTGCTGGCCAAGGCATGTCTGTCCTTTTTGCTATGGCGGCTGAAGATGAGGCACTGTGTGAAAAATCTCAAACAGTTCATTCTTTAAAAAAATATTTAAGCTGGGCGGCAGTGGTGCATGCCTTGAATCCCAGTACTCCAGGTTAATCCAGTGTTTGGGAGACAGAGGCAGGAGGATCTCTGAGCTGGAGGCCAGCCTGGTCTACAGAGCAAGATCCAGGACAGCCAGGGCTATACAGAGAAACCCTGTCTAGGAAAAAAAAAAATTATGTGTATAAGCATTGCGCTTGCTTGCATGTGCACCATGTACGTGCCTGGCACTGGACAAGGGCAGAGTAAGGGTGCAGTCTTGTGGAACCCTGTTACGATGGCTGTGAACCTCTTTGGGGAGGTTAGGGAGTGGGGGAGGGGAGCTGAACGAACCCTAGCGAAGTCTCAGAACTGACAACACGGAGCAGTCGGGAAGCCACGGCACTAAGAAAGCGGACAGCTTTTTAAAAAGTTTTATTTCAAGAACCTTGTGGTTTGTTTTTGTTTTTGTTTTTTTAACTTGGTATTCCAAAAAAAGGGTGGGTCAAAGTACAAAACAAAAAGTCAGCTGAGTGCCAGCAGAGGTTTAGAAATCACAGCTGTGGAAGCAACGCACAGAGAGCGCGGACAAGAACCATCCACCATATGCAATCTATATGAAACCGATGCAACCCTGCTCGGTTTCTTTGCTTATTTTAAGTGTTTCCCCCTCCTACAAAACACATCGGAGCATGCCATGAGATCAGAAAAAGAAAAGCTTAACAAATGGTTATGAGACGCTGACCGAGAGAGGAGACAGCAGTCCTTCCCTCCCCCTCCCCCCTCCCCTCCCCTCTCCTCTCCTCTCGCTCTGTCTCAGGTCAGGTTGTTCTGGAGACAGTTCACCTCTAAGTCATCCTGGTCGCCTTTGCCACCCTCAAGTTTGGGTGACATGGAGTTCTGGATGTTAAAGGACTCTTCCTCCTTCAGGCGGGACTTGAGAACTTCCTGGATTTTGTGGGGAGCACTGGAGTCGTCCTAGAAGAGGAGAGAGTTGGGGTGGGGGTTGTTCGGAAGACAACATATAAAGGATCAGAGCAATCGGGCCAGGCTTTCCTAGGCGGCTGGGGGCCAAGTCATCCTCCCTATGGGGCATACACAGGTGACCTCTCCCATAATCAACAAGAAGCTAAAGATGTGGCTGGAGACCCTCAGAACCGCACCTGCTGGAGACACTAATAAGGAAGGCTCTTGCTCAAGCCAGGCCGCAGTGCCTCCCCAGCCACCTCAGCCACCTCAGCCGCACTCAAGCTGACTGCTCAGAGGCACTTCGCGGCACCTGACCGCGAGCTGCGTCTGCCCCCCAAGGACGGACAGGAAGCCCACCCCAGCACAGGCCCCGACTCCACATTCTGAGCTGTCAGAGGCTGCAAGCCCTGCCTCATCCCTTCCCATAAAGAGCCTCGGAGGGAGGGTGACAGTCAGGGTGACCTCACTTCCATGGTGCCTGTACTGGCTGGTTTTGTGTGTCAACTTGACACAGGCTGGAGTTATCATAGGAAAAGGAGCTTCAGTTGGGGAAGTGCCTCCATGAGATCCAGCTGTGGGGCAGAGCCCCTTGTGGGTGGTGCCATCTCTGGGCTGGTAGTCCTGGGTTCTATAAGAGAGCAGGCTGAGCAAGTCAGGGGAAGCAAGCCAGTAAGTAACATCCCTCCATGGCCTCTGCATCAGCTCCTGCTTCCTGACCTGCTTGAGTTCCAGTCCTGACTTCCTTTGGTGATGAACAGCTGTGTGGAAGTGTAAGCTGAATAAACCCTTTCCTCCCCAACTTGCTTCTTGGTCATGATGTTTGTGCAGGAATAGAAACCCTGACTCAGACAGTGCCCCAATAGTCATTTTACCAGTCCAGACTCTGCTGACTAAACAGACAGTATCATGGTCGCCAAGAATGGTAGAGGTGGGGCTGGAGAGGCAGGGCAGAGGCAGAGCGTGTACTGTTCCTCCCAGAGGAGCCAGGTTCGGTTCCCAGCACCCACACCACTCCAGTTCTGGAGGATCCCACACTCTGTGGCCCCCTCAGGTACCAGCAAGCACATGGCGACATAAACTCACACAAACTTTTTTTTTGTTTTGTTTTGTTTTGAGACAGGGTTTCGCTGTGTAGTTCAGGCTGTCCTGGAACTCACTTTATAGACCAGGCTGGCCTCAAACTCAGAAATCCGCCTGCCTCTGCCTCCCAAGTGCTGAGATTAAAGGCGTGCGCCACCACTTTTTTAAAGGGGAAAGAATATGATCATCTCACTAGATAGCTTTTATTTTATTTTATTTTATTTTATTTTATTTTATTTTATTTTATTTTATGACTATTTTGTTTTGTTTTAAGATAGGGTCACGCTGTGGCCCTGGCTGTCCTGGAACTCACTATGTAGGACCAGATGACCTAGAACTCACAGAGAGAGATCCACCTGCCTTTGCCACCTGAGTGCTGGAATTAGAGGTATTCAGCATCACCCCCAGATTAGTTTTTTGGAGATATTTCCTTAGTCATCTGCATGTGTCTGTGGATACACTATGCTGTATGTTTGTGATGGACAGAGAGGGCACCACAGTTCCTCAGTTATCACTCTCCACCTATTTTTGTGTGCGTGGGGGAAGCAAACCCAGGGCTCCTGTTTTCTCAGCTAAGGTAGAAGGCGGCAAGTCCCAGCCATCTTCCTGTCTCTGCCTCCCTTGGAGCTGCGATTGCAGGTGTGCATGACTGCAGGTGTGCATGACTGCAAGTGTGTATGACTGCAGGTGTGTATGACTGCAGGTGTGAATGACTGCAGGTGTGCATGACTGCAGGTGTGCATGACTGCAAGTGTGTATGACTGCAGGTGTGTATGACTGCAGGTGTGAATGACTGCAGGTGTGAATGACTGCAGGTGTGCATGACTGCAAGTGTGTATGACTGCAGGTGTGAATGACTGCAGGTGTGCATGACTGCAGGTGTGCATGACTGCAGGTGTGTATGACTACAGGTGTGAATGACTGCAGGTGTGTATGACTGCAGGTTTGAATGATTGCAGGTGTGCATGACTGCAGGTGTGCATGACTGCAGGTGTGAATGACTGCAGGTGTGCATGACTACAGGTGTGAATGACTGCAGGTGTGTATGACTACAGGTGTGAATGACTGCAGGTGTGAATGACTGCAGGTGTGCATGACTGCAGGTGTGCATGACTGCAGGTGTGTATGACTGCAGGTGTGCATGACTGCAGGTGTGCATGACTTCGGATGTGCATGATTGCAGGTGTGTATGACTGCAGGTATGCATGACTGCAGTAATACTCTGCTTGCTGCAGGGGTGCAGGGGTCAGAACTTCAGTCCTCAGGACTGTGCATCAGGCTCTCTAGCTCCTGACTGTTAAGGTCTGAAGTGAACTGCTGACTATGTATGGATTTGGGGCGCAATGCCACAGTGCTCACGTGGAGGTCAGAGGACGGCTTGTTGGACTTGGTTCTCTCTTTCAACCACATGGTTTCTGGGTGTCAAATTCAGATCATCAGTCTTGGGGGCAAGCACCGACACCTGCTGAGATGTTATGCCCGTCCAATTTGGTTTTGAGACTGGGGCTCATGCAGGCTAGACTGGTCTGGAACTTAGGAGGCCAAGAATAAACTTGAGATCCTAATATTCTTGTTTTTATGTTTCAAATTTCAAAATTGCACCAAGCTAGACTTCCTAAAAACAATTCTTACTCTTTTTTTTTTGCCTGCTTATTTCTTAGTTTTTGAGATAAGTCTTACTCAAGACCTTATCTTAGTTCAAGATGGGGGCAGGAGATATGGCTCAATACTTGCCCAGAATGCAGGAGACCCTTCCCCCAACTCCCACCCCTTCAAAAAAGGAAGGATGGTCTGAAAAGCCAAGGAACACACAGTAGGGCCAGAAAAAGCACAGCAGGCCTGTAGTCACCTCTCCTCTTACAAGAACCAGGCTTCAGGTTCCTCGAGAGAGCCTCTCGCCTCCAACACATACTCTTTGGATACATAAAGGAGAAAGTGACTTTTAGAGGTTTAATGTCACAAAGGTGGTCAAGCCACCCCAGGGCTCGGGGATTGCCAGCCAGTCCTGGTGACTCAGGCCTGGGATCTCATCAACTTGGAGGGCCGGGGCAGGAGGACAGTAAATTCAAAGCCAGTCTAAGTTCCAGAGAAAACTGCTGTCTAGTCTGGGAGTTGGAGAAGCAGGTCCTGAAGGTGTGCAGCAGAGGAACCCAAACAGGGATCTCAGACAAGCTGTAACCCTCTGGAGAGGAAATTCGAGGGAGCGTCCAACCCAAGGTGGGGTTTCCTCAGCCCAACTGTCTCCCCTAGAGTTTATCCTGTTAAGACCAAGGTCAACGAAGCCCCAGCAGACAGGCCATCTGTCTTTGAGTTGGCAGATGCACCTGGCCATGAGGGAACAGGACAGAAACTTGGCACACATCCGGAGAACCACTGCGGACCCCTGTTCCCAGTGCTCCACCCCAGCCATATGGACACTCTATGCCCAAGAGTAATGTGGGCTCAGGCCTGGCTCAGATGCAAACCTCTAAGGGATGGGCAATCTGGAAAGCAGGAAAGATTTAAGCAAGAGACGAAAGCACTAAGGGGGATTATGAGGGGGGGAAAACCCCAAAAAACAGATAAACAGAACTCCTGGAAACCCTCTGCTGTCTTCAGAGGACCTAGGTATCCCCTCTGGTTAGAAGTAAGGAACAAAGGCAGCTGGGGGCTGGGCAATCCGCCTGTGGGTTTCCGATGACTTTATTCAAAAGCTGCTTGGACCTTCCCACGTGCTCTCCAACGCCACATGGACGGAATGTAATCCCTGGAATTCTCGTGGTGGGAGGAGAGAACTAACTCCCTCAAGTTATCCACTGACCTGCCCCGTGAGATTGCATACACACCTAGAGATACATGCAAAGAGAAGATGACACTCAGGCTCAGGGGAGGATGAGGCGCGCACGTGTGCGTGTGCGTGTGACTGACAGTCCTCCTCAGCCCTCTTTCTAGCAGGGTCCAAGGCAGCTGACCCCCTCTCTGCTGTGATGGAACTCGCCATGAACCGCTTTGTGCAGAGCCATGTGGACTCTCCACCCTAGGAGGAGCTGTCTCCTTACTGCCCCCGCCCCGTTCAGAAGGGAAAGGAGTCAGTGACTCCAAAGCTGCCTGAGGGAGCAAACCTTCCCGAGGCTGGTTCCACTACCAAGCAGGACCAACTCCATATTGGCCACATCTGCTGCCCCATGCATACAAGAAGGGGGGGGGCAGCTGAGGAACCATAAGAGCCTGCACAGGCCCTCACTCTCTAGAGGTCCAGAAGTCCTGACTGAGTGCACTTCATAGCCTAAGCTACCTTCCCAGAGCTTTTGGTGTCTTTGTTTGTTTGTTTGTTTGTTTTGTTTTTGCTTTTTGTTTTGTTTTGTTTTGCTTTGCTTTTTTGTGACAGGGTTTCTCTGTGTAGCCCTGGCTGTCCTGGAACTCACTCCATAGACCAGGCTGGCCTCGAACTCAGAAATCCACCTGTCTCTGCCTCCCAAGTACTGGGTTAAAGGTGTGTGCCACCACTGCCTGGCTTTATTCTTAGTTTTTGAGACAGGATCTCAGTATGTAGTCCAAGTTGGCTTTAAACCCTCTTTATTTATCAGATAAGGTCTCAAGTGATTGAACTAATAACAATCCCCCTGCCTTAGCTTCCTGAGTAAATCAGCACAGATCAGCATCAGCTTCAGACAGGAAACATTCTTAACCTACAGGAGGGGCCTCTGGACAGAAGAGGTCTAGAATATTAAGGAGCAAAGAGCCCTGACTTCCTCAGTTCTAACCACAGAGCGTTGCAGACCTCTGCCCCACACCGCCGCTCGGGTCCGGAGCCCCCCAGGTGGCTCCTGATCCCTGTACCTGTGATCTCTACACTGCTAAGGTGCTCATCTGGGAGTGTGGAGCCTGCATTACACGCAAAACTCTTGGATCTAGTTATGATATAGTTTGGTTCAGATGGTTCCTACTTTATTTTTGAGATTCTCTGAGCCAGGTAGTGGTGGCTTTTGTATGTAATCCCAGCACTTGGCAGGTAGAGGCTGGTGGAGCTCTGAGCTTGAGGCCAGCCTAGTCTACAGAGTGAGTTCTAGGACAGCCAGGACTACACACAGAGAAACCCCATCTTAACGCCCCTTCCCACTCTCTCCCAAAAAAGGTTCTTGGACAGTATCCAATATTATACTGCCCAGGCTTGTCAGCTGGCCCGTGTCTTCAGAACACGGTTATTGTGACCTTTTGGGGGCGGGGGTCCAACTGATATTATGAACTTATCCTTCTAAGAACAGAATTAGAATCGAGGCATGGTAATCACGTTTAGGAGACATGGGGAGGATCAGGAGTTCAAACCCATCATAAGTTACATAGCAAGCTCGGGGCCAGCCAGCCAGCCATGTGGTAGCTCCTGCTTCCGTTTTCAGGAATTGGGAGATGGAGGTAGGGGATGCCCTGCACATTTGATGTAAGCCACATAGTGAGCATCAGTCTTGGGGAAACAAAGCAAACAAACAAAACAAGACAGCACCCCCACCTACACTTGGATCAGAATTGTCATCAGACTAATGATTCTAACAGTTTCTGTGCTCGTCTTGGCCCCAAGGAGTATGTGTAAGTCTGCTAGCTGCTAGGGGCCTCAGAAAGTACCAAGTGGCAGGTTACTCTGTCTATCCCAAGGAACAATCTCCATTTGTTTCAGTAACCACCAGGAAATCCTGCAGCACAGGTGAAGCTTCAAATCATAAGCCATTCTAGAAGATTCTAGTACCTGTAACTCAGATTGTCGGAACGAACGCGCCCATTCCCTGTACCACTGGGCCACCCTCAAAGCTGTCTGGTCTGGTGACTACCTACTCTGAGACAGGCCACAGGGACAAGGGGTGGCGGGGGCAGGGGGTGGGGGGTGGGAAAGGGGCAGGGGCATGCGAAAGGCGAGATGTGAGGAAGATAAGTTACCTGACAGACAATGTTATCATAGTGGGCCAAGGCACGGGCATGGGGGGAGGAGACACAGGGAGTGTCACAAAGTTTCCTTACGTTTGGGTGAGAGCCCTCCGCAATGGTGGAGAGGGAGAAGTTATCATTGTGAAGCTCAGATGGGGTCCGAAATTTGCTGGAGAGACAGGAGAGGGAAGGGAAAATGTAAGTCAAGTCATTGTTGCAAAATCCCAGCAATGGCGCCTCAGCTTCAAGATGAGATATTGAACCATACCGTGAGTAGAGCAAGGTGCACCGGGACTTGACTTGCCCCTGGGAATAAACTTCAGCCACTTAAATCAATCCAATACTTTCTTATCCCCTGGGATTTCTAATTGGAAGTAGCACACTGGGACTTTAAAGAACTGCCAACGATATGAACAGCTATGACCGTGTTTGTGCATGCCAGGCAATTACAACTGCATCGAGACAACCATCTGGCCAACAGTGATTTCACAATGCCAGCAATTGTAAGGCACAATCCAATTTCAGAGATGCTAATATGTGAGAAGAAATATGTATCTTCGAATCAATAAATGTTGCGCTATCCGCAACTCAGGGACTGAGTGCACGTGGTGGCATCCTCAGAGCAGTCACGCTCCTCCTCAGGCACCCGCCACCAACAGCTGCCCTGACTGAAGTGGCCCTCTGTCCCCGCACCCTGCACACGCATTGCTCTGGTGTAGCCATGGAATGAGGAGCCAACAGCCGTGGTTGTATTACTCTGGAGCGAGCACATGCACAGATTTACGTCCCTGCCTCAATGCACAGGGACAATGGATGAGGGGCCCTTTCAGTCCTATGGCGGTTAGCTGGAAGGTCACAGGGCTGCTGCTGTCTGCACACTGCACAGGAGCAACGCATGGTGTTTTGTCTTTTTCACAGGACCCAGGCAAAGCCCTCCAGCCACATTCTCTGTAGGGAGTCTCCTGCCAGCAGGGTTAATATCGCAAGATGAGAGGAAGTTGAGACCGGGCTGTATAAATTCTCTTGGGTCTGGGGGCTAGTCTCTTTTTGAGACCCCTGTGACACTTTAAGGAGGTTTTACTTTGGTTCATCATCAGAGGAGTCTGATCCTAGTGCATGAGGCGGCACGTTGAGTGGTCAGGGACTTAGTGGTAAATGTGAGCCGTCACTCGGATACACAGCTGGCACAGTGAAAGAGCCAAACATGAGACCCTGTATTCTCATTGTTGAGGATCCTGCACGGTCCTTAAAATACACAGTACAGGGAGTTAACTCTGTTTGCTCGTCAGTGCCAAACTCTATTCTGTTTGTGCATGAGCCCACCTGCATGCATGTAAATGGGTACATCTTTAATTTTATTTAATTTTATTTTTTTGGATTTGGATTTTTCGAGACAGGGTTTCTCTGTATAGCCCTGGCTGTCCTGGAACTCACTCTGTAGACCAGGCTGGCCTCGAACTCAGAAATCTGCCTGCCTCTGCCTTCCAGAGTGCTGGGATTACAGGCGTGCGCCACCACCACCCGGCTAAATGGGTACATCTTAATTACGAGGAAAGTGGATCACTCCGACGGGCGAAAGTGGACAACGACCAAGGTGACCATTGCAGACTGGCACTCACTCTCAAAAGGTGAGAATGAACCGTGACCAGTGGACAAGTGCATGGGGCATGGCTCAAATGGACAAAGGGTCCCACATAGCTCCGGCTAGCCTCAACCTCCCTATGTAGCTGAGGATGACCTTGAGTTACTGGCCATCTGGCTTCCGTCTTTTCTGAGTGCTGGGATATGCTGTCGCATCCGTTTATGTGGGGCAAAGGATCAAACGGTAGTTTTGAGCAGCGGAGGCAGGCGTCCTATCAACTGAGCTAGCTCCCTAGCCTAAGGGGTAGCTTTAAAAGGCGATGCAGGGTAGCCTAACATCTACCTCCTCAGTATCTACCGAGGAGGAGGAGCTGATATTAAATGATATCAGATTTAAAAGGGGTGGAGTTACTCTATACTGACCACTGGGTGCCCAAGACCAGGGAAGGAGGTACAGGCGGTTAGGGCCGGTAGAGTGAGTACAGTAACTCACTTATGGACACGGTATGTGCTGGAAGCCCTCTCTTTAGCACTCTCTTTTCGTGGTTTTAGGTGCTGGAACATGGCTGATAGTTAGACAGCCCCAAAGCTTTCCCTAGAGTGTTCTATGTAAGAAATAGATAAACCTGAGTGAACTTTTAGGGTGATCCTAAGGGCCAGAGACAAGGCGCCAGATGCCCTCTGAGAACCCTGGGTGGGGCCATGCCTCTGCTCACAGGGCCTACAGGCGCAGACTTACTTGGTCCTCCGCAGCTTGGTATTCTCCGTCTTGAGCAGATAGAGCTTCTTGGCAAAGAACACAGTCATCATGAACAGGAGCAGGAGCACGAGCGCGGCTGAGCCGACGGCCACACACATCACCTGGAAGTCGGTGATGATGGACTCACAGCGCATCCCCTTGTGCCAGATGTAGTCCTGGGTGTTACACCTGCGAGGACACAGAGGCACTCAGGCGATGGGGCAGGCAGTCTTGGCCAGTCTGAACATCCCTGTTCTCTCCCTGATGTCAGTTACAGGTGTTGTATGACATGGGCCAGGTGTTCCAAAGCCTGTGCTATAAATAAATGAGGTGAACAAAGCAGAGGAACTGACTTGTAAGTGACGGGGCGGGGACAGAGTCCCGAGCTCTTGCCTTACAGAGATGCCCAGAATTCTGCCCGCCCTGGCATTGGGTGCAAGATAGATGGTAGTGTGAGTCAAGGTGAAATGCTGGAACCTGCCCCGCACGTGGCAGCCTCTATCCCATCTAGTTCCTATGACTCTGAAAAGACGGGACCTGACAGGCAGAGATGGGTGATGTCCCCTTCTTACCCTGGCAAAGGGTCTGCCCCTAAACCTCCTCAGGGCTGGGAGAACCCCCAGGCAGCAGTGAAAATCACCCTCTCAGGGTGGGTTTTCGTTCTTTTGTTGAGTGACTTTCTCTTGCCCTTGGGGACATTCCCAGGCTCCAACTCTTCCAATGACATTGCTGTTTCCATGGGAACCAGGCTGCTTCAAAGAGAGAGACGTGGAAGGATAGAGAGGCAGGCAAAGGAGGGAGGACATGAACCCGGTGAATGACAGACTAGAGAAAGGGGCCCAGAGACGAGGAAATTGCGCTAGCGAAATGGCTCCCTCACACCCAAAACAGGGTGGGGAAATGTGCCTAATAAGGAAGTTTTGTTTCCCAGCTGAATCTCTCTGCGATGGGAGGTGCAGACAGCCCATTTGAGGTTGCCAGGGAATGCAGACCCCTCTATGTTGGGGGACCTCTCACCCAGTGTTCTAGAAAAGTTCTGCTGTAGCTCAAATCCTCTCCCTGCAGTGGGTCAGGGTGAGGGAGACAAAGCCATGCTGCGGTCTGCAACCACAGACTCAGCAGTCTTCTGTGAGTAGAATGTAAAGCAGTCTGCGAGCAGCCGCCAGGCCTGGGTGTGCAAAGCTAAAGAGGGGCCCCGGGTGCGGAGGTCTGTGTGTGATCTTGGGTGGGAACTGAGCGAGGGGAATCGGCCATGTGGAGATGGGCCCTGTTGGAGAAAACAGGTTCTCGGACTGTCCAGGAGGACAATCTTTCTCCTACTGGGAAATCCCCTGAGAGCGCCAGGAGGTTCTGAAACGGAGCTTCCTCAGGCCTCCAGAGGCTCTGGATTTCACCCTGCGGTGGGAAGATCACTTTGAAGGTAAAAAATGTCAGCCTCCAGTAGGATGAAAGATGATTTTGCAGAGACTGCTATTCCCAGCCTGAAGTCATGGCCACGGTTCGCCAGATTAAAGAGAGTGTAAGCTTCACAGGGTCTTTTTACAGTTTTGGTGGTCTTTAACTAACTGGCAAGTTCTTCCTAGGACCATGGTAATTTCGTTCTGAGTCAGGATCTCATGTAGTTCCTGGTGGCTTCGCAATCAAGATGTAGCATAGGCTGGCCTTGAACTCCTATTTCCTTTGCCTCTGCCTCCCAGTGCTGGGATCACAGGCGTTAGTTACTGTGTTCTTCTATCACCATAGTTTTTTGACTAAAGAAAGCACTGTTGGGAATGGTTGGGCAACTCCAACCAGAACTATGTGGTCACATCTTCTACGGAGGATCCTAGTGTCATCTAGGAAATGACATCAGACAGAACTGGACCTCAGGCTTCAATGCCAAGGTGCTGCAGTAAAATCCTAAGTACTTCTTACAGGAATGTAAAGAAACATGGAGACATTTAAAACTGGGTGTGACTTAGGCATGTGATCCTAGCACTTGGGAGGTGGAAGCAGGAGGTTTGGGAGTTCAAGGCCCACTTAGACTACATAAGACCCTGTCTTTTAAAAACAAGAAAGGGCTGAACATGGTGGTGTATACCTAAAATCCAACATTCAGAGTCATACAGACAGATCTCTATGAATTCGAGGCCAGTTTTGTCTGTGAAGTGGCCCCAGCCAGGGCCATACAGTGAGACCCTGTTTCAAAATAGTGTATAAAAATAAAAACAAAGGGGGAAAAAGGCTAGTGGTGGTGCACACCTTTAACCCCAGCACTCGGGAGGCAGAGGCAGGCAGAGCTCTGAGTTTTAGGTCAGCCTGGTCTACAGAGTGAGTTCCCGTACAGTCAGGGATATATTGAGAGGAACTCTGTCTTGAAAAAAAAAAAAGAGGAAGGAACGAAAGAAGGAAGGAAGGAAGGAAGGAAGGAAGGAAGGAAGGAAGGAAGGAAAATCTGTAGAGGACAGACATGCTCCTCAGAAGCCGGTGAGAACAAGACTCTCCTCTCCTCTTCTCAAGCACCGCCCAGACCACTCTTGGACTAGGATCTTCCATATGTCATGTTCTCCATTGGGCAAATCTCTCCCTGCGAGTCCATTCCCAGAGGTGAGGAGACTGAGAAATTACCGATGAGGTGTGCGATGGTAGCTTCAGACAACTTCCTTGGAGATCTCTAAACACATATCTTTGAAAACATTACGGACTTACTATCCCAGGACAGGCCGTCACCAATGGAAGAAAGCAGTCATCCAAAACCAAAAGCATCGCATACTGGCAAGGTTTTCTGAAAAGTTTTGGCTTGGCCTCACCTGTGTGTGGCTGCTCTTGGGGCTGGCCGACAGGGGCACACTGACTTTACATGCCAACATCCCCTTTAGAGACCCGGGGGTCTCTGGCTAAATACTGCCTGGCAGGAACACTTATGGCCATTTTAACTTCCCAGTGGGGCCTCCCTTTACTAGCATGGACGCCCTCCACAGCCCCAGGAGAGATCCCCTCACTAGTATGGACGCTCTCCACAGCCCCAGGAGAGATCCCCTCACTAGTGTGGACGCTCTCCACAGCCCTAGGAGAGATCCCCTCACTAGTGTGGATGCTCTCCGCAGCCCCAGGAGAGATCCCCTCACTAGTGTGGATGCTCTCCGCAGCCCCAGGAGAGATCCCTTCACTTTAACCTTTAAAGACAAAATATGACTTCCGTGTCCCGGCGGCAAGGTCACAAATACTTTTTTTTTTTTTTTGACTCTGTAGCTCATGTTGGCTTCAGATGTACAATTGTCCTGCCTTAGCCTCCCCAGTGTGAGATTACTGGTGTGTACCCAACATGCCTGGCTCTTAGCAAACCTGAGAATCCTGTGACGTACCTCATCTGGGAAGCCATGTCTCTCAAATGCCCGTTGGCTGAGTCTGCCCCATTTACATGGCTTAGACCCTGTTTTACCAGCCCTTCGACATCCGACTCCCTTACCTGCAGAAAGCTCCTATGTTCTCCACCAGGTAGCACTGGCCGCCATTGTGACAGTAACTCGGGAAGAGGTCACAGACTGACCGGCAGGAGCCATTGTGCCTGACGAAGCCAACTCGGCACTCTGTGCCATTTTCACCTGAGGCCAGGTCCTTGCCTGGATCTCCAGGGCGGGGCCTAAGAGAGATGCTGCTGCCAGGTACCATCCCCAGAGTATGCTGTGGAGGAACCACATGCCACCGATTGGTGGGCTGTCCTGTCCCAGGCCCCACACCAGGCTTTTGAGAGGGTGGGAGAAGGTCATTTTCATCTTCCAGGTCTCCACCTCCCACCGCATCCTTATCCTCCTCTTCCTCTTCCTCCTCTTCCAAATCATCATAGAAGGATGTGGTGGGGTAGAAATCAGACTCATCAAAAGGGGTGAAGTCATCATATAAATCAAGTAGGCTCCAGGAAGGGGTCTCTCCTTCAGTATCAGGGTGATTTTCTGAGGTTCCTGGTGACCCTGGGAAGCTGCCCATGTCTGCACCACGACCCTCACTATCCAATCCTTCAAAGTAATCAATGTCAATTATATCTGAGGCTGGTTGGGTCTCGAGAGTGCCTTGAAGGGGAAAAGTGGGCTCTGGTGTGTTGCCTCCCGGGTTTAGCCAAACCTCCAAGGGGATCTCCTTAGGGAGTTCAGGGCCTAGACTAGGCTTATCATGGAGAGTTGGGGAGGGAGGTCCACTGGCTTCAGTAGCCTCAGGGACGGCAGGGGGCATTGTAGATGACCCAAGGGCCTCATCAGGAGCCTGGAGCGTAGCTGGAAGGGTCTGGGCATCACCACTGCCAGCTTCTGCAGTCACTCCACCCAGGCCTGGGCCATCTGCCTCTAGCCAGGCAGTGCCAGTCACTGCAGCCGATGCCTCTAGTGCCTCCTCTGGCCCGACCCCAGGGCCCACCGCAGCCAGTTCACTGCCCGGCTCTGTCCACGAGGTCTCATCTTCCCCAGCTGCTGGCAGGCCGGCTTCCACCCGCGTGTCATTGGCACGCGACTCCCATGCAAGGCCGCTCCTCACCAGCTCTTCAGCCTCGATCGCACTGCCTGCTTCCCGTGCTGTGGGAGGGAGGGCAAGGGGCAGGGTGTCAAGGTGGGATGTCGGGGTAAGAGGCTGAGGGAGATCCTGTAGACCTAGGTCTACCCTGGGACATTGCTTCGGTTTCTAAGGCCACGCCCCATTTTTAAGGCCCGCCCCTGAGTCTGCCTCCCAAGCTTGGTAAATACACATTGCCTATGGTTTCCCGCCCCAAATAGCACCCGCAGTCTGTGAGACGAGGTCAGGGTACTCCCCCAACTTTAGCTCATCCTTGCCTCATCTTCCGGACCCCGCCCCGTCCCGCAGCCTCGCCCACAAATCGCATCTAGGCCCCCGCCCCCGATCAGACCCCGCCCCTACCTCAAGACCCCACCCCCACCCTAGCCCACCCTGCTGTCTGCTCACAGGCTGCCCCCCGCTGGCCTGTGTCCTCCACCCACTACAGGTCCTCTCCTCCTCCCCTTTCCCGCCCGCTCCCGGGCTGCAGGCCAGGCGGTGCCCCGCCCCCTTGTCAGGGCTTGGGGACTCCACCTGGACCTGAAGCCAGAGAGACCCTGGCATGGGGTGGGGCGCAAGGGTCTGGCTGGGGTCGCGGTCCAGGTGGGTACCTACCCGGAACAGCCCCAGCGATGAGCACCAGCGTGACCCCCAGAAGCAGCAGCACTGGCGGCAGCCCCCAGTCCGGGCCCCCGCCTCCAGCTCGGCCCATTGCGCGGAGCCCCGGCCGCTGTGCGCGGTGCGCGCGGCTTGGCTGCGCCCTCGGCTTGCCTGGCCGCTGCGCCTGCCGCCCGTCTGCGGCCGCCTCAGCCCACGGTGGGCAGCATGAGCCGCCGCATGCCGCCGTCAGCCGCTGTCCTCCGAGCGCCGCGCCTCCCCGCCTCCCGCGCCGCCGCTGCCGCTTGCCGCTGCCGCGCTCGGCGCCGCCCCCACTCCGCCCGCCCCGCAGCACGTCGCGTTGACGCCGGCCCCTCTCGGTCCTCCTCGCCAGGGGACAGTCAGACCCCTCTGGCACCGGACGTAGAGAGCGATGCACGCGCGGAGCGCAGGGGTGGCAGCAGAGCCACGGGGGGGGGGGGAGTCGACAGGTGCACCGGCGGCAGCCCACGGTGCCCGCCTGCGCTCCCAGTGCTGAGATCGCTGGGCCGGGGACCTGCGAGGAACCCACCCGCCACGCGCGCGTAGGGGAGGCGGGGACGTCGCGGGCTCCGACACCCGCAGGCTCGGGGCGGGGCTCGGAAGGGCCACAGGGGGCGGAAGCCCGCGCCCCCAGAGTGGAAAGAGCGGAGCCCAGGGCACGGACTCTTGGGTGTTCAGTGCCGGAAAGGTTCTCCAGTCTGTCCCTAAGTCTTCTTCACTAGAGCAGGGAGAACGTCGACAGAGCCTGGCAAGGAGGTGAATACTACAGCCTAGGCTCTAATCGGATCAGACCTAATCCGTCCACAGCCAAAGCCATTAGTTTAAATCTTGCACAACCAGGTCCACCCAATGTATTATCGGTCAAGGGGTGAGGCCGGTCCCCAGTATTAGGACTCCACCTTGCCTTCTCTAAATCCAGGGCGGCCTTCCGCAGGTGCCCAGTACTACCCAAACCCAAGTTCCTGGTTAGATCAAGAGGTCTAGATCTCCGCCAGGTGCACACGGAATGTGAAGAGAGGTCTCTGTTCCTAACCCAGGTTCACTGCTTACTGGGAGACTGTTGAAGGGGAGGCCGAACTACAGCTTAGTCACCTGATCTTCCCCGCCTCCAAATAGCCTACTTCTTAACGTTTTATTATCTACCTAAATGATCATGTTTAGCTCAGTCCAAGGGCATGCATGGGGCGATGCTGGTATTGACAGTCTTGTTTCTGGTTCAGAGACCAAATATGAAGACGATGGAGAGCCATCATTTAATCTGTCTCTCACCTATCTTCTAGTGGGGTTGCCTTTTCTCTCACAAGTATGGCTGCAGCCTAGAGTCCCCTCCAAGCCAACAAAATTCCAGCAGTTTTATATCCTGGTTCAGAGGTGACTCTGTAGGGCCTGTATGGCATTTATGGAGTGGCAACCAGACACACTTGACCTACTTTGGAGTTCCAGTCAAGAGGGGGATTGCTTACCTAGAAATAATATCTTCTCTCTTCAGTAGTTGTCAAGAGTGGATGTTGATGTAAGTTCCTCTCCTCTCCTCTCCTCTCCTGTCCTAGAGTGAGTGGGTCTGCACGGGAGATCCTATGTTGTCCTTTCATGTCTAGGGCATGGTCACAATAAAACTCTTTTCTTACTGATGGCAAAACAAGAGTTAAGGAGAGCACTTGCCTTAAATGAGGGAGAGTTCAGGTTCAAATCCTATTACTGAAAAATAATTGTATTTGCTGGTTATGGAAGCTCATGTCTGTAATACCTGTCTAAACCAACTAACCAAGTAAATCCCTATATCTACCGATCTGTAACTATCCTTTTAAATTGTTTGTTTTGGTCAGTAAAACAAACAAGTGCAAAATGTGAAATATTTCCTTCAACTATCTTCTCCCCTCCCTGGAGAGAAATTCTGCTACCACTTTGTTCAATTTTGCTTAAGTTGCCTGAAATTGAATCCCAGGGCCTTGTGCATGCAAGTAGTGATGTCAGTGAGCTGTATATCCAGCACCAATTTGGTATTAAACAAGCAAGCAAGCAAGCAAACCTCTGGCCTGCTCCTCCCTAGCACTGAGAGCAGAGGAATTGGGCAATGCCTATAACCCCAACACTGAGAGCTCATTCTGTGGTGAGAAGGGCAAGACTTAGCATCCAATCTGTGAGACCCTGGAGCTGTCACTAGAGACTACAGCATGAAAGGATCTGGCAAGCAGTGTCAAATGTACGGTAAGCGTGTGCACAGAGGCCAAGGGAGCTTAAGCTGTGGTCTGGGAACGAGGCAAGGAGACCGCCGCCATCTATAGCTCCCACACACCCTCTATTTATATCTCGGGCTATCCGGGCGCCACACATGCTTTGAATGGCAATGGCTTCTTTATGCCTGTTTCCTACTGTGTTTTGGCAATTTGGCTCCGAAGCCACGACTGTGGCACACGTGCCTCACGCAGGCTGTTACCACTGCCCCATCACAGAATTGGGTCTGGATAGAGAACATCAGTTTGACTCTAAGTCCTCAGTATAAACACCAACATACTGAAATTTTGGCTTGTCTTTTTAAAAGTTGTATTCATGTGAATATGGAGGCTTCTCATTTCACTCTTTAAAATTAATTGTTGTATACATGGGTGTTTTGCTTGCAAGTATCTGAACAACACCCAAACCTGCTATCCAGAAAGTTGGAAGAGTACATCAGATGTCCTGGAACTGTTGTTACTAACCGTTGTAAGTCACTCACTGTGTGTGCTCTACAGACCCTCATTTCCTTTCTCGCATCTCAGAAGAGGGCCCAGGATGCAGAGCAGGGCAACACAAGCCTTACCTCCTTACCCAGCCCAGCCTCCACTTTCACTTGGTTATTTGACGCTATGTCCCTATAGCCCCTTGAAACCTTCCCTCATAACTCAGGTCAGCAACAATCTTTATAGAACTGAAGCGAACCTTAAATTCCTAAACCTCTACCTCCCACATCCCAGGATTACAGGCATGCCACCATGCTCAGCTGCTATTAGCAATGACCATCAGAGTGACTGAGCTTCTCTGATCCTAGACATGGGGACAAACTGTTCTTTTTGGAGGTTGGGGTGCATAATGGGTTACTAGGACTATGCCTCCACACACCCTTCGTGGTAGGAAGGGAAGGGCTAAAGGGCCTGTGTTGATCTAACTTCCTCATCAAGCGTTTTCATCTCAGAAAAGGGTATCACAAACCCGGGGGTAGCCATTTTGACAGGCAATGATTATTTTGATGCAAAGGGATTTTGAATTTATTAACTAACTCCAAAACCAGGCCAGTTGGGAGAAAGCACTCTACCTAGAATGCAGAAGACATCGGCTGCCTGGGCAGAGGGCTAAGGACTTCTCAAGGACCCTTTAGATGTTGCAGAATAAGATAACCCTTAGCTGGGTAGCACATGGTCAGTAGATGCAGGAAAATCAGCAGCTGAAGGCTGTCCTGGGATATATGAAGGCCTGTTTCAACAAACTGCAAGTGAGCGGACATGGAGGGAGGGATGCCACAACCCAGATGGCTACCAGTAGTTTGTCAGTGTCAAAGCCAAGCCAGATACAAGATCTCAGCCTGAGAGCTACCACATCCGCCCCATACTTGACCATTTAGGTGAGTAGAGCATAGGCTGCTAGGGAAATCAGAAAGATCTCTTTTCTACTGTCAGGTGCCTACAGGTGCTGTCACTACTTTGGTAAGGTTCTCAAAAACTACCTTTAGGGCAAAGCTACTGCCAGCACAGGTTACATGGCTGCTCTCCATGAAGCTACAAGAGCATTCAAACATTTCTGGGAGGCACAGTGGTTAAGGATTACCTCCAATTTCTGCATGGCAGAAAAGCAAACACAGGAACCCTCTGGACCATTTTCACCCCTGGTTCCCAGGGGTCACTACAGAGCCAGCTGGTCACAGAAGGTACAAGGGTATTAATTGTAATGGGTTACTGAATTTTTCTCTCACTAGCCACCCCTATACTCTCCGGACAGAGTTTCTTGGTGTAGCTCTGGCTGTCCTCAGAGATCTGCCTGCCTTTGGCTTCCCAGTGCTGGGATTAAAGTGTTACCACAACTAGGCCACTAGTGGTCTTCAGCCCTTTGAAAATATAAAAGCTATAAAAGAAATCTGTCATGCCACCCACACCCGGACCCCGTTACCATTCTTCATTCTGCTTTTCCCAGATGGGGAAAGCCTTAGCTGTTCTGGAACTGACTGATCAGGCTGGCTTCGAAAGCAAGAGATGTGCCTGCCTCTGCATCCTTGCTAAGGTTAAAGGCACAGCCTGGCCCATTAGCCATTCTTTATGGCAGCCTGGTATCAGATCTCTGCCCTTAGGTCAGGATTAAAACCCTCCCCACCTCACTATGTAGCCCTAGTTGGGATCACAAGAGGTCCACTTGCCTTTGCCCTTTAAGATATAGATAGATATATGTTCCCAGAATAAAGTCTAGGCCCCCCCCAACCCTCAGGATACCACAGGCAGCACATCAGAAACCATGTTGCAGCCCCCACTAGGAACTGAATTCAGGATATTATACAGAAATTATAGGCTGCTCAGTTCAGACTTTACACATTGTTTCTCAGTTTTCTCCAGGAAATTTTTTCTCTTTGGATAGATCTTGCTTGTACCACTATACCCTTCCTGCCTTCAGGAACATTACTTTCATTTCCTTCAAGAATGTTTGCCCTATGAGAAATGCTGGTATTAACTGTTTTACATCCTGATGGCTACTTTATTACAGCTGTGATATACTTGTATGTAAGACTATACACCTCCTCAAACACAGCAGATCTCCTATTTTTATTGAGAAGGATTTGTAGTTTTGTACTACCACAACTTTTTAAGGAGAAAAAAATAAATAAATCCAGATGTGGTGGCACTTGTTTTTAATTCTAGTACTTGAGAAGCAGGTGGATGTCAGTTAGCACAAGACCAGACTGATCTGTACAGTGAGTTCCAGGCCAGTCAAGACTGTACAGTGAAGCTCTATTTTAAAAATAAAACCCATACAAATAATATGTATATATGCATACTAGTGTGCACGTGAAGGCCAGAGGACAACTTTTGGAAGTCGGCTCTCATCAGGCTTGGTTGCAAGCACTGTTTATCGGCTGATAAAAGATCACGTTACATCTAAGTGTTACCTGACCAACTCTTCAGCTCACTATAGCTGTTTGGAGGAGGCACCAGGACATTAGGTTACCTCCCTTCTGGAGAGCGTCTACACCTCTTTCTTTGAACGAAGGGGAAGGTATCCATTCAATACTGAAGCACCTTGTAAAGGTTCAGCCTACTAGGCTCTGAGTCATGGAAGTTTAAAAGCTAACCAGGACCAGGTGAGACTGAGTACTCTTTCTTTACAGGACACATTGAAATGAATGGATGAATGCAGAGAATGGGACTGAATACATAAATGGTATTTCATTTATTCAATGAAAAAGAGGGACAATAAGCCACTTCCATTCATTTTCTCCCAAACTCTCAAAACTCCCTCATTAAAACAAAACCTAAGGGAAAAAACAACAACAAAACCCCAAAACCCACACTAACACATTTGTACAAAAACCACACAGTATCCAAGCCCGCCCCTCACAAAACTGGATGGATGTTATTACAGGAGTGATACCCGTCTGACAGTCATGGAAAGATTTGTGTTGAACTCAGGTTCTGTAGATTATCAACAATGTAAAGTTATCCCCACTTGCATCTCTCAAACTGCAGGGCGGAGACGACCAGTGTGGACCAGAGTCCTATCTTCTAGGCTTCCAGGGAGAAGGCAAGTGTTGGAGTCGACTTACTTTGGGAGAATTTGGGACCCTGCTACCTTCAAAGACACTGGCATCTACCCGGAGGCAAATGAGAAAGCTTCCAAGGAACAAGCTGTTTCCGTTTCTACTCCAAGACTCTGGGGTGCACGGAAGGAAAAGGGCTCTTTAGATCTAGCATCCCAGGACTCTGGCAGTGACCTCGGCTCCTAGTTAGAGGCAAAAAACCCAAGAGTCTCAAAAGCAAATCTTAACCGTGTTTTTTTTTTGTTTGTTTGTTTTTTGTTTTTTCTTTTTTTGCTATTAAGAAATATCTACACCTCTCACACATAAAGCTTTAAAACACACAGAAAATACACCCATAAGGTGCTCTATCTTGCATTCTCAAGAATGGAACTGCCACTGAAAGTTCTGCCAAAAACACTCTTTTGCTACTAATGGAAAGATGGGAGGAAGGGAGGGAGGGAAGAAGCTGACAAAACCAAAACTTATCTAATTGTTCATCAGCAGGGGTAGACACAGGCTCAAATTAAGGCATTTCCCCCCCTGTGGCCCTTCCTGTGGGGTGGCACCCCAAACCTTAAAGCATAGCGCTATGGAGCCAAGTGAGGTCCTTCTGCCATCAGCACAGTCTCCATAACCCTGTGACAGAGGGAATGTGAGGTCTCAGAAGAAGGTACAGGAGGCTGCTGACCATATGTGGGCAAGTCCACTCCTATTCTGTACTTCAGTACCGTGTAAGAAATCCCATCTACCCTGGCTACAGCACGAGGTAGTTTAGGGGTCTGTACCCCACCACCCTAACCAAGTTGCATGAAATAAAAATGTTAAATATAATCTACTTAACCCATTTTACATTTTTTCCCCTTTCTTATATGAGGAAGGTTTAAAAAGCATGGAACGTTTATCTGGATTTGGGGCTGTGAGGGTAGAGCATGTGTATTTGAGAAGAGTAGGAAGGTTTGGATAGGATTCTTTTTTTTCCCCCCCGAGACAGGGTTTCTCTGTGTAGTCCTGGCTGTCTGGAACTCACTCTGTAGACCAGGCTGGCGCTGAACTCAGAAATCAACCTGCCTCTGCCTCCCAAGTGCTGGGATTAAAGGCGTGCGCCACCACTGCCTGGCTGGATAGGATTCTTAAAGGTGTCTAGTTAGGGCCCCAGATCCTTCTTTTCTTTGTTAGACTGGGAAAAACTAGCAAATGCCTCTCCAAATCCTAAGTTTTAAAGCTTACAATGCCCTTAGGACAACAAATATCTAGTTCTAGCACCGCAGATCTTCTGCACAGAAAACCAGAATGGTGTGAGTGGGAAGGAGTGGGCTTGTTGTAATATCTGTGCTCTTGGCTATCACATACTAGGTACAGTGGCATGTTCTAGGCAGAGTGGAGTCCTTCATGGTCCTCATCAGGAAATTAAATCAAAAGGACCCCTCCTTCCCCAGCTCTTCTCATTTTGGTGCATGTATGTGTGACAAGTCTCAGGAACTTTATCAATAGCACCAATCTTAGCTCAGATAAGCAGAAATAAGGTCACTTATAATGCTTTAAGGTGTGTCCCTCTGTGGCTATCTTTCTGCCCATTACCATTTTTTGGTTTCTATTAACTTAGGATACTTTCCTTAAAAACAACAATAGAGGAAGAAAGGACAATAATTATAGAGGATTACTCACTGAAGCCTTAGACAGAGACAGAGCGGGGGGAGGGGGAGAGAGAGAACGAGAGAACGAGAACTAATGTCAACAGGACCTGCAGACCATTTCCAACATCTTGTCACAGTGGGACAGGGAGACACATGGTACACTAGTCACCACAGGCTTTCTGAGTATCAACTAAGGACCTGACACAGGAAGCATCAGTGAGTGGAGAGACGTGAGACTTATGCTTGGGGCTGTGAAGGAAAAAAAAAATCCTGCAAGAAAACCAAGGCAGCTGAGACACAAGTCTTGCCATCCCCATTTCAGCGTGTGGTGGCTGTGGAGGCTCCCTGTGTCTTCCAAGCTAGGGAGTGGCCGAGGCTGGTGGGCCTGGAGCAGGAGGTGGAGGGACCCCATCTGCAGGTGGAGGCGGCGGCTGCTGCTGTGGTGGAGGAGGATCTGCAAACACATTCAAGGTAACTCGTCATTGCTGGAAGCACAGGGAGGGCTGGGAAGTCCACTTAATGGAAAGGTTCTTATTTATTTTTTTGCCATGTACCTTAGGCTGTTCTGGAACTTGCTGTGTAGTCCAGACTAGCCTCAAATTCAGAGATCTGCCTGCCTCAGCCATTATGCTAGCATTAAAGACATGCGCTATCATCCTTAGGAAGTAACTGTTTGCAGCAGGCAAGCAACTCTGGTTTACAGCTTGCTACCTGAGGTCAAGTGCACAGAAGCCAACTGCTGCTCATGCTGCGTCCCCTAACCTAAGAGAAAGGAGGGGAAGTGATGGGGTTCACCCGCCCTTCTCCAAGGACCACTTATTTCAAGAATCACTCCAGACATTTTTTTAAAGAACTTAATTATATTTCCATTTTATTGTATTCTAATGGTTTTCTCGACTAATTGTGTTTTTTCGTTAAATAATGAGAACCTTCATGAGCTAGTTCTGTATCTCTTTCTTTATTCCGTGGTGTCTTTCCTAGCTGGGCACAGGAGAGATATCAGTAACTTCTTGCTGATTGTTTCTACCAGAGCCAAAGATCACCACTGAGGCAGCTGCTGACACGCTGGGTACTCTTAGGAGGACTTCAACCGCCATGCTTGGATTTCTGGCCCAAACTAGGTCAGGTCCTGAAGGAAACAATTAGCCTGAGTGTCTGGGTTCTTTTCTGTTTCAACTCTAGCTACTTTCGTGTACAAAGGAACCCTAGAGATCATTTAATCCAAGATGTTAAAACCTCTAGATCTTGCCAGAAATGAAAACATATCAAATAATTAAAGTCCAGCTATACTAATCAGGAATTCACCGTCTCTACCCCCATGGTTCTCATCAAGCCTCTACAGCTTTTAAAGGCACTCTGAATCCGGTCCTCTCGCCCCTTGTGATCTCTGAGTAGAAGACACCAAGTCCCGAGGACAGGAAGCTACTCATGCAGTGTGGCTGTCCAGAGTCCAGGAGCCAATCCGAAGCCCAGATTCTCTAAAGACCACTCCTCTGTGCATGGACTCCACATGTATTCTCAAGGTATTCCTTCGAGGACCCTTCATAATAGAATCCTAGTGTCAAAACCAAGCAGACCAGTAATAAAGTCCGAAGTCAGATGATGAAGAGATGGCAACCTGGGTCTGTTCTCTGGGAAGCCAATTCTGTCTTGCCTGGGAGATGACTTGGGAAGCATTTTGTTACCCACTCTACTATGTTATCTGACCATAAGCTCAAGTAAAATAATTTTTCATATGGGCCCGATTCTATGAACTCAGTTCACCTAAGACTCTTCCGTCTATCGACTGTCTCAGCCTCTGGGATTCACATGCCTCTCTGTATGAAGCCACATTCGCTGCAACAAGTCTCCTGGAATATTACAGTGAATTCCAAGGATTATGAAGTTCCCTGTTGTAGCTGGTGTGTGTGTGTGTGTGTGTGTGTGTGTGTGTGTTCTGCTGGTGCAAGAGCATGTGTTAAAATTAAAAGACAACTTGTCTTTCCTCCACAGTGCAGGTCCCAGGGATCAAACGGATGATGTCAGGTTTGGCTGCAAGAGTGTTGACCTGCTGAGACATCCCACCAGTTATAGCTTATGTTTTTTTTTTTTTAAAAGATGTATTTATTTATGTGTATGAGTACACTGTAGCTGTACAGATGGTTATGAGCCTACATGTGGTTTCTGAGAATTGAACTTAGGACCTCTGCTCGCTCCAGCCAGCCCCGGTCTCTCCGGTTAACCTTGCTTACTCAGTCCCTGCTCGCTCCAGCCCAATGATTTATTTATTATTATAAATAAGTACACTGTAGCTGTCTTCAGACATACCAGAAGAGGGCGTCAGATCTCATTACGGATGGCTGTGAGCCACCATGTGGTTGCTGGGATTTGAACTCAGGACATTTGGAAGAGCAGTCAGTGCTCTTAACCGCTGAGCCATCTCTCCAGCCCATAGCTTATAGTTTTTACTAAAGTTTATCCAACTTACTAGAACTCAGTCCATTATAGCAGGAAGTCATGGCAGCAGTGCGTTAAGGCTGTCAGTAATATTTCATCAATAAGAGATGAACAGTCCTACTAAATTTGTTTCATTCACTCATTCTCCTAATTAAAGCTCATGCAGGCAGCCAAGGATTATGTTTGTTTTATTTTTTGAGACAGAGATTCTCTGTGTAGTACTGGCTGTCCTGGAATTTGTTCTTTAGAACAGTCTGGCCACAAGCTGGACAGTGGTGGTGCACACCTTTAATCTGGTTATTTATTCTGTTTTGTGAATAGGGGCCACATACATGAACTTCAGAGATTCAGAGATTATGGCTGGCTCCTTCTCACCGTGCATGCCTACCCAGTTGGTGGCAGATCAGAGCCTCTGATGTAGCTCTGTGGAGGTTAAGGCTCCGGCTGGGTTTGGGGAGGGCTTATGGGAGAAATGCCCTGGGTTCTGAATGTCACTAGCACCTCTTACCTGACAGTCTTTCTTTGGAATTCCTAAACCATCTCACTGCAGGCCTAAGCAGGGACTACCAAAGTATCAAGAATGTTACAGAGCTTACTTCTGTCTTTAAACCAATTTCCTTCTTGCTTTTTTTTCAAAAGAGAGGGTCTTACTATGTAGCTTTGGCTGGCCTGGAGATTGTGTGTGTGTGTGTGTGTGTGTGTGTGTGTGTGTGTGTGTGAACATGCTCTCTCTCTCTCTCTGTCACACACACACACACACACACACACACACACACACACACACACACACACAACCAGGATGGCCTCATACCAGTCTCTCCTGAGTATTGGGATTAAAGGAATGTACCCTTTAATTGGACTAGAACTGGTCCAATTTCTTTTTTTCCCCCCTACTTACCACCGTTTACCCTACAGCATAAAAGTTCTTGTAGGGGAAATAACAGCCAAGAACTATGCATGCCAGTTGAGATTTAAACTAGTCAGGTTTAATTATGAGTGACAGAAATCAGTGGCTTACCCATAGATCTCAGTACTGGGTATACAACCTGAGTTTCACACCAAAATGTTTTCTCCCACAACTTACTGTTGCAGGCTAGACTGTCTATGGGCTTGCTACAAATCATGAAGAAAGCCTTTCTTCCTCATCTGTGGCTTCCAAAACAGGATGCTAGGGGAATGTCTTCCCACTGTGCTACTTACACATGCCATTTGGTGCTGTGAGGGGCACCCGGGGTCCTACGATGTTCCCGGGCATTGGAGGCATACCAGGAGGGGCAGGGCCACTCCCCGTAGGGTGGATGTTGGCTGCTACAGTGGGAATCATGCGGCCTGGCATGGGCTGCCCCGCCATCATGGAGCCAGGGCCTGGTATCTGACCTGTGGAAAGAGATTCACAGTGTTGTAAGTATACATGTGCTGGGGGTGGTGTGGGTAGGAACCAACTCAATGTCTGATTGTAGAACATAGACCAATAAAGATTTACTTAGCATATGCATATATGGGCACAAATATGCCATGGTACAAGCATGGAGGCTAGAGAATTTTTAGGAGCAAGTTACGTGTGTGAGCTCTGAGGCCTGAGCTTAGATAGCCAGACTTGAGGGCAAGGACCCTCACTATCTCACTGACCTGATGATCAGCTCTTCATTCAAGAGGAGCGTTCACTGACTGACTTCTCAACTTTAGTATAGGAATGGTAGTTACTATTAAGGATGAATTACCTGGCTGAGGTCATGGCAAAATTCGATCATGAATAGGAACCCTTCCATCAGGCTGGAGAGATGGCTCAGTGGTTAAGAGCACTAATCTCAGCAACCACATGGTGGCTCACAACCATCTGTAATGAGATCTGATGCCCTCTTCATGTGTCTGAAGACAGCTACAGTGTACTCACATACATGAAATAAATATTTTAAAAAAAGAATGCTTCGCTCATACCCAAGAGGGTGAGAGTTCAGGCCCAGTACCACATAAACAATGTTGTGGTATATACTTATAATCCTAGGATCTGGGAGGTACAAGCAAGATTTCAAAGTTACTACCAGCTAGACAGAGTGGGTATGAAGCCAATCTAAACTACATGAGTCCATTGCAAAAAGCAAGCAAACAGCAAATGAGTGTAGTTTTAAGAAAGCATCAGACAAAGGACAGATCCGCTGTTACTCTAAATGAGCAGCGGCTTATCACGTCACGTCACGTCACGTCACGTCACGTCACATCCAATGCCTGGCACAGACCAAAGATCAGAAAGGACTTTCAAAGGAAATCGGTGGACCAAAACCACCACTGTAAAAGTTTCCATTTGGAATTTCAGAGTTCTACCTCTCCCTGACCTGGAGGATCCTCTAGGGAATCCATGAAGCAAAGACCTGGTAAAATCACAGGTGAGGTTGGGCTGAGGTGGGAGAATAAGATAAATACTTTCATCTCTTCCCAGTGTCCTTACATTAATGATGGGAGACAGAACAAACAATGTCTCTGATTTACTGGCATAGTGGTACATTTCTTTGAACTAAAAGGTACAAAACTCTAGCTTAGAGAGGAACACTTCTGGTCATATGATAAAAGGAAACAAGCTTTAGAGTAACATAGTCTTTATCCATCTTCATGCTGCTTCTTCTACCAAGTATGGCTATGACAGAGCCTTAGAAAGATGAGAGGAGTCTATTAGCCTCATTGTCACAAAGAAGACAGAGCCATCATGAGGTGATGACACAACGCACAACTGCATGGTACCATTTAACACAGGTCAGTTCTGCAGTAAGGTCGGCTGAACCCACAGACCCAGTCAAGAGCCAAGAGACCACCACCCAACAGGCAAAGCGTAGAAGAATAACCATGACCTCTCTCTTCCTCTTCATCTATTCAGGCAGGCCTTGAACTTGTGATGATCCTCCGGCCTCAGTCACCCGAATGATAGTATTACACTTATATGCCATTTTGCATGGCTTCAAAGCTTTCTTTATGGACAAAGCAGGGTAAATCATATATTTAAAACCATCTAACTCAAGGTCCAGGACTCTTCTCATATAATACTCTGCCTAAATGAAACACTTTATAAGAAAGTCCTCATTCTATTACATCTATAAGATTTCTATTTATCTATTTGTTCGTTAATTTAAGATAGGATCTTACTATGTAACCCCAGGAGACCTAGAACTGACCAGACAGAACACACTGGCCTTGAGCTCAGAGGTCTGCCAGTGTCTTCTTCCTGCTACCAACACTCCTTCCTTCAGTCTTTTTAAAGCACTTTTTTCCAATGGAACATCAATAACTCCCAATTTTAAAATAAAGAATGTGCGAGTATTAGAAATTGTCTTTAAATTCTTTTTTCTTTCATGTGCATTGTTTTGCTTGCATTTATATGTGTTGATGATAACATATTCCCTGAAACTGGAGTAATAGATAGTTGTAAACTCTATGTGGGTGATGGGAATTGAACCTGGGTCCTCTGGAAGAGCAGTCAGGGTTCTCAATCACTGAGCAGATCTCTTTAGCTCCTGGAAATGTCTAAAAAGTCACATTTGGATAACTGAAAAATAAAGTGTGCAAAAACTCTTTTCAAGTCTTGGGCTGATATTCAGTGTGTAGCAGTCTGGCTGACAGCGCAGGTGTGACTGTGGACTGAGAGGAGATCATTAGATCTCCTGAGAGGTCCTAGATCTAGTAATAAATATCTAAGAAAGAACACAGGAAGATGGTGGGATAGAAACACAGAGGGCTGCAAGCAGAGGAATGCCAAACAACCTCTGTGTTGGAACTTAGGAGGAGCCCTCATATGGAACATTGCAAGGCTGGGTGCCAGAGACCTACTCCTCAGGCAGTGAGAGTAAATTTCTATTTTTTAGAGACAGGGTCTCATTGTATGAAACATATTCCAGGCTAGACCCATATTCTCTTTGTGGCTGAGCAAAGGGGACTTAAACTGATATGCCTGATTCTACTTTTTGAGTGCTGAGATTACAAGTGTGAGTTTTTGCCAGGCAGTGGTGGTGCACGCCTTTAATCCCAGTGCTTGGGAGGCAGAGGCAGGCGGATCTCTGAGTTCAAGGCCAGCCTGGTCTACAGAGTGAGTTCCAGGACAGTCAGGGCTACACAGGGAAACTCTATCTTGAAAAACCAAAAAAATAAAACAAATAAAACAAGTGTGGGATTTTATATGTGTTTTGATGCCTGTGTTTTATATATATATTTATAATTTTTTTTTTTGGTTTTTTTTCGAGACAGGGTTTTTCTGTGTAGCCCTGGCTGTCCTGGAACTCACTCTGTAGACCAGGCTGGCCTCCAACTCAGAAATCTGCCTGCCTCTGCCTCCCAAGTGCTGGGATTACAGGCGTGCGCCACCACCGCCCGGCTTAGTGTTAGATATTACACTGAAGTCTTCATACACGTTCAGAGAGCCCTCTACTAACTATATCTGGTTATATCTCTAGCCCAATTTTCTATTAAGTAACAGGAAATGTGTGATAAACTTATGATGGCCCAGAAACCTAATTCATGGAACATATGCTCCTATGTCCCAGCATTGTAAGAGCTGTAACAGCACAACTTCATCCCATCTCAGGAAGATTGCTTTGCCTGCTGAAGGAAGGGAAAATGTTCAATGAGTTGTTACCTGAGCCATATAAAGGAGGAAATGAGGAGCTGGCTCTGAGGGTGTCATGTGCCCAGCCCCAGACACTGCGCTTGGATCGGTGCACATGTGCACCAGGGCCAGCCCACTTATAGCCTGTGCTGAGACATACTATGAAATCTGAAGTCTGAGAAATAATCATCTCTCTTCTATTGCCATAGATAGGATTATGAAGCCATTCTCATTGGAAGTGGGTGGCAGCAAAAAAAGGAAAGGTTAGGGTGAAACAATTACTTCTGCTTCTGAGATGCAACTAGACTGGACGGCCAGAAAACCCTAGGGATTCCGTCTGCACCTGCCCAGTCCTGGATGTAAGCGTGTTATGCCAGACGAGGAAGTTACATAAATACTAGAACCAAAGGGTGTCCTCATGCTTATACTAGCAAGCAGTTTACAAACCAAGGCATCCCACAGCTCCAGAAAGGTGATGTAGAAAACATCAAATCTGAAATAGAAATTAAGAGGACTGGAAGAAAAAAAAAAATCAATGGTTTGTCTATCTGATATCTAAAGATCCTTTTCTTTGGGGGTGGGCTACTTGACCCAAGTATCATTACTTTCAAAAACAAACAAAAAACAGTCAATAAATTCTTAATAATTCTTACAAGCTTGAAGTACAACTCACATAAACCTGGAAGACCAAGACATTGCTAAGGAAAATGTGTACATAGTCCATTAAAATGTAATATCAAAAAAGAAAAGAAACAATAAACACACACACACACACACACACACACACACACACACACTTCAATTTCTGAGGTGGGAGGATGATGAAGAGGGGAGGGGAGGGGAGGAGAGGGAGGAGAGAGAGAGCCAGCTTCCAAACAGCACTGGCGAAGCACAGGATGGTGGGAGTCTGACCTACATACAAACATTTTTTAAACAGCAGGCATCTGAAGCCTGGGAAATGGAAAGGTTTGCTAAAATTAGGTTTAGCTAGTAGAAAAACCCTCTCCCTCCCATGTTTATTAGGTCTTGTACTAAAGCCTTACACCTATCATGTCTAATGGGATATTAGCTAAGGATCTTATTTTTATTCATTGGAAGAGTAAGGTGAGAAAAGATAGGTGGGAAAGGGAACCGTGAATATCTAGTCGTAAGCTGTGAGCCATCCATCCATTTCCAACATGCACAGACACCCTCTGGCTGAGGCCCAGGAGAACGGAAGTAACACAAGTGGGGCCAAGCCAGGGGAGCCCAGGATCCAAAGAGGCGTCTTCCTGCTGGTGCCTGTCACAGATGCTCTCTCTTTGTTAAGGACTGAGCCTTATTGCTCTCTGAGGTGACCTGCTACCATGCCATGGCAGCTTTGTCATCTGATGGTCTAAGGTGCCACAGACTACAGAAGAAACCCAAGGCGATGAGCCATTTCTCCTTCCCTTTCAGTGTGGCACTGAGGCCACAGTACTGTTCTTGAATACTTCAATAGGGGCAGTAAGTGGGTTTAACTGAGAAAAAAGGGCTGGTTTAGAGAGATGACACATCAGTTAAGAGCACCCACTGCTCTTCAAGCGGATCCAAACACAGCCGCAGTACTCATACTGGCTACTGAGTACCCCAATACACACAGCTCCAGAGGTGAAGTCCCCACTGCTGCCTCTGTGAGCCATGCAAGGTCTACCTATGCACAGGAGAACAGAAGTAACACAACTGGGGCCAAGCGAGGGGAGCCCGGGACCCGCAGAGCCGCCTTCTCCATTAGCAAGGTCGGGGAGAGGCAAGCGCCTGAGCAAGGAAGACCACAACTAGAACAGCTGCTTCTGGGCCACATTGAGACCATTTTGGTTTTTATTTCAAGAAAATTAAACACAACCGGGTGTGGTGGCGCACGCCTGTAATCCCAGCACTTGGGAATCCACAGAGGCAGGTGGATTTCTGAGTTCAAGGCCAGCCTGGTCTACAGAGTGAGTTCCAGGACAGCCAGGGCTACACAGAGAAACCCTGTCTCGGAAGGTACAAAAAAAAAAAAAAAAAAAAAAAAAAAAAAAAAAAAGAAAAAAGAAAAAAGAAAATTAAACACAATATGCCAAGTGCCTCACCTGAAAGAAATATCTGACTTTTGTTATTGAAATAACATTTTATAGAAATAACACTTTCTCACCAAACTACACTCATTACTTTCTTTTTAGATGCTATAGATGGACTATAAGGCCTTGGGCATGTTAGGCAGGTGTGCCTGCCACCTGGGCCACATGCACTAGTCACCTAACAGGCCACACTCACTGTGGTTGTCCATGTATTTGTGGATCCCACAAAGTCAAACAGTTGGCAACACCAACTGACTCAGTCCAGACTGCAGCTGGGCTGATGGAGCGCACCAGCGAGTAAAGGGCCTGTTGAGAGCCCTGGTGGCTAAGATCCACACCTGTAAGCCACATGGTGCAGAGAACTACCTTCAAGACACATTTAAAAAAAAAGGCATCTTTAACAACTGATATAATGAATACTTAGCTTGTAGTGTATTACAGGCAGAAGCACTTAAGTTTTTGTTAAGATTTTTCTTTTAACAAATAGCCTACTGATTTAAAAACATATGTAGTAACTTATTTTTATTTTATGTTCATAATTTTGTCTCCACATATGTCTGTGTAAGGATGTCAGAAGCCCTGGAACTGATGTTACAGAAGGGTGGAAGTTGCAATGTGTGTGGGGGGAACTGAACCCGGGTCCTCTGGGAGAGCAGCCAGTGCTCTTAACCACCAAACCATTATTCCAACCCCAGCGGTTAGGTTGAGAAACTGTTAGGTACCATTTTACAGCTTAAGGGGAGATGATGAACTGCAGTACTGTCTCTTTTAACAAATTCAGCAAACGTAAAAGGTAAAATTAGATGTGCTAACCGTACAGCAGAGATACTTTGGGTGGAGAGATAGCTGCGTTTAAGAGCGCACACTGGTAATCCCAGCACTTGGGAGGCAGAGGCAGGCGGATTTCTGAGTTGGAGGCCAGCCTGGTCTACAGAGTGAGTTCCAGGACAGCCAGGACTACACAGAGAAACCCTGTCTCGAACCACCCCCCCCAAAAAAAAGAGCACACACTGTTCTTCCAGGAAACTCAAGCACAGTTGCTAGCAACATGCCTGGTGGCCCATAACAGCCTTTAACTGCAGTTGAAGAGTATCCAAAGCCTTTGGCTCCAGCCTCCAAGGGTACCTGCATTCACCCTAACACCTGCACACACAGACTTAGAGTCACACATAATTAAATGTAATAAAAATCAGGGATGGAGATGACTTAGCAATGAAAAGAAGTAGTCTATTCTCCAGAGGACCTGGGTTTGATCCCCAACATGCACATGTTGGCTCACAATCACCCATGACTCCAGTTCCAGGAGATGCAAGGCTCTCCCTCTTCTGGCTTCTATGGGCACAAGGCACATAAGTGATACATACATGTAGACCAAACCTCCAGACATACAAAATAATAAGAGCAATAAAAATAAAATAAAAATAAACACTATGATATATGCTACTAGATATAATTTATTTTTTTGTCTATTTGTTATGAAAAAATCATCTTGGGACACACACACACCCCTATGCAAAGTCTGGGGAAACAAGATTACATATGTAATCGGTATAGAGGTACAGTTGATCACCTGGGCATCAGCTACTGTATAACCGGCCCTCCATCTGTACTCACAGCCTAGGAGATGTACAACAATCAACAATAAGTTAACATTTGCAGTTGTGGCTGGTCCTTCTGACGCTTCTTCCCAAGAGATGGATCACAGGTGTGGGCTTTCACACCTGAATGAACTTTTGTGTGTGTGTGTCCGTCCATCCGTCCAATCTTCTGAACCTGGAGATCCTGCTTTTCAGCTATACCGCTACGCACCAAGCCCCAGCGAGCCTTCTGTCCCTGTCCCCCACAGTGATAGGGTTACAGGTTTGCAAAAGAGCACACCTGGCTTCTGTAGGTGTTGGAACCTGACCTGGGGTATTCATGGTTACATAGGAAGTAAACTTCCTCTAAAAAGCTTCATAAATTAATCACTCAGCAACAAATCTGTCTCGTCTCCTTTCTCCCACTTTCACAGTTACCTAACATAAGGTTTTCCTGCCCATTCGTACCACATAAATTCTGGCCAAAACCAAATGCTCCCCTGTTACCTGACCTCAGGTCCTAATGTAAATACTGTGAGATCTGATTATTTTTGTCTTTTTCTGCACTGGGAAGTTATATTCCTATTAGGAAGCACAGGCTTTGAACGCTCTGCCTTTTGAATGATCAGACCTTACTATTACTACTAGTAGCACTGGTGAGAGAGGTTACTATGAAGTCACTACTGGCCTGGAATTTGCTATGTAGCCCAGACTGGCAATCTACCTCACTGTTATGCATCATTGTACCCAGTTCACCTGTAAACTTTTCTAAAACTCAGAAAGTGTTAGTTGAAAGGGTCTTTGTGTTAACTAGCCTAACGTTGCTGGGATAAACTATAAGCAAAGCACACTTGGAGAAGAAAATAGTTATTTCAACAGAAATCATTGCAGTAGTTCAATGCCGAATCCTGAAGCAGAAACCATGGAGGAATGCTGTTAACCAGCTTGCTCTCTGGCTCCTGCTCAGCTAGTGTTCCTGTACATCCAGGGACCACCTGCCCAAAGAGCAGTGCTGCCCAGTGGGCTAAGTTCGTCCATATCAGTTGGCAAGCAAGACTGCATCACAGGCCAGCCTACATACAAGCCAATAGGATCTAAGCAAGTCCTCAACTGAAGGTCCCTCTTCCAATGTGACTGTAGTTTGTCATGCTGATGATAAAAAACAAGACAGTACAGACTGGCTTCCAAGTATCAAGTTATATCACTGACAAATCAGAGAGAGAAGACAGTATTTACCTCACCAGCTTCATTTGAAAGGCACTGAGATAGTCTGGTACAGGCAGACAGATCTTTTTGAGTTTGAGGCCAGCTGGGGCTATACATTGAGAATCTGACCAAATCAAATAAGTAAAACAGCGGAAGTGGAATGGCTGAGTACAAAACTCACCATCTTTGTTGCTTCCTTTTTTATTTTTATTTGGAGATGGAGTCGGTGCTCTTAACTGTGAAGCCATCTCTCCAGTCCTCACTTTTTTTTCCCCCCTGTGTAACCTTGGCTGTCATGGCACCCACTCTAGACCAGGCTGGCCTCAAACTCAGATCCATCTGCCTCTGCCTCCAGGGTGCTAGGATTGAAGGCTTGTGCCACCAATCAGCTTCCTTTCCTTATTTAAAGACAAGTCTTACTTATCTGACCTTAAATTTATAGTAAATCTCCAGTCTATCTCCTGAGTTTGGGGGATTATAGGTGCACAACAATCCAACCTGGCTGGCTTTGTCTGTCTATTTGTCCTTCTGTTTTGAAATTAATTTGCTATGTTCCACTGGCTAGCACAGAACTTGTAACAAAAAACTTGCTTCCCAAATACAGGGATTGTAGACACACTACCAACTTTGAATGCTGTTATTAATTTTACTAACAGAGATTTAAAAAGCAAAAAAATCAAAACAAGTCCAAAACATAAAAACCAAACTAACCCACTGTGATGGTTTGTATATGATTGGCCCAGGAAGTGAACCTATTAGGAGGCGTGGCCTTGTTGGAATAGGTGTGTCACTGTGGGTGTGGGCTTAAGACCCTCCCCTTGGCTGCCTGGAAGTCATTCTCCCACTAGCCACCTTCAGATGAAGATGTAGAACTCTCACCTCCTCCTGTACCATGCATACCTGGATACTGCCATTTTTCTGCCTTGATGACAATGGACTGAACCTCTGAGCCTGTAAGCCAGTCCCAATTAAATGTTGTCTTTTATAAAACTTGCATTGGTCATGGTGTCTGTTCACAGCAGTGAAACCCAAACTAATACACCCACCAAACAGAAAATGACTATATTCATATTATGAGAGTTTAAACAGACCCAAAGTTCTGGAAACATTTTTGGCATCATCTAATATGATCATATGCATGTTTATAACTATTCTCAGTCCAGTACATAACATGTGTACAATAGAAATGTGTGCAGATGCTAGCTAAAAAATATGCTTCTGTTTGTTGACAACTGAATTAGCAATTCATAAGATTTAAGTTTGAAAAACAATCCAATCTTCAACGAAAGAATTCACAACTTAAGAGTGGGAACAGATGAACACTGCAGAATGAACAGAAGGACAAAATCGCTCAGAACAGCATACACACATCTTAGACGTTATTAAGAAAGCCAGACAAAAATCATGATGATTACGACCAAGAAAATATGTTTGAAGTCCTGAAAGTTGTATCTGGGGAGGGCCAGAGATGAAGAGCATGGGAGACTGCCACAGGGGTTATAATCTCTATTAAACTCATCACGATTTGTATGTCCTCTCAAATGTATACTTTATATCTTAATATTTTATGTATGTGATTTGTATGAATGCAGGGATAAGCATTAAACAACAAGAATGTAGGGGCTCAGGGGTCAGAAGACAACTTTTAGGAACCTTACCAAACCATTGTAGAGCTGTGTGTGTGTGTGAGTGTGTGTGTGTGTATGTGAGTGAGAGAGAGAGAGAGAGAGAGAGAGAGAGAGAGAGAGAGAGAGAGAGAGAGAGAGAACACACAAACTTACATAAAAACAGCTTGGCACAAATTAAAAAAATAGCCTCTCTCATGATGAATGATCCTTTCCATTACATATGTGATATAGAAAAGCCAATTTTGGTGAGAAAAGTGAAGACAAAAACGACCTATGTCTTGTAAAAGTGATTTTATCAACACACTTGCTGGTACTACCTCACTAGGAGGAGCTGCTTCTAAATGTTCTGTGACTGCTTCTCAGCCCCCGGCAGCCTGGTGTGATTCCTGGCTCCTCTAAGGTTAGGCGGCCTTGCCCTGGATCAGGTGGTCAACTGCACAGCAAGGACACTGAGGGGTAGACTTATTGGGGGGGTGGGGGACAGGGCAGTGCAACATAAGGAGCAGCTGAGACTATGGCCAGAGCCTGTCACCCAGCATAGCACCTACAATTTGAAATAATCACTGTGCTTGGAAAGTGATATTGCAGTCCTGTTGAGGAATATGTATATTTTAAAAGCCTATCACTGGAAAAAATGAAGTTCTTTCCCTCCCTCCCTCCTTCCCTCCCTCTCTCTTATACTTAAGTATACTGTTGCTGTCTTCGGACACACCAGAAGAGGGTGTCAGATCTCATTACAGATGGTTGTGAGCCAGCATGTGGTTGCTGGGATTTGAACTCAGGACCTTAATTAAGAGAGTAGTCAATGCTCTTACCTGCAGAGCCATCTCACCAGCCCCAAAATGAAGCTCTTATACAGAGATTTTAAGATTCATTTAAGTGTTCAGAGAGGTGGAAAGAATCCTGTGGTGTGAGCATGTCAGATTTCAAAGATGATCTCCAGAAAAATATTAAAATCAAATGAAAAATCTGATTATAATGATAACAGAGTTCCTAATGTAAATTTTGAGGTGTGTGTGCCCACATATGAAAAGTCAAAAAATTCCCATAGTTACTACAGGTTCTTAAAAACATTTATATTCTTATATGCATGAGATGTTTTGGCTGCATGTATGTCTGTATAAGAATCTGGAAATGAATCTGAGTGTTCTTTATAGTATTAGGCCAGTTCATGGTGGTATGGACATAGACTAACCTGGGTCCTCTGGAAGAACAACTAGTGCTGTTAACCACTGAGCCATCATCCCCCAGTCCCATTTGCTTGTTTTTGAGTCAGGGTCTCACTACATAGCCCTGGCTGTCCTCGAACTTACTATGTAGACAAAATTAGCCTTGGATTCAGGAATCCTCCTGCTCTGCCTTGTGGGTGCTGGGATTGAACACCTGTATGACCACACCCAGTTATGCCTACCTTTTTTTTTTTTTAAAGTTAAAACCAGTAAAATTAACCAAAGTATACTTTGGCCTGTCAATAAGATTCATATTGATAATATAAACTGTTAGAACACAAGTGTATTCTACTATGGATTCTATACGCAAATATGATTGGTAACTTCTAGAAGAGCATTCAGAAATCTGTTCTATGAAGAACTCATGTGTTAGGGCTTTCTGGGGCTTCAAAGAATCTTTCTGTTTATCTTCAACTGCTTCTTTTGAATATGTTGGAGAGAAGATTTGCATTTCATTTCAAGAAGCTCTGGATCTAGGAAATGTTTATAATTGAGGTAAATAAAAAGTACACTTGTAAAAATGATACAAGTCTATAGGACAACTATGAAGAAAATGGTATCCAATTATCTCATATCCATGAGATATTAAAAATGGTAGAAAGGTAAATGAGTCATGAGAAGTTCATTGTGTCTTGCAAGTTCCCTTGAGCAGATGCAGTATATACAGTGTCTAAGTATACTTTTCCTAACCTGGTGCTAAGGCTCAGTGGACAGGGACTCATTATGTACCCAGACTGACCTGGAACTCATCATCAGCCAGCTGTCTTATGAACTTTAAAACAATAGGCATGTACACCATGCCTAGCATATGGTTACATTATTAAGAAAGTCCCGGGATACAATGCTGATTCAGAGGCTGACATACCCACTGAAAAGGCATTTTATAGAAAGAATATTGGAAATAATTGGCTAGATTTATGTGATGGTAACAAAAGAACTCACTTGCCTATGATTTTGTAGATAAAAGTGGAAAATTCCAAAAGGTTTTTTGAGAAATGATTCTGTGGCATGTTGGATGATGATCTGTGTGGTAAGATGGACATATGTGTCCTGTTAGCAAAGCTTTCCTCTTACCTGGTTGGGGAGGATGGGGTGGTGGCATCTGATGGTGCATCAGGGGGTAGGGAGGGGGCTGCTGATGAGGCATCATGCCAGGGTGGCCTGTTGCTCCGAGTGGGGCCATCCCAGGTCCTCCCGAGTGCTGGTGAGCCTGCTGAGGTGGCTGGCCATGCTGCTGCTGCTCCATTTGCTGCCGAGCACGGAGTTCAGCATATTTCAGTTGTTCCATGTGGAAGTTCTGGCGCTCAGTAAGCAACTGCTGTCTCTGTTGTTCTAGCTGTAATAAAGTAGGAAAAAACCACTACCAAGAGGCTCCTCAGGATTGTATGAAAAGGAAATTTATGTGATGTCTGAGTTCCAACCACACCATGCTACAAGAGACCCCATACCAGGAATGTTCCTATGTTTAGTCTAAAACAGGTTTTTCCTTGTACTGTACATCAACTGCCCTATGGCCCTACTTTTTTTTTTTTTTTTTTTTTTTGATAGACTGGGACGTTATCTTCTCTTCCTCCTCTTTCATTATCGCCTTTATCAACTTATTATTATCATTAGTAGTATGAGACTAATTATTATGAGTAGTACTGGAGACAGTATGCAGTAGTGATGTCATTTAGGCTGCCAGTGCATTCCTGGGCTCAAATGATCCTCTATTCTTTTCTAAGCTTTCAAATAGCTAGGACAGAGCCATCTGCCACTGACTAGGTAAGCCTGTAGCTATTATTTCATTTATTCACTGGAAGACAAGAGCCTCACAGGATGCACTGCTGACTGGAACTCTACCTGCCCCTGCCTCCCAAGTGTCGGGGTTAAATGCCTAGTTGGGCTGCCAAAGGTTCAAGTACTTCCTTATATTAAAAAAGAAAAGTTTGGCCGGGCGGTGGTGGCGCACGCCTTTAATCCCAGCACTTGGGAGGCAGAGGCAGGTGGATTTCTGAGTTCGAGGCCAGCCTGGTCTACAGAGCTAGTTCCAGGACAGCCAGGGCTACACAGAGAAACCCTGTCTCGAAAAACCAAAAGAAAAGTTTGGCCGGCGTTGGGGGCTCACAACTTTAATCCCAGCACTTGGGAGGCAGAGGCAGGCGGATTTCTGAGTTCAAGGCCAGCCTGGTCTACAGAGTGAGTTCCAGGACAGCTGGAACTACACAGAGAAACCCTGCCTCAAAAAATCCAAAAAAAAAAAAAAAAAGAAAGAAAGAAAAAAAAAAGTTTGGTACTTGCTCCGCCTAGGTGGTGTGTGAAGCTTGTTCAGGCTTCCCACTGCTTCCTTCTGAATGTGATGCCTTTGGTCACTGTCTATTCTAGAATATAAAATGTCGCAGAGGCAACATAACTGTAGGTGCACACATATTTTTTGTCTTCATATATGGAACGTTTGAATGGAATGGCAAACCAAATCTAAGCTAAAATTACACTGAGTGACAAAGTCACATATTTTGATTGATTAAATATATTTTTTAATAGAACTTGAGAAATATAAGCATTTCAAATATTGAGGGCTAGAAAATGGCATATACTTCAGTGGCAAAGCATGTGCATACAGCCCTGGGTTCAGATCCAAATGCCACAAAAATAAATATATAAAATTGGGACTCATACATTAAGTCTACCGACTGCTCTTCCAGAGGTCCTGAGTTCAATTCCCAGCAACCACATGGTGACTCACAACCATCTGTAATGGGATCTGATGCCCTCTTCTGGTGTGCCTGAAGACACGTACAGTGTAGTGTACTCATATAAATCTAATAAATAATTTGAAAGAAAGAAACAAAGAAAGAAAGAAAGAAAGAAAGAAAGAAAGAAAGAAAGAAAGGAAGAAAGAAAGAAAGAAAGTTAAAAATAGCTAGCTGAGTGGGTAACCTAAACACTGAGGGGCTGGAAGCGGGGAGATCAAGTGTTCAATTACCAGGTAGTGGTGGTGCATGCCTTTAATTCCAGTACTTGGGAGGCGGAGGCAGTCTGAGTTTGAGGCCAGCTTGGTGTACAGAGTGAGTTCCAGGACAGCCAGGGCTACACAGAGAAACCCTGTCTCGGTCCTTTTTGGAGGTTAGTGTTTTTTAGTAGTGCATGCGTCATCTTCCATACGAGCTCTCACTGGAGTCCCCGTCTACTGCTCTGTCTAGAGCAGCGACACAGCAGCACCTAGGTACTGAGCGCTTTAAATCAAAGTGAACAGAGACAGGCACATAAGAAGAGCAGCAGACGACTGGAGTGAACTGGTTCTACCTCCCTTGTGAATCCTGGGGAGTAATCTCAGGTTAAAAGTACCTTACCAGTTGAATCATGCTACTGTCCAGTGAAACAACAAAGTCATTTTGATTACAAGTAGAAATAGAACTGTCATCTTAAAGTATTGTAATTTCAGTTGTTTTAAACATTTGTAACACAGCTGGTACAAGTCAACTGCATGTAAGGCTCACATTTTACTTCTGTTGACTATCACAATTTTCAGCCACTCAAATGTAACGTAAGGGAAATGGAAGTTTTTGGCTTTTGGGAGGAGCCAGTTGTGTGAATAAAGACTAAACACAATAAAGCAAAAACTAGGTGGAATAAGCATGACAATTACCTTACAAATATTGTCAGAGCTGATCTACTGTGGTGGGGGGGGGAGCCCATGCTGGATGAAATGTCACAGGAGAGCTTCGTGTGAGGGGAGAGGAAGACAGGTGGAGGTTGGGAGATGCTCAAGTCCACATCCTGAGAGCTGGTCAAATGTTTGCAGAGTAACATAGAGCTGTCCTGTAAGGTTTCTGCCTGGTTGGATGTTTTTACACAAGAAAGGATCTAAGATGTAAATACGGAGAGAATTCTCAAAAATTTCAACTCTGGACAATTAAGTACTGACCAAACAATAAAAGAACAGCTTGGGGTTGACCATAGCCTTGCTTGTATGTTTCTAAGTAATCTCATCAGGAAATTAAGGATTTTGCAATCTCCTGAGGTCAGACACAAGGTTACCAGAAACGAATCTCTCCGCCATGTTCTTGTCACTACTGTTCTCCACAGCTTGCCTTGTAGAGCCAATGTGATTTAAGAACTAGAGAAAGTAGGTATAGATTTGCTTTGTACATAAGCTGCAATACTAAGGGTGAGCTTCTGTTGTCTCTAATCTGTGGTCTCAACCGGTTTTGTCTTAACTAGCATTTCTTGGTAGCTTAGATTCACTGATGGCTTCAATCAAAGAAGCAAAACCAACCAACCAAACAACCAAACAACAAAAAAGTCTCTCAGGAAAGGAAAATGAGAAGAATTAAGAAACAAAATGGTGGAATGTGTCTATAGTCGTAGTTCTTGATATTTAAGCAGGGGAATTACCAGTTTGAAGATAGCATGTAGATCCTGCAACAGAACACACCATCACTACCAGAAAACCAAAACCATCTATCCTCAATTATACTAATTACTTGTAAACATTGTTGTCATTTCATTTATTCTTTTTTTTTTTTTTAAAGAGGTGGGACAGGGTTGGGTGTGAGGAACAAGGCTCCTGACAGGTTCTTTCTTATAACCCAGGCTAGAACTGCACCCCCTTCCGCCCCCAAATCAGAGCAATGTCCTGGCATCACACTTCTTGGCATGTTAAAATATAAAAAGTAATTAAAAGGAAGTAATTATGTAGCAAAAAAGTAAGTAAAAAAGGCAAGTGATTAAATACACATACATACACCTGAAAAGAAAACCCAGTTTAAAGCCAAAGCTTTAATGTAGGACAAGTGAGTCCCCTGAGGTGAGAGTCTGGAGCCAGATCGCAGTTCCCAACTGACTCCAGATGGCTCTGGATTCCCAAATGCCCTAAGCACATGTCTGTTATAGCAGGGCGGAAGCAGATTTTAAAAAGCTGGTATAACCTGACCCTACCAAGTATCCCAACACTTTAAGACTGTATCTGTATAAAGCCACATAGGTACCTTGTATTTGATAAAGGTGCCAAGACAAAAGAGAGAAAAGAGAAAAAACTATTCAAGTAGTTCTGGGGAAACTAGACTTCCAGACATAGAAGAACCAATCGTTAACCCGTCTTTCTCATTGTTTAAAAAAAAAAAAAAAAGAAAGAAAGGGTAAGCTTGAGTTAAGACTAGAAGCTCAGCTGAGCATGGTGCTGCATGTCTAATGACAGCACTTAATAAAGAGGCAGACAGATCTCAAGTTCAAGGCCAAGCTGTTCTAAACAAAATTCCAGGACAAGACAACATACACACATAAATCTTATCTGGAAACTCCACCACCAAAAGGCTAGAAAGTCATCCATTGTAAAAAGAAAGAAAATACAAGCATGGCTAAGTGTGGTGCCAGTGAGTCTAGCCCAGCACGGAAGAGGCTGAGGCAAATGAGGTGCCATGCGCTGGGGTCAGCTGTCACTACTGAATGAGCCCCACCTCAAAACATAAGACAGACAGACACACGAACACACCGCCCAAAGATGGTGTTTCCAGCAATGTGAGGCTCTGCCTCTACAGATACCTGAATTTATTCTGTCATCCCATTTCCTAGGAATATAGATGAAAAACAACAGAAATTACTCAGATAAGTAAAGAGTTAGTGAACCTGTCAACGTGTCCGTGACACAGATGAGGGTTAGTCACCTCTGTACAGTGCCATCTAAGGGGAGCATTCTTCAGTGTCCAGACACTCAACAGACACACAGCTGCAAGGGCTGCCCAAGCTCAGACAGAGCTCTCTCCCGCCTCTATTTGGGTAAAGCCAGAGAAGGGGCTGAAAAAGACGGCAGGGGGACTCTGACAAAACTCCATCCACATGTACTGCCCAGGGCTCGAGTGTCAGCTGAGAAGGATCAGAACTAGAGTTCACAAGCAGTTTCTATGTCAATAGTTGGTGACTGTAAAGGAGATTAATGGACGAAAAAAAATCAAGTTAAAGAAACATAGCCCCCCCAAGCCCCCTCCCAAAGAAAAGAAACCCACAGCCAGCCTGTTATACTGAGGAGGAAAGAAAACCACTATACTTTGTTGTCTCCATGTGTCTTTCAAGCTGGGTCTACACCATTTTGATTTTGGGCTTGTTGCACTATGCTTTAGAAAGGAACCTGTGGGCTAGGGGTGGGTACATCCTTAATCCCAGCACTTGGGGCAGAGGCAGGTGAATTCTGTGAGTTTGAGACCAGCCTGGTCTACATAGTAAGTTCCAGGATAGCCAGGGCTACACAGAGAAACTCTGTCTCAGAAAGAATAAAGGAACATGTGAATGATGTATGGATTTCTAAGTTACACAGACATAAACAATACAATGTAATAAGGTCCACGCCAAAAATAGGTTAAATTATTAAGGGCAATATAAACAAATTAAATTATGGGAAATAATAAGAAAACAAAGGGGCCGGAGAGATGGCTCACTGGTTAAGTACACTGACTCTTCTTCCAGATGCTCTAGGTTCTATTGCCAACAACAAAATGGCAGCTCACAACCATCTGCAACTCCAGTTCCAGGGAATGATCCACCATTCTCTTCTAGTCTCTGGGCACATCATGAACACAACAAATCTTTTTTTTTTTTTTTTTTTTTTGACATAGTTTTTTCCAGACAGGGTTTCTCTGTATAGCCCTGGCTGTCCTGGAACTCACTCTGTAAACCAGGCAGGCCTTGAACTCAGAAATCCGCCTGCCTCTGCCTCCCAAGTGCTGGGATTATAGGTGTGCGCCACCACTGCCCGGCAATAACAACTCTTTTAAAATTTACAACCTGTTAGTAAAGATATCCTTTTAGCTTAACCTTCAAAAATACAACTGGAAAATTACCTCTTCCTTTATTTGGAAAGCTTCTGACCTAAGATATTGTCTCAACGGACTCCTTTTCAATTTACCTCCATTTCTCCAGTGTGGTGTCCCCACTATACAAAACAGCAGACAAAGCGATTCCTCCTGAACACTACCTAGACTCTGACCCAGTCCCTGGCTCATCCTCGTGGTCATTCCTCACATCTTCAAAGGGAAACATGTAATTTCTGAACAGGACGCTTTGCTTCCATCCTCAGCAGTGTAGCACACAACTGCTTTAAGTCTTCAGAAGAGCCGGGCGTTGGTGGCGCACGCCTGTAATCCCAGCACTTGGGAGGCAGAGGCAGCAGATTTCTGAGTTCGAGGCCAGCCTGGTCTACAAAGTGAATTCCAGGACAGCCAGAGCTACACAGAGAAACCCTGTCTTGAAAAACCAACAAACAAACAAACAAAAAAAAAACGAAAAAAAAAGTCTTCAGAAGAAAAACAAGCAACTTCATAGTCATTTAATTCTAAAGTAAAAAATTTAAAATGATTTACTGCTACTTAAATAAATGAAACAATCATGTTAAAAAAAAAAGAAAAAAATCTTAAAGCAACTGTGTTGGGGAAGCTGAGAAGGACTGAGCCCTAAAAGGAAGCAAACTGACCCGCTAGTTTTCCAGTGTCAGAGTCCTATTTCACAGGAGAAATGGACAGAAGTCTATACAACTCTGAGACTTTTGGTTAAAACAAGATAATAATGGTTGATTTGTCCCTAAACTATAAAACAGCAGATAAGTGCATATTTGACATCCCACTCTATGGCCCATGAGAGCGTTTGCAGCAGCCTGCCTGGGCTGGAGCCTTGCCTGTAGGAAGGGCTGTCAGCACTGACTCATCAGCATCATTGTTGGATTCCTCAACACGGACAATTAAAATAAAGAGTATGTTTATGTTTCTAGTTCTGGTAATGACTTTTCAGAAGATAAATTAGAATATGAATTCACCTACGCAGGGACTGACACAACTATCAAGTTCCCAAGCTAATACAAGGTGGCAGTCTGTGGGTATCAAGGCATTCATGTACATTCTCAGCGAAGCAGCTCTGGAAAACCCTGCTTGAGCTTCAACCTCGGCTTAATCCCAGCTACCAGTCAACCTACAAGAGGGAAGAAGTAGTGACAGAGATAAAGTCAAAGGTAAAATGTAAGGAGGACATTGGAGAAAATGGGCCTGAATATTAAAAGCAGGAAAATCCAGACAAGAAAATCCTGAACCAGACATTGAGTTTATAAGGTTTTACATCACCAACACATAGGCAATCAGTATAAGAATCAACTTATATAAAAGGGATATTTTAATGAGAAGTATGTTCAGAGCTAAGACATACAGAGTTAATGTTTCCCTCTGAAGGGCACGTCAGCGTTACTCTTCAAGCCCCATCCCCTTACTCACCGCCTCCTTCTCTCTGTCCATGATAGTCTCCAGCTCTTCAAAGTGCCGAAGCTTAATCTCCAGTTTCTTCATCTGTGTCTCAACCAGTAGTGCCACCAGGGACTTAATCTTCCTCTCCTCGACAGCCGCCAGGTGCTAAGGGCCAAAACCACCCCAATTATTTTTAAAAATGTTAATGTTAAGATTTAGAGGAATAAACTTTAGGCCTCTACTTTGATTCTTCCAAAGATTTATTTGAGTTGAAAGTAATAACACTCCTGGGTTCTAACACATAAATTTTCAGTTTTTTTATAGACAGAAAACAAACAAACAAACAAACAAGTAAAACTCTCCCAAGGGGGAGGGGGCAAAAATATCCTGATTTTTTTTTTAAGGAGCCATCAGAATGGCTCGGTGGGTAAAGGTAATTGGTTGTTTAACCTGAAGTACTGAAACCAGCCTACAGAAACCATGAGGCAGAGTCTACCTACTCTCACAGACTGTCACAGGATCTCCACACCATGGAGCTCAATAGAGCATCTGTATTTCCAATTATGCAATGATTAAGACTCAAGAGAACATCTGCTTTAAGTCTTTAGAAGAAAAACAATCAACTTCATATTCATATTTAATTGTAAAAGAAAATTTTAAATGATTTACTGCCACTTAAATAAATGAAACCAATCCTGTTAAAAAATAAAGTCTTAAAGCAACCATGTTGGGAAGCTGAAAAGGACTGAGCCCTAAAAGGAAGCAAACCGACCCGCTAGTTTTCCAGTGTCAGAGTCCTATTTCACAGGAGAAATGGACAGAAGTCTATACAACTCTGAGACTTTTGGCTAAAATAATAATATAAATAATCCCACTCTATGGCCCATGAGAGGCTATTAAGGTGCCTGTCCAGGCTCCAGTCTTAAGAAATAGAGGAAATCCCTCTCAAGGCACACTCTTCCAATGAAAGAGCCTATCAAGAAGAGGCTATGCAGCATAGGTTGTCTATCTAAACAGCGACTCTGTAACACACACATATATGATATAGCTGTAGATTTGTTGTTTTTGCAGGACAAGCTGTCCTGAAACTCACTAGACCAGGCTGCCCTAAACCACACAGAAATTCACCTTCTTCTAATTCCCAAGTGCTGGAATTAAAAGTGTGCATCATTACGCCCACCAGAACAAAGACTCTTGATAAGCTATACTTACCTATATACCTACTACATACCTACCTACATACCTGAGGTGAGACCCTGAATGAGCTAAAAAGAGCAACCAAGACATTTTCCTCACATCTGTTCTCACTGCCCTGTACGTACTATGAAAGATAAACATTTTTCTTTAGCACCCAACACCCTGATACAAAACTTTCCTATACTAAGCAAATCGTGTGTGGTGAAAAAGTATTTCACCCTAAGCTTTAACAAAGCACCAGAGTTATACATCAAACACAGGAGCAGAATGGAAGGCACTCTGAGGGATGGCTCAATGACCGCACCACCCTGAGCACAGCATGAGCTGGGCTCCTGCGTCCTGACTATTAAGCAGTCATAGAATAAAGTACATCATTACCATACTTGGCCAGATTCCGACTACCTTTAATCATCAGCCTACAACAAATTCTAAAGCATACTTTGCCATCTCTTTATCATTACAAGATAAATTTGTATGTTTAACCATACACAAAATTGAATAATATGTGTGGAAGGCTCTACAACCTCGTAATTTCCTATAGAACCTAAGAGTTGATATGCATTTAAGACAGTCTTACTGTTCTTTAAAGACTATTATATTGGTTTCTTGAGACAGAGTTTCTTTGCGTAGCCCTGACCATGGTGGAATCACTGTGTAGACTAAGCCACCCTAGAATTCTGAGATTCACTCATTTCTGCTCTGGATGCTGGCACTAAAGATGTGTGCCATACACCCAGCTGATCATTTCTTCAACAAAAAATTGTGTATGTGCAAATGTCTGCTTCTGTGTCTGTACACAGTGTACATTAGCATTGGTACAGATGAAGGCATCAGATCTTCCACATCTGGAGTTACAGGCACTGATTGGTTTGCCACCCAAAGTGTGTACTGGGAACTAAACTTAGGTCCTCTACAAGAACAGAAAGTGTTATAACCACTAAATAATCTCTCAGCACTTAACTGTCTGTCTTTTGCAGATAACAACTATCCAGTCTCATGTACAAGTGGTGGAGAATTTCCTAAAGAGTTAAGAAATTCAAGTAAAAACTGATGTTACATTGCTGTAACTCTGTACTTAAATCTTTTATGACATACAACAATGAGAGAAATGCACCTTAAAACATCTCAAGCTTCTTATAATTTTGAATATTATGTAATTTATGCTTTGATTTAAATATAACTTTTAATTTATTGAGTGGGTATCTATGATGGGAGGTGACTGGGTACCACAGTAGATTATGGATGTCAGATTTAGGAAGTTCTCTTTTAAAAAGGGACTGGACTCAGGTATTCAGGACTGCAATTCCTTTTTAAACTTAGAGGTTGATAATGTCTATTTTTGAAACAAATTAACAACCAAAAAACAAACAACCAAAAACCAACAAAATGAAAGAAAAAAAAAACAACAAAACAAACAAAAACCCATGTATATGATACAAAATTGAAAAGCTACAAAACGTTGCCAATAAAATGGCTCCCCAGGTCTGTCATACAGCCACCAGCAACCCTTCCTACGAGAGGACTAGTAACACTAACTTCTAGTCCCATTCTTACTGAAAACTATAGGTTTTAGAAGAAAATATTCTGTCTCCTTGAGATTTACATAGGAACTGGAGGCATCTCTATATATTACTAAATAGAAAATGTTAAAAGACTTCTTTCCAAAACAACAGTTCACCCATGCACAAGCAGAAAAAAAATCAGTATTCCATTTAACAAGAAATAAGTTATAAAGGAAAAAAAAAACCATTTAAAATGATTTTTTGATTCTTTTTTGTTGTTTTTTTTTTTTGTTTGTTTGTTTGTTTGTTTTTTTCGAGACAGGGTTTCTCTGTGTAGCCCTGGCTGTCCTGGAACTCACTCTGTAGACCAGGCTGGCCTCGAACTCAGAAATCCGCCTGCCTCTGCCTCCCAAGTGCTGGGATTAAAGGCGTGTGCCACCACCGCCGCCCGGCAGATTTTTTGGTTCTTTGTGTAGGGTCAAAGCTTGTATACTGGTTGAACAACTATTCATACTTGTTCTGATCATGTTTGGGCAGTCATGTTGGTAAAATTAGGTTCTAACATATGAAAGGTTACATTTAGAAATATACATGCATATACATAAATGCAAGCAATAAGAATAAAGAAGCCGGGTGGTGGTTGCGCACACCTGTAATCCCAGCACTCTGGGAGGCAGAGGCAGGCGGATTTCTGAGTTCGAGGCCAGCCTGATCTACAGAGTGAGTTCCAGGACAGCCAGGGCTATACAGAGAAACCCTGTCTTGAAAACCTGAGGCAGGATGAAAGTCCAGATGGAGGCATGAACAGTACCTATCAAATGCAGTGCAATAAAGACATCTTTCTGATGTCAAGAACTGAAAAAGCTTTCCTTCCTGTACTCTCTAACGAAAATGAAGGCCATGCTCTAGATGATGTCAGGGGAAAGTCCGATTACTCAGACTACTTATTGAAGACAAACCTGGTAACAGTGTGCCCAAGGGCTCCACAGAGGGATCAGAAGAAGCACCCAACTATTCAAGAATAAAACCTGCTAAGAGTAGATTAGGGTCATGTCCACAGAAGAGATATGAATGTAAGAAAACCTACAAAAGATGAAGAAGGAAAATGAAATCGACTTAGTTTGGAGCATGGTTTCCAGTGTGTACATGTAATCCCTGGTGACCCCTACAGAAGGAAGGTGACTAACTGCGGAGAGTGGCCAACTGAGCAAGCTTCGCTTTGCCACCCGTGCACAGCGGTGTTAAACAGAGCTATGATGACATCCCAAACTCTAACCGTTTAATTTAAGTATATTCAGGCAACACCTGTGACATACGCAGCAGCAATGATGTAAGTTTGAGGGGTGAGAAAATGTCTGCCTGTTGACCAGTTTCCATGAACACAAATCCATATTTGCCATTTTAGTCTGAGAAGACATGGAATTAGGCTAGGAAGAATTCTGAAGTAAATAGATAGCGATTTTAAGAATGTGAGAGAATTTAAGAAAACTTAATAAAATGAATATATTATTTCTAAAAGATAATATACCCTGGATCTGAGGTTTCTAGCTTATCTCAAAAGTTAGTTATCAGGTCCCCCTTCTTTCCAAGTGTCAATATCCAGATGGATGGATACCCAGAGCACGTAGCTATGTGTAACATGCCTGCACACAGGCACACAACCCTACTGCAGGTGTGGCCCAGCATGGCTCCTCAGTAGATAAAATGCACAACCGGGTATGTTCCTGAAGGTTCCACATGGCAGTGAGGGTGTGGATAAGCCAGAAGTAACCGTCTGTTCCGGAGCTAGATGCCGAGACTCTAATTACCTCTGCATGTGAGGGTGACAAACACTGAACAACAAAGCTGTTTATAGACATAGCAGAACAAAGTGAGAGTAAGAGAAACGTGGCGTGCTTGGGGAAGATTTGATAATTACAGTAATTTAAGTGGATTCTTTGCCCCCTGATTACTATGCAGCACAAAAATGACTATGTGCTGTGAGCTCTAACAGACCCAGCTATAAGGCAGTAAACTCAAACATGAAAGCTAGACAGCAGAAACTTTGCATTACTGTCAGATTTAAAGGGAAACTCACTTTAATATTAACTAAGGACCTGGGGAAGCAGGAGCAGGTGGACCTTTGAGTGAAGTCAACCTAGAGTGTGACTATAAATTGTAGAATAAAGAACAAAAACAAACAAAAAACCAAGCAGCAAGTTGTCTTTAATCTGCAAGTTCATGAGAAGTGAGTGTTAAAAAAACTTAATTGCTAATATGAGATTATATTTATATGAAGGAAAAAGGACAAAAAGGGCCTGTGAAATGATTCACTGGGTGAAGTGTGTTTGGTGACCTGATCTTGAAAGGAGAGAACCGGCTCTGTAATGACACCTTCATCTGACCCTCGCATGTATTAACCATAAGGGACATGTGGAAGCTCTTGGAGGGCGTAACCATGTATTTCTGGAGCGGACAGTGCAGATCAATTATGAACACTTCAGAGCTGAAGGCTTATCTGTCCTACTTCTATCACTGTAAATATTTAAAAGCGATGACTCAATGGTTAAGGGCACTGGCTGCTCTTGCAGAAGACTTGAATTTGATGGCAAGCGCCCACAGAGCAGGTCACCACCATTCAGTTCTGGAGACCAGATATCCTGCCCTAGTTTCAGCAAGCCCCAGGCACAAACATGATACAGATGCACACCCAGGCAAAACACCCACAACCACGAAAAATCCAAACCGAATGGAACCAAACCAAACCAAGCAGACCCGAGCAAAGCCAAGCCAAGCCAAGCCAAGCTCAATTGTTTAGAGTGCTCGCCCAGCAGGTAAGATTGTATACTGTTCTTCCAGAGGGCCTAATTCAATTTCCAGCACCCACAGCAGGCAGCTCAGAACTATTTATCTTCCACTTGAGAAGAGATAAATGTGAGACATGAAACGCTTATGAGGCATACATTCACACAGATACACACATATACACATACAAAATTAAAAACCAACAAAAGTTAATAAAAACAAACACAAAAGAGCATATCAGTTGCATTGTGGGTAATGGGATAGTGGAAATGGGAAGGAGTAGGAGAGGACTCTCTAACGTGGCTGATCCTTAGCACAAGAGTGAACGGCTATTACAGATGGGAACCAGAAAAGTGAGGGGAAAACAAAGATCAAGGAATCAAAGATCAGAAAAGGTAACAAACAGGTCTGAAGACTAAGCCTCTAAGATAAGATAGACCTCAGTGATATTATGTACAAGTAAGAGGTCATACACATCTGGGCATTATGGAGTACACATAATCTCAGTACTCAGAGGCAAGTGGATCACCAAGGCTACATAGTGATATCCTGTCTCAAAATAACACAAACAAAGCTCAACACAGTTCAGAGGCAAGGGGATGATGTGCCAATAATACGACAGGAAGGCAAGAAAGAGAAAACTTTACAATGATGGGACAAAATCAGAGACAAGGAAAACAACCCTCACCTACATTAGTACTTATGTCTACATAAGACCATGCCTCAAATCGCACAAGAATGCTAGGCATGGTGTGCACGCCTTTAATCCTGTAATAGAGAGGTAGAGGCAGGTTGGGGTAAAACGTATAAGAGAAAAGCATATAGATTATAAAGTATCTTTGAGCACAGCATGATCATGCACACCTTCAGTCCCAGCACTTAGGACTTAGGAGGCAGAAACAGATGGATCTCTGTGAGTTCAAGGCCAGTCTATTACACAGAGAAACCCTGTCTCCAAAAAAACCAAAACCAAAAAAGGCATCTTTGAAAAACATGTGCAAGAATATGCAGGATGTGCAAGTATTACAGAAAAGGCTGATATATGCCTGGGCTGACTGAGCACTGCTGTGGTGTGTGAGGATGTCTCTGGGAAGAAAAACTTCTTCCAGGATTTATATCCTCCTGGGTCAGGGGAGCACAAACTCCAAACGATTACTCTGTGTTTTGAATTGGTCTAGCTGGAAATTTGCTATGAATCTCACCTTACATCTTCAACAGATTAAGTACTCACACTAGCAGAGTGGTTCGAAGGACTATGGAAGAACACCTATACCCATGCACGAGCAAATGCCCCAGAGGTTTAATTAGGAATGCTCCAGAAACTACTGGTTCTTGAAATCTGGTAAATTATAATGGTAGGAAACCACCCAGGAAGAATGGATGCAAAATTTAAAAAATTTCATATATTCATCTCTAGAATGTTTTAAAATGCTAAATTAACACAAAGCGTGGGAAAAATAACATTTTCCTGTCTTTTTAAATATGCAGTGCAGCCAATACTCTGTTATAAATAGAAAAAAACACCCCCAGAAAAGCTGGCAAATTCAAGAAGAAAAAGCTATTTTAGCCTCTCTCTTCAGTCTGTAATGTCAGGATGAAGTATTTATACAAAAATGATTTTATCTTAAAAATCATAAATATTTCAATCTGGTAAAAATTATTTGGAACATTGGTTCCATAGACAGTTTTCACAGACAAATTAAAAATGAAAAGATAAATGAGACAGACTCTTAAGGGGAACTCAAACTATGCCTTAGACTGGTGGCCTTCACAACACTGAAGACAACAATGAATGAAAACCCATCCCCCACAGGACCGGATCTACTCTCAACACCTCGCTCACTCGTTCAGCCCGGGGTTTCTTAACCTAGAAATGCCATTCAAGCACACAGTCATCCTGCTGGGAGGCAGGCTCTTCATACTAAGTGTTCCCAATTAACTACAAACAGTATGACCATTCATGGCTCAGGGGCACGGGAAGGGGCTGTTGGGGCGAACCTTGGCTTTGGTAGCAGCTGAGGCCAGAGCAGCTGCTGCGGCTGTGGCAACGTTTCCTTCAGAAATCTCGTGTTCCACTTTCTTCTTCCCAGGATCGCTTTCTCTGTCTTTACACGGATCAGTGAGCTCTTTGTTCTCTTCAGTCTCCTTTTCTTCTGAAAATTATTTTTAAAAAAGTTTTGTTAGGATATAACTGCCTCCGTGACCCATCTTAACCACTTCTACCACATGATAAACTAGGGCTGGTGTTACAGAGACTCCAATGCATTCTTCTACCGTTTCAGGGAATCACCCCCTGCATTTAATGCCGCATCTATGGAGATGTTTTGGAAGTGGCACACTTTGTCTTAGTTGTCATTTTTTTCAGGACACTTCCTTTGGATATAAATGGTAAGCTGGGGGAAACATATAGCCTAAGACTCATATCCGTTCAACAAGCAACAGAATGATCTGAGGACGACCCTGTAAGTCTGAACAAAATCATTCAGGGAAATAGTACACCACAAGTCTGAGACAAATATGATGGGATGTTACTGCAACAGACAGAATAAAGTGGCATACTGTGAGTTCAAGGCCAGCCTGGTCTACAGAGTGAGTTCCAGGACAGCCAGGGCTACATAGAGAAACCCTGTCTCGAAAACAAACAAACAAACAAACAAAAAAGTGGCATACTGTAGACAGACAGAGAGACATGGCACCCTTCTAAAAGAATAAGGGAAATAATAAACATGAAAGAATAGAAGACAGACACAAACAAAGGACAAGGGAATCTAAATGCCAGTGAACAATTTGCTTAATTGTCAATAAATGAAAATTCAGCTTCTCTAGAGGCTGAGACTAAAGGAAAGCAAGTACAAAGACTGCCTAAATTGATTATAGACTCAATTTAAGGTTAGCTTGGTCAACTCAGTAATATCCAGCCTCAAAAATTAAACAAGAAACAAACCACCAAGTAGGACCATGAATTTGGCCCAGTGGTAGAGTCTGTGAAATACTGTAGGCTCAATTAACCCCCTACACCCTAAATCCAAGGTAAATAAAAAACGTCAGTATAGTGGCAAAAGCCTGCAATACTCCTACTTGGGAAGAAGTGGCAGGAAGATCAGAGGTTCAAAACAAGCATCAGCTACAAAGCAAGTTTCAAGTCAGCTTGGGCTATTCAAGCCATGGTCTCAAAACAACAGTCACAGGACTATCACAAAGTGGTCAAGAGCACTCACTGGCAGCCCTTCCCAGGACTATAGTTCTACTCTCAGCACTTGAATGTCAGCTCATAACTGAACTCTAGTCCCAATGATCCAACACTCACTTCTGGCCTCTGAAGGCAATGCACACAGGTGGTACACACACACACACACACACACACACACACACAGGAAATCAAGTAAGTCTCAAGAACAAACAAACATAGGAAGTTGATGCCTAAAATCTCTTAGTTTGAGGCCAACCTGGGTTATACAGTTAGACATTGTCAAACAAGCATATAAATACATAATCCCACAAATACTACTAACAATTAAAAACAATGTTCTTAAAGAAAATAATAAAACATTCTTAAAGATGGAGAGGGTATTTCTGTATCAATGATCAGAACTTCTCTATTGCTTTTGTCAAGTTAAAGGATTAACACTAAACCGTGCTCTGGCCCAAGTCACCTACCTGGCTTGACGTCCTCACTGACGTCACTATCTTGTTCCTTCTCACTGTTTTTTTCATTCTCTCGATCTTGTATTTTATCACCTTCATCTGATTCATTTTCCACTTTGTTTTCTGCCTGAAAGTCATAGAACAAGAGAGCAGGGGTAAGCAAGCAGTCTGTCAGGACTAGAACCATCTGAAGCCAACAGCATGTTTCATAGTTCATGGCAAGTAATAGACTAGGTTTGGAAGGGCCTGGTAAGGCAGACCTAAAGAGACTAATCCTGAGATACATATTTGTAACCAGTTGGAAGCCTGGGTCTTCATGAGATGACACAAATCAAGCACCTAGTGCCTGATGCTTCTACAACCTATGCTCCCGAGACCAGGTTTACAATACACAAGGAATATCAGAATAGCTAAATGGTACTATTTATTGAGCAAATAAAAAAAAAAAAAGTAAGAACTACACACATGCACACACAGTAAATTGTCCCATTTTCATATATATGACATACATGTATGTGCATGCATGTTTGTAGAACATATGCACAGAGTCCTGTGGTTGACATCAATAATCAACTCCAATCACTCTTCCATCTTACTCAATGAATCCCCTTGCTTGGGGATCCAATCTCTGCCATCTGAGGCTAAAACTACAGGCAGGATATAGGCACTGGGCGTTTATATGGGTTCTGGTGATCCAAGTGACAAGTGCGATCACTCTAGCCCTCAATTAGGTTGTTTTAAAGGGCTGAAAGCACTGGATGTCCATTGGCAGTGGAAACTCTGATGAAATAAATGATTTGTGGAGCCATTTACTGATGGCTTCAGTAACACTGTAACAATACAGGAAAAGTGATTTGCTTTGGTGACTGAAAACCAACCCAACAGTTCCACATTTGAGTATTTTTCAGTTTCTGTGACCTTAGACAGACTAGAGGACACAGTCCATAAAAGTCTATCAAATCACACTATTGCTGACTTGATGAGGCTATTTCAATAGTTAAACTGGAGAGGCTGGAGAGATGGCTCAAGAGTCAAGGGCTCTGACTATTCTACAGAAGACCCAGGAGAAATTCCTAGTAGCCACTTTGTAGCTCACACCCACCTGTAATCCTATACTAGGGAAGCCCTCTTCTAGCTTCCTGAGGAACCAGGCAAGCAAGTGGTACAGAAGTACACGTAAGCAAAACCCACACACATCAACTAAGAATACACAAAATAGATAAAAGCTGGGTGCGTGGGTCCAGTACTGAGAAGACACACAGACGAGGAACTTGTGAGTTTGAGGAACAGTAATCTACAATAGTGAGTTCCAGTCCGTCAGAGCTTCCAGGTGAGACTGTGACTCAACATAAATACAACACAAAACAAAAGAATTAAATGAAATCACAAATGTAAAATGTCTGTGTGATGTCTGGAACACTGCAGGAACTGTAACAGTTGTGTTAAATGTAGTCTGTCCTTATCTATGTAACTTCGTACTACCACAGGTAATCAAGACCTTAAATCCCCACTCAGGTATATTCACACACTGATTCCAGACCCTCCCATTCATTCTTTACAGTTCTTTTTCCTCTTTAAAACCTACCTTGCAGCCGGGCGTGGTGGCGCACACCTGTAATCCTAGCACTTGGGAGGCAGAGGCAGGCGTTTTTCTGAGTTCGAGGCCAGCCTGGTCTACAGAGTGAGTTCCAGGATAGCCAGAACTACACAGAGAAACCCTGTCTCGGAAAAACCAAAAACAAAACAAAACAAAAAAACCAAAAACCAAAAACCAAACCAAACCAAACCAAAAAAAACCTAGCTCGAATGTCATCTTCTCGTCAACTGTTTTCTAAGTCTTCTGTTGGCACCTAACTCTCCTGGGAAATCATTTAATATTCTGAAATTCTCCTCTGCAGCAAATGTAAACCACCTCCAACAGTTCATTATTCACAAATACAAACTTTTGTGTTCATACTCCCAACTGTGCCTGAATGTGGCACAAAAGAGGAGGACGGGCTATGGAGGGAGCCTGGTGAACGCTAATCGTGAACCCAGTACACACTAAGCTCTGCCAGACTGTACCTTAAGTAAAACCTGTTGGTATTCACTCTGAAGGTGACTTGACACATCACAAAATCTAAAAATCAGCACGGCCAGAGGGTGTTGTATTACTTTTAGTAAAGAGACATCTGAATAGCCTTTACCTTTTCAGGCTGCTGACCATCAGGATCTGTTTCCATCTTCTCTTCTTCAGATCCTTCTACAAGTGAAAGAATAAAAATAATATGGAAAGAGGTAAAAATCAGTGTGTTGTAGAGCATCTGAAATATTTTTCAATTTGGTATAATCAGTTAACCTGGTTTCAAAATAAGTTGGACATAAATAGCACATAGCACAGAGTAAGTAAAAAAGGTGTAAGAGTAATACTGTCAAAATTAATGCTGTCAAAACAGGGCAGTGGGTAAGCAAGGAAGGGATGGCTAGATGAGATACCAGGGTTAACAGGGCTGAAATGATGTTTCTATTTTTTTCTTGATCTAGTGATATTGATTAATGATTTTTACTTGAGAAAAAGCACTATGATCACATGGATCTTCTGTATATAATGACATATTTTCTGTATATAGTAATAATTGGAAATGTTAAAGAGTAAATGTAACTCATTTTATTTACCAGATATTTAATGTGTGCATAATTAATAAGGCAGTGTAGAAACATTGCTTAGTCCTGCATTTGCTGAAACTGTAAGAGGACCTAACTGGCCAGTGAGAGCAAAAGTCAACTAGTCTGCCTCAGCTGACCTGCCTCTGCCACAGATGTACAAATGACTAAGGAACCATGAAAAAGAGAACACATTACCAGTATTAGGGAGATAAAATATATAATTGTGTAAAGTGGTCCCAATTCAAGAGATTAAAAAAAGGGTGATAAGCCGGGCGGTGGTGGCGCACGCCTTTAATCCCAGCACTTGGGAGGCATAGGCAGGCGGATTTCTGAGTTCGAGGCCAGCCTGGTCTACCGAGTGAGTTCCAGGACAGCCAGAACTACACAGAGAAACCCTGTCTCGAAAAACAAAAACAAAAACAAAAACAAACAAACAAAAAAGGGTGATAACGCTGCTCTAGACTACCTAGGAAATACCTAGGACAGTTTAACAGGGAGGAGCTAATGAGAGTCTTTATTTTATATAACATGATTTTTTAAAAATAATGATTTTGCTGTTAGAATGGAAGAAGAATATGATCTGAAGTCAATCTCTGGGACTGGGCGTAGTAAACAGAGGCAGATAATGTTATACAAAAAGAATAGTGTTTAAAATAAAAAAACCAGGCAAACTATTGGTTTTTTTGAAACATAGTCTCCCTGTTTAGCCCTGGCTGTTCTGGACCTTGCTCTATAGATCAGGCTGGCCTTGAACTCAGATTTGCCTGCCACTAACTGACCATCTCAAGTAAAAACTCTTAAACAAGCCAGGCGGTGGTGGCGCACACCTTTAATCCCAGCAATTGGGAGGCAGAGGCAGGCAGATTTCTGAGTTCGAGGCCTGCCTGGTCTACAGAGTGAGTTCCAGGACATCCAGGGCCTCACAGAGAAACCCTGTCTTGAAAAAACAAAAACAAAACCCTCTTAAACATTCTACAGATTAAAAAAAAAATTTTTATTATGTTACTGTAAATGCAAGTATTTATCATCAATAAGAGGATTTTAGCACTTTGAAATGGATTGTTGATAAGAAAAGCAGTGTCCGCCGGGCAGTGGTGGCGCTAAATCATGCTCAAACTGATGTCAAAGAAGAAGAGAGTACCCGCTGATCTTTACACAGAGCTGCCCAAAACCATAGTCAGGATGGTTCCAGTTCAATGTCCAACCCAGCTCATAGGAAAAGTGCGAATTTGGATTTAGGGGGTTCTTTCTTTTTCTCTTTTCATCCCCCCCCCCAATGGGGTTTCTCTGTGTAGCCCTGGCTGTCCTGGAACTTGCTTTTTATTTCTTAAAGGACAGGATCTGACTATATAGCCATGGCTGGCCTAGAAGTTGACTATGTAGCCAGAAAGACACATTTTCTTGTCTGCCTCCTTAGCACTGAGATCGGCTAGGGATCTGAGTAAAAGATAGTTTTGTTTTTGTTTTAAATGAAGACAAAGATGGGAGTGAGATATGTTTAGTGTAGGGAAACTGGATTTGAAGTAGCTAAAAACTTTGAGTTAAAAGAAAATAAGTATGTGATAGCAATGTAAAAAAGACAACAGAGAATAGCCACAAAAGATACCTAATGGTGTTATAGCATAAATAAAACAAGAAAGTACGAAGTTAACTCAAGTAAAAAGTAATCACTGCATGTTCAAAAGGACAAGCAGGGCTCAAAACCATGGACAACTCTAGGTCCAGGTAATCCAATGTCCACTTCTGTTGTTTGAAGGTAAAATAAATGTAAACGAAACAATAAAACAAAAGTCTCCAAGAAAGCCAGGTTTGTGTGTGTATACCTTTAATTGCAGCATTAGAGAGGGAGAAGCAAGTCTTTTCTCAAAAAACCAAAAAGCAATGAGTAACAAAATGGGAGAAACCACATGCAAAAAGTTAATAAAGCATCTGTATAGAAGATAAGCAGAAATAAAAAACAAAAGGAATCCAAGTGGAAGCCAAAATTAGCTCCTTCATGGACTGGCCCAGAAGCACACTTCAGTGAGGCCCAGGGGCGGGAAGCTCAGTGACCGTCCATACTCACTGATCAGCAGGGACTGTCACACCAGGGAGGGTGACATGTCCAAGTAAAAACTGTCACACAAGCTTTGGGAGAACTACATATCCTAAAACACTGCTAACCACAAACAGGACTTGTTTACAACAAAATTTAAAATGAGAAAGATGTGCAAGGCTGGGGAATGTCAGTGTTCCAGAACAAATCTGATGAAAACAATAGCATGAGAGCAAAGCCAGTGATGTGTGTCCATGGTCATGCTGTGGTCCAACTACATATGCCTAGCTACACTGTGGTGAAGGATCTGGACCAGAACTCCATGAACAGTGTACACACACTTTAAGTAAGGAATAAAGGCGATGACCCAAGGTGTCCAGTAAGGATGGGTACCCAAACTGGACTATAATCACACAGAACATATTTCATAGGAATGGATTAAACAGCTGCGTGGATTTTTTTTTGTTTTTTGTTTTTTTGTTTTTCGAGACAGGGTTTCTCTGTGTAGCCCTGGCTGTCCTGGAACTCACTCTGTAGACCAGGCTGGCCTCGAACTCAGAAATCCACCTGCCTCTGCCTCCCAAGTGCTAGGATTACAGGCGTGCGCTACCAAGCCCGGCTCCAGCTGCTTGAATCTTATAACACATGGATAAATGGGAAAACAAAATACAGAGCACAAAAAAAAAAAAAAAAAAAAGCCTCAAAAGTCTAAATTTGCTATATTTTACAATATTTACAACCCAGCAAAATCATATTTAACATATATTGTTTAATTGCATCTATGTGATGAAAGTAATTTAAAAGTATATAGAACTCCACTTAAGATACAGGATTTCTATTCCTAAGAGTGGACGGTGAGGTGAGAAGGGAGGAAGAGGATGATCAGCAATACTCTGATCTCAGTTCAGATTTTAGTATGGAGGTTTCGGTTTGGGGTGCCGGCCCACACCTGTAATCACAGCACTCCAGAGGCAGAGCCAGAGACAGGTGGATCTGTGAATCCAAGGCCAGGATGGTCTACATAATGAGACTTTGTCTCAAAACATATGAAGACATACTAAGTTGATAAGATCAGAGAAGAATGCTAAACAGAAAATATAGTAATAAAGGTTTTTAAATGAACTCCAAACATCATAGGTTAAAAAATATGCAACATCATCAAAAAAATGTGATATACATTTTTCTTTTGAAAAATAACCCACAATTTTATATTCTATTTGCACACTCTGAACGAACCACACACTTACATTATCTATGGAAAGGCAAGTCAAATTTGACATCAACCTTTTAAAATTGAAGATAAAACGCTACGTAAATTAGTATCTACATATATGATGGGGCAGTTTAAGAGCCATTCAAAGTAGAAAAACACGAGTAGCTCTTATACCCTTACGATGTCCAAAAATTTTTTAATTGTATGTATTTATCTTTCAATGCTATGAAAGCAGCTTCTTTTTGGTCAGAATTGTCAGTCCTACCCTATTTATTTATTGATCTCTTTCTATCTTTTTATCTTTTTCTAATGGGGACCAGTGTCTTTACATAGCTCTGGCTGTCCTTGAACTAAGTATGTAAGCCATGATGGCCCTGAACTCAAAGAGATCCATCTGCTTCTGCAGAGATTAAAGATGTACAATACCATGTATGTGTAGCAAGTGCTCAATTTATTTAATTTCATTTCATGGGTATGCATGTTTTGCCTGCACATGTCTATGTATCATGTGTGCTGTGCATTGGCGCTGCTGTAGAGACAAGGGTATCTGATCCCTGGAATTGAGTTATGGACAGCTGTGAGCCTCTATGGGAATGCTGGGAATCACACACTGGTCCTCTAAATCATGGGGACATCTCTGCAGCGCTCAAACTATCAATGGTAGAGCGGATGCAGACTCCATCTGTTACCATTCGATGGTGCCGATATAGCATAAGGTTGAAAATCATTAGAATGCATGAACATTTTAAGCGTTGGGGCTGGAGAGATGGCCCAGTGCGTAAGTGTACTGACAGCTCTTCTGAAGTTCCTGAGTTCAAATCCCAGCAAACACATGCTGGATCACAACCATCCATAAAGAGATCTGACTTCCTCTTCTGGAGTGTCTGAAGACAGCTAGACAGCTACAGTATGCTCACATATAATAAATAAATAAATCTTAAAAAAAAAAAAAAGAGCCGGGCATGGTGGCGCACGCCTGTAATCCCAGCACTTGGGAGGCAGAGGCAGGCGGATTTCTGAGTTCGAGGCCAGCCTGGTCTACAGAGTGAATTCCAGGACAGCCAGGGCAACACAGAGAAACCCTGTCTGGAAAACAAACAAACAAATAAAAAAAAAGAAAAACCTCCTTATAGCTACAAAACACATGCAAACTACTTCAGGTCCACAAAACCATGCAGCCTACAATTTAATTTAAAATAATTAAACAAAAATGATTTAAAAACTAAATGTTATTTACTTAGATACTTACTAGGGCCTTAGATTCATAGTAGGTTGCATGATAGTAATGGGAAGAAATATTTGGCCTTCTGGCCTCTGTGCACACATGGTTACAAGCATGTACTAACACTACACATATCACATACACACATATATATACACACACCAACTTAGACCTATCATCAGCCATAAGAACTTGGTAAGTGATTTTGTTTGGTTATCAGACAGGCACTGTTTTTAGCTCTTGCTTTCTCTGTACCACGCCCCCCTTGTCCACCCAACAAGAATTTGAAGAGAAAAATATCATATACTAAAATTAAGAGGCATGTTATATTGATCGTCTTGATCGCTTATGTGTAAGCAAACCCCGTAATTCTGCACTGACAGGAACGGCAAGCATCTATAAAGCGTGTGCTCTCGCAGCAGTGGCTCACCAAGCTTCTCTGGCTCCTCAGGCCCTGTGCCAGCGATACAGCTGCTCTCCAAGCCATATGTGGGATCCACCTTCCCAGAGGCTCTTGCGGCTTCCTGTACTTTTTTGACATGTGCTTCAACCAATTCCAGGGGCACTTCTTCTCGGACACGAGAAAACTCCTCTGAATCAAGAACACAAAGGAAATGACTTAGTTTTACATAGATATCTGCTCCTGAGTGACTTAGATAATCCAGCACAACAGCATCAGTCTGGTTAGTGAGCTCACAGGGCCAAGTATACAATGAATCAACCCAATCACTTCTCCAGGATTTTGTCCAAAACGTTGTAGTACCTTCTTCATTAGACTTTAAAAAGATGTTTAATGATCTATTAGTAACAACTAAAATTTCAGTCCAAATTTTACCACTCTGCAGGCTAGACTGGTAACTAAAAAATAGCAAGGATCAAACAACCTTAAAAATAAAAATCCTGAGCCGGGCAGTGGTGGTGCACGCCTGTAAGCCCAGCACTCTGGGAGGTAGAGGCAGGCGGATTTCTGAGTTCGAGGCCAGCCTGGTCTACAGAGTGACTTCCAGGACAGCCAGGGCTATACAGAGAAACCCTGAAAAAACCAAATCCAAAAAACAAAAAACAAACAAACAAACAAAAAACCCCAAAATCCTGTAACATGAAAAGATGTCTGGGTGAAACTAATATATAGCAAACATATTAAGCAGCTTCCACTCCACAGCTCCACCAATATCATGTCATGAAACACTTCTTTTACGCATTGAGTGAAAACAATAGGATGCATATGTGGATGAACGCTGTAGTCCAAGCTGAACCTCACGCTCCTGATTCTTTTGCCTCCTGCTTCCCAAAGCTGCGACTTCACAGGTGCGTGCCAGCATATCTAGCTGCTCCTCGAGTTCACAATAGTCTATAGGCCAGCAACATTGCTCGGCCAGAGTGCACACTTGTGGCCAGGCTTACAATCCAATTCATGAGGTACTCAGAGTAGGAGAGAACTTACTCTCCCACTGCTAATCCTCTGACCTCCTGAGATATACCATGGTAAGTGATCACACACATACACACACCTTTAAAAAGTGAAAGAAAGGGCCGGGCGTGGTGGCGCACGCCTGTAATCCCAGCACTTGGGAGGCAGAGGCAGGCGGATTTCTGAGTTGGAGGCCAGCCTGGTCTACAGAGTGAGTTCCAGGACAGCCAGGGCTACACAGAGAAACCCTGTCTCGAAAAACAAAAAAACAAAAAAAACAAAAAAAAAAAACAAAAAAAAAAAAAAGTGAAAGAAAAACAAATGTTCTTACAAACTGTATTTTCATACATTAATTTTTTAAAAAAGATTTATTCATTATATGTAAGTACACTGTAGCTGTCTTCAGACACACCAGAAGAGGGCATCTGATCTCTTTATGGATGGTTATGAGCCACCATGTGGGTGCTGGGATTTGAACTCATGACCTTTGGAAGAGCAGTCAGTGCTCTTACCCACTGAGCCATCTCTCCAGTCCCCGTACATGAATTTTTATGAAGCACATTATCCTTAGGGCTTGTTTATGTGATTTATAAAAGAGAAATGTGAATTAACACAGCTGATATTCTTAAAAACATTTGTATGTATGTGCGGGGGTGAGCTTGTATCTGGGTGTAAGTCTGCTTGGCTCAATCCAGGAGGCATGTGTATAGACTAGAGGTTGACATCAAAAAAGATTCTATCAGCCGGGCGTGGTGGCGCACGCCTTTAATCCCAGCACTTGGGAGGCAGAGGCAGGCGGATTTCTGAGTTCGAGGCCAGCCTGGTCTACAGAGTGAGTTCCAGGACAGCCAGGACTACACAGAGAAACCCTGTCTCGAAAAACCAAAAAAAAAAAAAAAAAAAAAAAAAAAAAGATTCTACAGTTCTCCCCTCATCTTATCTCTGAGTTATTATCTCTGACAGATGACTAGTGAGACCATCTATTTCTGTCTCCCAGTATAGATGCTATAAGCATATACTGAAACTTCCAGCTTTTACATGAGCTTTGGAGATCCAAACTCAGGTCTTCATCTTTGCGAAACATACAATTTATATACCTGAGACAAATCTTGAGCTCATGGCTAATAACATTTAAATATGAGGCCAGACTTTAGTGTTAGAGAGGTAGCTTCCACAGGAAGTACATACCCAAAGCCGCTTTTGCTGCAGCAGATGCTACACGAGGGTCAACAACAGACGCTAAAAAGGCAACCGTACTCATCACAGGGTTTCCTGACTGGCTGAAAGGAACAGGCTGGTAAGCTAGTGGCCCAAGAGAAGCATCTGAATTTTCAAGGTATGGGTCTTCAATGGGAAGCCTCAAAAAATGGAGGATGCATTCGTCCTGAGTACGACTTCCAACATGTTCTGAGACTTTATTCCAATCATCCTTGTACATCTCCAGAGCCTATGTTAAGACAGAAACAGACTGTTAATATCAAATAACAAGGAAGTAAAATAGCAAAGAAGAAAAGTGAAGCTGGTGCTTTTCATGTCCCTTCTGTGTAACCGTGTCTCACTATGTGAAACAGACTGGTCTACTAATCCTACCAATAATATTTCTAAAAAATTTTGGATAGTGATCTGGTTGTGGTGGCACATCCCTTTCAATCTTAAACCTCTGTACACTGAAACAGACGTTTTGAAGATAAAAAAGTGGAAAAGATCCTATTTCAAACTAATAACATAAATCATTATTTGTACATTAAAAAGGTAATCTGACAGTTGTCCTTATAGTAAGTTGTCAATCAGGCAACAAAAAAAAATTAATAAAATACTTGCACATTATAAAACCATTTTTTAACTGGATCAATATTGTTTACAACAACAACAACAAAAAGCTACTAAAGACCCTACTCTGTGGGATAGCTGATTACTACTAAATATCAAATTATGGGTGAAAAGTGTAACAGAAAACAAAAACCATGCTTTTACTTCTATAACAGCAACAGACAGTTATAAATTGGAAAAATATTTGGAAAGGTATTAAAATGAAATAAAAACTGAGTAAATTAAGATCAACATGATGCGGAGGCAGAGGCAGGCAGATTTCTGAGTTCGAGGCCAGCCTGGTCTACAGAGTGAGTTCCAGGACAGCCAGGGCTACACAGAGAAACCCTGTCTCGAAAAACAACAAAACAAAACAAAACAAAACAAAACAAAACAAAAAAACCAACAACAAAAGATCAACATGACACACACACACACAAAAAAAAAAATCAAAGTGAGAGAATGAAAAGGAACAAAGGAAAGAGAGACAAACGTGAACGTAGTTACGTCATCAGATGGCACTCTGCCATCAGCTCTTCCGAGCTGAAGCCATTGTTAGGAGCTTACACAATGAGAGAGCACACTCCAGCGTTGTCCTGCACCCCATATACATCACATACACATACAAACATTAAATCTAAAACAGAGTGTGTGTCTGTGTGTACATATTTTTTTTAAAAAAATATTTATTTTATGAGTACACTGTAGCTGTCCTCAGACACACCAGAAGAGGGCATCAGAACCCATTAGAGATGCTTGTGAGCCACCATGTGGTTGCTGGGAGAGAAGTCAGTGTAACCACTGAGCCATCTTTCTTGCCCCAAGACAGTGTTTTTAATAAAAACTGAGACTAATAGTAAAAGATTAAGAGGACAGAATAGACTGAGTCATAAAATTTAGACTTCATAAAAATCCTTCAAAACAACAAAATGAATATATATGGTTAAATATAGAAAACATATAGTAAGAAAATATAAATATAACGACCAAAATAACCTGTCTTAACCTTTTGGGGCTTGCTAATTATTTGTCTCTGATGGCATGATTTCATAGCATGCTTTTTGGGGGACATGTGGGGAGGGAGTGGGGATGAGGGGACCTGGGATTAGAAACAGGACTTTGAGTGTATCCTAGGTAAAAGCTTTTTCTTACTGAATTACAAATCTGGAAAATGTTTAAGTTAAACAAGTTCTCTTTCCTACCTTCATTGATTTCACGGGTCATCAATATATAGTCAAAGCAACCAAACTTCCTTGTTGTCGGGCTGAAGGGTTAACCAGAACCCAAAACCCCAATCTCAAGTTGTTCCCCAGATGTACAGTTAACTTGGTACTATAATGAACTAGAACCACCTCACCCTTGTGCATTCATGCTGTTCCAAGCAGCTACCCTGTGTCTAAATATGCACAGGACCTCTCCTGCATAAGTGTTGTACAACTATACATGCATATTTTTGGTCTTGTGTGTCTCACTTGTGATTTCCTTAATGAAAAGGAATTGTCCAGTTATCTTTACCTGTAGTACCTGTCAGTGCTGAATCAAAGTGCCAACAAAAATTTATGAAGGACAAGAACCTAGATTAACATAGAAAAGACAATAATGGACTTAAACCTTGGAAACCTTAAGCCAGCTACAATTAAATGTTTTCCCCTATAAGAGTTGCTCAATCATGGTGTCTCTTCACAGCAACAGAAACTCTAATATATCTGGAAAGATCAATTAGGTTCTTATTTGAAGACCCAATGGGAAAACTTTCATAAAGACAAGTTTTAAAATGGAAGATCTATTCACACCATGCAAAAGAAAATCTGACAAGGTGATTTATTTCCTGAGTTGTATATAATTTTGATGTTTCTAATCAAGCTTTTCCATTTTGACCTAACAGAGCAACTTCAAACAAACAAACAAACAAACAAGCAAGCAAGCAAGCAAGCAAACACCATGGGGGTCAGAGAGCAGTTAATAGTGCTGGCTACTAGTCTAGAAGACCTGGGATCAATTCGCACAGTACCAACATGGCAGCTCACACCTGCCTGTAAATCCAGTTCCAGGGTTTCTAATACCCTAATACAGACATACATGCAAGCAAAACATCAATAAACATTAAAACAACAACAAGAAAAGTAACCATAGTACCTTGAATTTCGAAAAGATATTTATGCCGGGCAGTGGTGGCGCACAACTTTAATCCCAGCACTTGGGAGGCAGAGGGAGGTGGATTTCTGAGTTCAAGGCCAGCCTGGTCTACAAAGTGAGTTCCAGGACAGCCAGAGCTACACAGAGAAACCCTGTCTCGAAAAAAAAACAAAAACCAAAAAAAAAAAATATATATATATATATTGCAAACTATATTCCTTTATTCTGTTATACAGACATTCTATCTTTGGTTATTTTAAACCTTGGTATTATAATTCAATATTTCTTATAAAAAAGATGAATATAAACAAAGGCATTAATCTTCTATATTTACCAAGAATTATGCTTTAATAAAGGTACTTAATTTAAAATTAAAAGTGAGGCTGAATATGGTGGGACATGGCTTTACACCTAGGATCCAGGAAGCAGAGACAGGCAGATATCTGACTTTGAGAACAAAAATGGTATACATAGTCGGTAATACGTCCCAATAAAACAACTAGATTCGCCGGGCGATGGTGGCGCACGCCTGTAATCCCAGCACTTGGGAGGCAGAGGCAGGCAGATTTTTGAGTTCTAGGCCAGCCTGGTCTACAGAGTGAGTTCCAGGACAGCCAGGGCTACACAGAGAAACCCTGTCTCGAAAAAAACCACAAAACAAAAAACAAAACAAACAAACAAACAAAAAAACAAACACTAGATTCATCCATTAGGGACAAATCAAAATTTTGTTTATTCATAATTCAATTAATACTTTTTGTTGGTTTAGTGTTCTGAAGCTTATCTTGGTGACGTGTGAATAGGAATGCCTATGTATGTGCAGAGAGACAGATATAAAAGTCAGGTTACATACTCCAGTACTGGTCTCCACCTGGTTTGGACACAGGGCGTCTCTTTAAGCTGGAACTCACTGAGTAGCTAGAACGCATGAACATCAGTCAAACTGCGTGAGAAACCCAGTCATCTCGCTCAGCCGGTTAAAGAACTTGCAGCCAAAGCCGGGTGAGGTGGCGCACGCCTGTAATCCCAGCACTTGGGAGGCAGAGGCAGGCGGATTTCTGAGTTCGAGGCCAGCCTGGTCTACAGAGTGAGTTCCAGGACAGCCAGGACTACACAGAGAAACCCTGTCTCGAAAAACAAACAACAACAACAACAACAACTTGAGCCGGGCATGGTGGTGCACGCCTGTAATCCCAGCACTTGGGAGGCAGAGGCAGGCAGATTTCTGAGTTCGAGGCCAGCCTGGTCTACAGAGTGAGCTCCAGGACAGCCAGGACCACACAGAGAAACCCTGTCTTGAAAAACAAAACAAAACAAAACAAAACAAAACAAAACAAAACAAAAAACAAAAAAAGAAAAGAACTTGCAGCCAAGCATCCTTGGAACCCATAAGGGGTAAGGGAAGAACTGCCTCCCATGACACCTTTATGGCTCCCACACATGTGAAACACACTAACAAAATCAAAGACCCTAGCTACCTCCTTTCTTTCTCCTACTGTTGGTATTATTCAAGAGTGCTGCCACCAGCCCTTCTATTCAAAGTTGTCTTTCCCGATGGCCTACATCACAGAAATGAATTTTCTAACAGTTCTGAAAGCTGGAAGGACAAGATTCTCACTGTATACACCGAAGGCCAAAGTGTAAATATGATAGGACAAACGGAAACTTACACTGGGTTCTGAGGCAAAGCATCCTATACAGTCTAAGTGTGTTTGTGTACACATGCAAGATGCTTTTTTCCTTGAAGTTGTCCTATCTAATCATAGAAGGCAAAGGCCTTGTAATCTTCAAATGCTAGGATTAGAGGGTATATACCAGAGAAACCTGCCTTCTAAGCTAGTGTTTGCGCTACAGAGACTGCTTTTATGGATGGTGTTAATAGTAAACAATGCTGCTAAGCCTTATTTCTTCTTAGGTAAGGAATCAACATAAACATGTTGATAATCCCTGCCACCTGCCTAGAAGAAAAGGCAACCCCAGCAACCCCAGCATAGGATCCACCTGCAGCAAAGAAAATGTAGTACTGTTTTTCAGATATAGCAGTTCTCTTCAGTAGGCTCAGGCATTCTTACCTCAATCTGTATTTACTATCTACTCATACTTTTGGTTGTGAGCCTGTCCTTTAATGCGTGAGCCATCTCTCCAGCCCCATCCACTAATCTTAAAGGTAAACATGGAGATCATTTACAACGTCATCGTGCAGACAGAACTGCTACATTCTCACCTGTGGCACAATAATTTCTTCTCATGGCACAAATAACAAGCTATGCTTACTTGTGAGATGGAGCACACACTCTTACTTAATTATCATCTATGACTGATATGGCTACTCAAGAGTTCTGACTGTGCGGTGGGACTGTACAAAGAGCCACCTGCTTAACACCAATACAAGAAAGCTAGACTAAAAAAGGCTTAATAATAACAAAATTCCCCCAAAAGTATCTTTTTCAATTTATAATTGAGAGGGAACAAAAAAAATAGAGCAAGAAGAAACTTGCATGCATGAGCTGTGAGTAGGGCCACCATCACTGGTCAGCTTACCTCTAGGAGAAGAAGAGTCTCCTGTTCTGTCCACTCCCTTCCGGCACTAGCACCTTTACTCTAAAGAAACAAAGCCAAAATTATGTACTAGTCACAAACTTATGCAGATGGGGCTCAGGCAGAATTTCTTTAAGCTCACAGAACTGTTTTTATCCAGACCACCAAGGAGTGCCCAACAAATAAACATTCAAAACCTCCAACTTCAACAGAAGGTCTGGCATGATTCAACATCTTGTTTTCTCATTAGTCACGGGAACTACTTACACCTTATTTCAACTTTGAAAGATAGATATACAATTTTAAAATGCATTAATAAAATAAACCATTGGCCGGGCAGTGGTGTCTCACACCTGTAATCCCAGTACTGGGGAGGCAGAGGCAGGCAGATTTCTGAGTTCGAGGCCTGTGACGTGCAGGGGTGGCAAGCTTGAGGACATATGATATGTTCTAGGAATGGATTTTGTCTTACACTATTCTACTACTGAAGAAACCAAAACAAAGGAAAATTGTATCACATGCTGTTAATTTTACACTGCAAGCTTTTAGTCCCAGCACTTGGGGGGCAGAGGCAGGTGGATTCTGAGTTCGAGGCCAGTCTGGACTACAGAGTGAGTTCCAGTACAGCCAGGGCTACACAGAGAAACCCTGTCTCGGGGAAAAAAAAAATTTACACACAGTTCTATGGTTGTTTCTGTAGTTTTGTTTTTATGTCCAAGGACGCTATGTGTACAAGTATTGGTCACCATATACAAGTGAAGATTGTTTCTGAAATTGAACATATATATAATCGTTTTACCAATTATACTTTTTTAAATAGTTAAGACTTAGAACATTAACCTATAACTTCAGTCTATTTTCAATTAATATTTTTGCATGTCATCTAAAATGTAGAAATGTTAATAGCACGTACTTGCTTTCCCACCTCCTGTTCTTTGTGCTGTCTATGGTTATGGTCTCTCACATCCACACATCATGGAACTAAACACCTTACTGTTACTACTTTTATTTTGTGAAAAGATCAATGCTGTGTCACTGCACAGAACAAAAAAAAAAGTTCTGTATTGAATTCATGTATCAGCCTTTCAAGTACACGTTATCATCTATTTCAGTTATAAAATTATTTGGTAAATTATAATTGAAGGGGCTACTCTTCCACATGGTAGCTCTTAAGTGATTGTAACGCCACTTTGATCTGATCTAATGATCTCTTCTAGACTCCACAGCAATCACAGAAACATAATGAAAAATGTGCAGACACTCAGTCACATAAAATAAACAGGGCTGGTGAGATGGGAGAATAGTAACAGCACCCTTGGGCACACAGCTTCCACTCCTAGCACACACGATAGCTCACAGCCATCTTCTAGCTTCAGTTCCAGAGCATCCAGAATCTCTTCTGGTCTCTGCAGGCGCAATGAACGCCTGGAGTACAAAGAAGTACAAAGACAGGCGTACAGGCAAAGCTCCCATACATATAAAATGCTAAAGGATATCTACTAAATCCGGCATGAAGGCTACCCAATCCGGGAGCAGGAGCAACAGTTAAGAATGAGGAATCCCACATAAAGGCAGTAGCCAGAAATACGCTGAGAGGAAGGATCTCGAAAGGAAGGTGTATTTGCGACACTGTTTGGGACACTGTCCTGCAGCAAACCACTTCTGACTCGAGGAAAGTCTATCTGAGCTCATTTCTTTTCATCCCGAGGAAGTTTGTGTGGTGTTTGGTACTTGCTAGTGAAAATTACACTTAACATCTAAAAACATGTTATTATTAAATCTGTGGATTACTTAATACAGATTTCCAAATTAGTTTTTATTACTTTATAATATAATAGCATTTGTCCTTAGACTTCTAACCCTGATAAGCATGTTTTACGTCTTTAAATTTAATTTTATTTTTTTAAAGATTTGTTTATTTTATGTATGTGAGTACAATGTTGCTGTCTTCAGACACAGCAGAAATGGGAATCAGACCCTATTACAGATGGTTGTGAGCCACCATGTGGTTGCTGGGTCCTGGAACTCAGAACCTCTGGAGGAGTAGTTGGTGCCCTTAACCGCTGAGCCATCTCTCCAGCCCTCTTAGTTAACATCTTTGCCCTTGCTTTGCTTTTATCACAGTTTTAAAACTGTGTTTATTTATTTTTGAATGAGGAACATTATGTATGTATTTATTTGTAAGAAAAGAAGACAACCTGGTTTTGACAATGTCCCTTTTACTGTAAGTCTCTGTGTAGCCTACTCCAAGCTAATGGACCTGCTACCTTCATGGGGATTCTCCTGTCTTTCCCGGTTTTTTGTTACAAGAAGGCACTATCACATTGCTGTGTGTGTGTGTGTGTGTGTGTGTGTGTGTGTGTGTTAGCTGGGGATCTGCATTCAGGGTGTCAGGCTTGGTTGCAACTACTATGAAATGCTAAGCCACCTTGCCACCCTCTGAATGTAAACATTTTTATTACTTCTAAAATAATATTAGCCATTAGATAGCCAACTTATCAATCCTATTCCTCTTCTCTTTTCTCTTTCACTCATATAAATGAATTGTTTTGGCTATTGACAGGTTTCTAGTACGTTGTTCTTATTGCTTAACCTGCTTTGTCATCTGAATGGTTTCTTGAATCACCACAGATGTTCACAAGGATATTACAGGATTCCTTTTTTGGGGGCGTGGGGGATGGGGGGTGTTGAAACAGGGTTTCTCTATGTAGCCCAGGCTATCCTGGAATTCACTCTGTAGATGAGGATGGCCTTAAACTCGGAAATCCAACTTAAAAATCTGCCTGCCTCTGCCTCCCCCCAAGTGCTGGGATTAAAGGCGTGCCTCACCACTGCCCAGCTATATGATTCTTACTATATATTTTGATTTACTTTTCAAATTGTACTACCCTCACAAAACCCTGTCCATAGTTATTTAAATAATTATCTGCTAATCATATAAGTGACTACAGAAAGGCCACCAGACTCAAGCAGAAACCTTGCTGTCTCCTGTCAGAGACTGGATTTGCTGTAAGACATAAAAGACATGCAAGCAGGTGGCCAATGTGGGGTTAGAAAAGTCTTTACCTTTGCCAGTGTTTTCTTGGAGTAAATGTCAGTTCGAAGACCAAAGTTCTGCAAATCAATTGGTTTTTCCTTGTTCTTCTCAGGAAAATTTAACATCTGTTGAGCGGCAGGGATCTGTGAGGCAGATGACAAATGAGTGTACTTACTGTTTAAACGAAAAGGTGTCAAGGTTTTAAAACTTATTTCAGATCAGAGGGTCATGCTTGTGGCGGCACACCCCAGTCCAGAGGCAGGTGGACTAATGAGTTTGATGTTAGTCTAGTCTATACTGTGAGTTTCAGGAAAGGCCGAATTACATAGTGAGGTCTCAAAAAGGAAAATTTAACAAAATAACCACTTTTAGAAAGTTTCCTCAAATAGAAAAACAAAAAACTTAAGTATACCTCCATGGTATACTGTCAATAAACTCAAGATGAAAGTCTTAGAATCGGTGGCAGAATATTACCTTAAACATAACATTAGGAGAAAGGAGAAATAAGACAAGCGTTTTGAAGCATTAGAATAGACTAGGCAGACAGCAGCACTAGGACAGGAGTTACCAGGTGGCCTCCAGAGCTGTCACCACTAACTTACCTGAGGTGATCGAAGATGCAGGGGCACAAGCCCAGAGGGTGTGTCAGCTAACACATTGAAATGAGGAGTGGGAGGAGGTCCCATTGCCATGGGTCGACTTTCTGGATCAACTTGATAGTTAACAAGACCCCACTGCTCTAAGAAGGCATGAACCCTAAAAGATGAAGCTTTTTTAAAATTACAATCCAGTGACTCAGTCTCATCTGTGAAATCACAATCGTTCAATTAAGAAACAAAATGGAAGGAAGGAAGAAAAGATGTTTTCTGCAGGCTGCAAACAGCCCAGTACCTTACCACTGTGTTAGGGATAATACACAACCTGAACACAATGTCAAGTGATGAGTATGGGAGTTTGTCTCTGTCTCTGAGGTGGTACTGCTGTGTAGCTCTGGCACCTCTCTATAAGAAACAGGCTGTCCTTCAAACCACAAACCTCTGCTTGCCTGTCATCCAAGAGCTGGGATTAAAGGCATATTCCACCATGGCCATAAAATAATAGTTCTTTTAATACAGAAAATATAGAACAATTCCACTCTGGTCCATGATGAAAGAAGCGATTCTCTCTCTGACCCAACACAGAGAAGAAAACCCAAATTTAAATCTGTTCGGGGATGGTATATATATACTCCCACCCATATCCCTTGTCATTTTAAAATAAAAGATATAACCTATGAACACAGATTACAGAAAAATACAGAATCCCTGTCAGCACGATGAAGAGCACCCAGTTAAACTGGTCACAAAGGAAGGTAAGTTCTTAGGGAAAATCCAATTCCGTCCCCAGCAGGCACATCAGGCTGCTCCTAACTGCCTCTGGTACCCGCCCCAGGAGAGCTGATACACTCTTCCAAACTGCAAGCTCACCCTTGGCACACATGATGCAGGTAAGCAGAAATAATAAAAACCTTAAATGCAAAACTGGCTACATATAAAGCAGCAATGCATCTCTAAGCAGCTATAGCACAAGATAGAAGTCAAACACTTTACCTCATCACAGCACACACATCTCCAGTCAGGTTTCGCCGACAAGCAGTGCTGGTTAAATATTCTTGAGGGTTTAGACGATATGTGTCAATCATAAAATTTCGATATGCCAAGTATCTAAAATACAAGGGCAAAATTTATAATGCAGATGTATATCTTTGGATAAACTATTACTAAAGCTCAAACTAAAAATGCTTGCAACCTTAGCCCCCACCCCAAAGCCAGTACTATGCAACAACACTGACAATGTACCGAATATCAACAACTCTGATTCAGAACGAGCAGATGGGAAACAAGCATACAGCACACTGAACCAGCATAGGGTAACGTCAACATCCAGGCTCAGCTGCTAAACAACGCTCTCCATACTGTGTGCAAAGTAGCTTACCTAATACTTCAAATCATTCTATAAAGTCCATCTGTCCACTTATTCAAGGACAATGACATACAAAGGACTGTAAGACCTATCTTGGGGGCTGGAGAGATGGCTCGACGGTTAAGAGCACTGACTGCTCTTCCGAAGGTCCTGAGTTCAAATCCCAGTAACCACATGGTAGCTCACAACCATCCATAATGAGATCTGACCCCCTCTTTGGGTGTGTCTGAAGACAGCTACAGTGTACTTAGACATAGTAATAAAAAATCTTAAAAAGAGAGCTGTCTTGGACTGAGGGCTAAACAATGATTTGGCCAAAACGCAAAACCTCTGCTCAGTGCTCTCAATTACTGAATACTCTCACTTCTCACAAAAGACCTCTGCTGTGACACAGCAATATCCTTAGTCAAACCACAACCACAGAATCAACGCAGGGTAAGACACGTGCATAAAGAAAGCAGGAAAGTCAGGACTCCGTGTCGAAGCAGACTCTACAGCATACTGGAGCATTTCTGCCACAAATCTGTCTTACAGAGGGTTAAGAATCATGGCTTCTACCAACAATTTTTTGGCACAAAAGCAAAAGAAAAGTCTGAAAACACACAAGGGCAGCTACATAAGAGCAAAAAGGGAACTGAACAAGCATGGACAGATAAAAATAATTCACTTACAGGATTAAAAGGCTAAAATAGGAAAGTCTAATTTTAAAGAAATGACTCCCCATATCCTTGCATATTTAAAAACATGAAAAAAAATCAATCCAGGTCAGTCTGGATTTAGGTGACTCCAATACAGAATTATTAGAGAGTTAGTAAGTGCTATAACTGATATCAAGACACAGAATCACAAATTAACATGGAAAAATATAACCAATATTTATTGTTGCCTATGCTGTACTTTACATGGAATGCTATTTAAGTTCATTTTCCTCTAAAACAGGGTAACCACAAAACAAAATGCAAGCAATGGAAATAGATTAATGTTCCATGAAAGGACAGCTGTGGATTACTTGCAGAGGTAATAGTTGAGAAAGTCTATGCCTGGTGGTATGCACTTTGATCCTAGCACTCAGGAAACAGGAATGCAGACGACTGTGAATTTTAGGCTAGCCTGATCTACATAGCAAGACCCTATTTTACAAAATAAAAAGGCAAACAGACAAACAAACAAGAATTTCCATAAATACATATAACAACAGGTGGCAAAGAATGGATAGACATACTTCATGATTAGCAAACTTCTTCCAGTTTATTTCCAATTCCAATTTAAAAGCAAATGCTTTAAAAAATATAACTTAGTTCAAGTGCATCTGAGCAATCCTATAACAAGATTGTAATTAAAAATTTATCATGAAGATAAAAGATTTATTTCCTGATACATATCAGAATATTTGTAAATACTAACATACATAAAAATAATTAAAACCTATTACGAGAAACCGGACTGACACACACATAATTTGAAATATAAGGAAAAAAAACTAGCTAGGCAGAAGTGGTGCATGCCTTTAATCGCAGTACTTGGGAGGCAAAGGCCGGAGGATTTCTGAGGCCAGCCTGGTTTACAGAGTGAGTTCCAGGACAGGCAGGGCTACAGAGAAACCCTGTCCTGAAAAAACAAAACAAACAAATGAACAAACGAACAAACAAACCTAAAAAAATTACTTTGAAGTTAAGATGGTACAAAAATGAGTAATATTTTAGTGGCACTCACTATTTTATCCCCCCCCCCCCCCCGCGCCCACCCCCGCCACGGGAACTGTGCGTGAGGCCTCGAGGGCGAAGGCGCACTGGCCGACAGGACCTGCTGCTGGCCGTGCACATGAGCCAGGCGTGCTCACACCCTCCACAGCTCCAGCTCCCAGTGCTCTCTTCGGGCCTCACATACACATGCAGGCAAAACACTTACACATCAAACGGAACCAACAATTCCATGCTATGAACATAGAAAAGGTTTAGAAATCACTGGACTCACATTTCAGGAGTCTTGGATTTGTTTTTTCCATTGAAAAACTCAGGAAGAGCACGCCGTTCAATCACATGAATACTGAAAGCAAAGAGGGAAGCGGATTGTTTTTGAAAGAACATTAACACCTAAAACTGAGCTATACATTCTTCATTTTTCAAAGGAAAACTAATAAATCACCTGTTTCGAAAATTGGATTATTAGACAACTTTGTTAACGTATGAGAGGAAAACAGCACAGTTAAAACTTTGTTAAGGCCGGGCGGTGGTGGCGCACGCCTTTAATCCCAGCACTTGGGAGGCAGAGGCAGGCGGATTTCTGAGTTCGAGGCCTGCCTGGTCTACAGAGTGAGTTCCAGGACCGCAGAGCTATAAAGAGAAACCCTGTCTTGAAAAAGCAAACAAAAAAACAAACAAAACAAACAAACAAAAAACAAACAAACAAAAAACAAAAAAAAACTTTCGTAAGTACTGAGTTTTCTATTCTCTCAACTAACTGAAAAATTTCTCCGGGGAACATTGGTTCAAGTCTGTAATGCCAACAACTGATACAGTCAAGAGTGACAGAAGCCTGGTGTTAGCACAGGGCATAGCACAAGACCCAGTCTCAAAACAGCAAAAACTAGTGGGGACAATAAAAATTATAAATTTTAACACTCAGGCTGGAGAGATGATGGCTCAGCAGTTAGAGCACTGACCGGTTAAGAGCGGGGATGACCGGAGCGAGCAAAGGTCTTGAGTTCAAATTCCCAGCAACAAGATGGCTCAAAACCATCAGTACAGCTACAATGTATGCACAAACATAAAATAAATAAATAAACAAACAAATCTTAAAAAAAAAAATAGCCAGCCAGCACTGGCGCACACCTTTAATCCCAGCACTTGGGAGGCAGAGGCTGGTGGATTTCTGAGTTCGAGGCCAGCCTGGTCTACAGAGTGAGTTCAAGGACAGCCAGGGCTACACAGAGAAACTCTATATCGAAAAACCAATAATAAATAAATAAATAAATAAATAAATAAATAATAAATGTTAGCACTCATTTTCATAACACTAGGACAATAAAAAAGTTCAAAATGAAAAGACTTTTAGAAACTGGATAGGAAAAACTTAGACTAGTGAGTTAGCCAAGCATTAAAATTTAAAATAGCTATTCAGATTCCTAAACATTAGGCTGTCTATCTTGTGGCAATCCACAACCATCGCAATATTTCACTGTTAACTGATAACTATAATTTTGCTATTGTCAGCCATAATATAAATATCTGATATGCAACCCCCAAAGGGAACACAACTCACAGGTTGAGCACCATTGGATGGTAAAAAGAATAAATACACAAGGCAACAACACAATGTTTTTTTAAAAAACCTGTCCATGTTGTTTATTAAGGAGACTGGGAAGAAGGTCAAACAGCACACTCAATGTGAAGTTGAGTATTTCTACCCCTTTAGAACCATGCTTCAGGTGGAAAAGCCTACTCACCAATTATAATCAAACCAGGATGCATAGCTGGGAATAATGATGTGATTGGTCTGCTCTGTCACATTGTCTTCACCTGGGTCAGCTGAGCGGCTCGGATCGCCTTTGCTGGGATCTTCATCTTCCTATAAAAAAGCGAACGTGTTGTTCTCAGAGAACAGACAAATCAAATACATGATCTAGGTGAAATAAAAGTAATGGATCCAATTTGAAGGACTAAGAAAACAATCCTCAAGCATAAGCATTTCTTATTTCTAATGGTATAGAAGCAGAGAACTGAAAGCAGATTTTATTTTTCCCTTATCAAAATAATAGAATTCTCAAATTAAATAATTAACAAGTTTTAATTATCAAATAACACTATTTCATTAAAGATCTGACACATGTATCACATTTTTTTCACAAGGGCTTTTTAACCTTTTAATCGTTATTTTAAGTGTATGCTGGCATGTTCGACAATGCATGCAGTGTCTAGCTGGGTGACAGGAGTTTGAGTGTTATCTCGTGGGTGTTAGGAATCAAACCTGTATTCTCTGGAAGAGAAAGCCCTTCACAATAGTGATCAAAATTGTGACCATACAGTTTTATGATTAAAAATCTCAACTACAAGTTTTCACATTATTCACTTAAAGGGTAAGGATACGAACATAATACAGAATACTTTTATTCTGAATACTAAACATGAGTACCTACTAATAGCCCAATATACCTTAACTCATTTATTCCTCATAATGATGTAAGAGTAGCAACTACTTAATATTTCTGTATAAAAAAAATACACAGAAGTAGTAAGTTATAAACACATCACAAATTCTGGAAGTGCAGTTGAAGGAACTATACTAGAAGTTATTTGGGTATTAACAATGAGTTTTGTGATGGGCGCAGTGGTGTGCACCTTTAATCTCAGCACAGGTAAAGACACAGGCAGGACGATCTTCAAGTCTGAGGAAAGCCCTTATTTATTTACATAGCGAGTTCAAGGACAACTAGGGCTATCATGGCAAGGGAAGAGTCCCACTCCCCCAGCTTTTTCTCTCACAATTGCATGCACACGTACATAGTACTACAGCCATAGCCCATGTTACATACTTAAATCATGTTCCAATCCTACCACATTTTAAAATGAAATTGTTTAACTGCCTTAGAAATTTCTTCTACTGAAATCTCTTCTCAGAGTATAACATCACAAATTACACATTATAAATTATATTCGCATTTGCAGGGGTCTTATAATTGTTGGCCTTTATTTTCTTTTTTGGGTATTTTGTGACATTAGATTCCTTTTTTCTTATTAGCAGGAGTGGAAGGTGCAAAGGTCAGAGGTAACTAACTGTTGCTAATTCCTTCTTTCTACCTTTACATGGGCTTGGGAGATTGTAGACCAACTGACTGCTTTCATTAGCTAAGCCACCTGACAATCAACTTCCAATAAAATAGATCAAACAGCCATTAGATATCTTAAAGCTTCTGACTATTCATGATTAGCATAAGTGGTTTTTAATCAATATTACAGATGCTTGGCATGGTAGCACACTATCTTTATCCTAGAATGTAGGAAGCAGAGGAAATTTCTGTTTGATAACAGTTCTACATAATAGAACTCTGCTACTATGTTCTTCACAGTAAACTCTAGGCCAATTGTCAACTTTCAGTGTGTGTGTGTACATGTGTGTCTGCAAGTGTGCATATTTATATAATTGCTGTGTATGTGATAAACGTTTACGTGGATGTGTGCAAGTATGTGTCTAAGCACAAAATTGACAATAAACTGCCTTCCTCTGTCAATGTGTAGCATATTAGTTGGGTTATTGGATGAAGCTGGAATGCCCTGATCTGATGGTGCAGAATGGGCAGTGAGCTTTGTGGATTGAAAACTCTCCACTTCTCCAACCCCAGAACTGGAATGCAGGTCCCACTGCTTCAGCCTCACGAGGCTCTGCTGCGGGTGCTAAAGATCTGAACTCAGGGCCTTAAACTTAAGTACTAGTTACTTCACAAACTGAACCATCTCCTCAGAACCTTACTTGTAATTTTTAAGGATATGAAATGTTTTTCTAAGAAATATTATGAGCGGGGCGTGGTGGCACATGCCTGTAATCCCAGCACTAGGGAGGCAGAGGCAGGCGGATTTCTGAGTTCGAGGCCAGCCTGGTCTACAGAGTGAGTTCCAGGACAGCCAGGGCTACACAGAGAAAAAAAACCCTGTCTCGAAAAAAAAAAAAAAACCAACCAAAAACAAAACAAAACAAAACAAAACAACCCCCCCCCAAAAAAAAGAAAACAAGAAAAGAAAGAAATATTTTGAGTGTATATTCTTTTCAGAGACTGATTTTTTTGTTTGTTTGTCCAAGACCAGCCTGATCTACAGAGTGAGTTCCAGGACAGCCAGGGCTACACAGAGAAACCCTGTCTCGGAAAAAAAAAATTTAAGTTACATGAGTTTGGAATGGTAATATCAGCTAGAAAACCTGTGCTCGGGATGTGGGATAAGTCCACCGTCAGTTTGAGCCACAGAGGGAATAAGAAAAAGTCTGTAGCCGGGCGTGGTGGCGCACGCCTTTAATCCCAGCACTCGGAAGGCAGAGGCAGGTGGATTTCTGAGTTCGAGGCCAGCCTGGTCTACCGAGTGAGTTCCAGGACAGCCAGGACTACACAGAGAAACCCTGTCTCGAAAAACCAAAAAAAACCAAAAAAAAAAAGAAAAAAAAGAAAAAGTCCGTAATACAGAAGACTATCTTTCAAAAACAAATTCTATTGGGCCTTTAATCTGAGCACATGACAGGCGGATTGGGATCTCTGTGAGTTCCAGCCCAATCTACAGTGAGTTTAAGGACAGATCTCTATCTGTCTGTCTATCTAGCTATCTAGCTATCCATCCATCCATCCATCCATCCATCCATCCTGCCTCAAAACACAGACCAATCAACAAAAAAATAAAAACAATCCACTTATCATAAAATAGTTGTTTTACTATATTATGACTTGTTAAAATCTTCCCATATATGCATAAAACAAAAATATGTAATGTTAAACATTTCTATTACAAATAGATATAGTAAGTACGCAGGAACTTAGAAAGCAGAGGCAAAAGAGAGACTGAGGCCTCAGTGATTAAAAGCACTTTGTAATACAATAGAGAAGAGAATCTAGGTTTGGTGACCAGCACCCATTTCAGGCAGGTCACAACAAACTCCAAAGGGTCAAACCATCTTCTTCTAGCCTCCATGAGCAATTGCACACAATATAGCATATTGCAGCCGGGCAGTGGTGGCACACACCTTTAATCCCAGCACTTGGGAAGCAGAGGCAGGAGGATTTTTGACTTCGAGGCCAGCCTGGTCTACGGACTGAGTTCCAGGACAGCCAGAGCTACATGGACAAGCACCATCTCAAAACAAAGCAAAACAAAAAATAAACAAACAAAAAGACACAACAAAAAGCCACCCCCAACAAAACCAAAATTACCATTGCCCAATATAATGATTATCAGAGAGTATGAAATGTGACTGGATTGAGAAAATGTAATGGACTGTGGTAGCTACTGACAGCAATCTTGACAGCCACGGGGTTCAAGGCCAAGGGCAACCGAATAAGCTTGAAACTTGGGAAAACAAAACAAAACAAAACAAAATCACCAAATCCAACGAGATACAATAGTACATGCACAAGGATAGCCTATTCAGAAGATCAGGCCAACCTGATCAGGAAATGGACTGGGGACCAGTGATAGGTGCTTGTCTAGAACATATATAAGCCCTCGCACAGTGCACGGCAGTCAAGTGATGACAGCAGGCAGGAGGGAAAGACTGGGTAAATCAGTGCTCATGACTGAAATAATCATCTCAGGCCTAAACAAACGTTTACCTTTCCTCCTGTTGTGACTGCTTCTTCATCCTGCTCATCTGTAAAATCAAAACAAGCTATTTTAATGATCACTCACTGCTATTTGAGTTATGCAGAATCTTTACACTTTACAAATCTATGCTTGACAGAGAAAATAAATAATAGGTCATTACTAAAACGCACAATGAAGAAATGGTCATTTTATACATATGTATGAAGACAGAAGGTCATACCAACTTTAAATAATTGGTAAGTTCATAACTTCTACAGTTACAGTAATAGTGTTGCATTAGGGACCTTACTGACAACAAGATCTTGTAAGAGATTTGAATGAAGAACACTCTCGGAGGAAGGAGAAAGCAGAGAGAAAGTATTAATGACTGAATGAGACATGTTGGGGTCCAGGCCTCTAATGCCAGCATTACGGAGAGTTGGGAAGATCCCAAATGTGAAGCCAGCGAGGGCTACTCAGCGGAAAAAGCACGTGCCTACTGAGAGCAGCAGCCTAAGTGTTGGTTATGGAAGGATAACCCTGCCAGGGGGTGGTGGCGCACGCCTGTAATCCCAGCACTTGTGAGGCAGAGGCAGGCAGATTTCTGAGTTCGAGTACAGCCTGGTCTACAGAGTGAGTTCCAGGACAGCCAGGGCTACATAGAGAAACCCTGTCTCCAAAACACAAAACAAAACAAAACAAAAACAAAAAACAAAAAAACAAAAACACACAAAAAACCAAAAACAAAAACAAAAAAACCCTATAGAAAATGCAATTAGGGAAATGAAGAGAGGTAAAGAACTTTGTATCATTGCAGAAGGCCTAGGTTCAGTTCCCAGCAGCCAGATGGTGGAACACAACTATCCATTAATCCTTTTCTAACCTCAAGGGCACTGCACACACATGGTCTATGCCAATAAATGTAGTCAAATACTTATCAACAACAAAAAATATTTCTTTTTAAAATTTTAAGTCAAGCCAGAAGTTGGTGGTGCACACCATTAATCCCAGCACTTGGGAGAAAGAGGCAGGAAAATGTCTGAGTTCTAGGTTATCCTGGTCTACAGAGCAATGAACAGCAATGAGATCTTGTACAAAATCCCTTAAATTAAAATGACAATAAAATATAAAAAGGAACTGCACAAAAGGGACTGATGTAGCCAGGCAAGGGAGCTCATGCCTTTAACCACAACAAAAGGGAAACAGAAGCTGGACAATTTCTTGTGAGTTCAAGGCCAGTCAACAAAATGAAATCCAGATCATTCATAACAATGATACCCTGTTTCAAAAAAACACAAAGACAAAGACAAAAACAAAAACAAAAACAAAAACAAAAACAAAAGCAGGACTGGAGAGACGGCTCAGTGTGGGTAAGAGCATAGAATCCTCTTCCAGAGGTCCTGAGTTCAATTCCCAACAACCACATGGTGGCTCACAACCATCTGTAGTGGGATCCAATTCCATCTTCCAGTGTGTGTGAAGAGAGCTTCATATACATAAAAAAATAAATTATGGAAGCCAGGGAAGGGAGGGGAGGGGAGAGGAGAGAAAGGAAGGGGAGGGAAGAAAAAATGGAAGAGGAGAGGAGAGGGGGGAGGGGAGGGGAGGGGAAGAAGGAAAAGTGTAGTATCAGTTCTAAACTGGCAAAGCCAATCTCTGACAAGATGCTGCTATAGTAATAGTTTTAAACTGCAGCTTAAGCTTGGAGTAAAGTTCAGTGACTGAGTACAGGCCTCGCATGCACATGGGTTTGAGCCACCCCCACCCCTCCCAAAAAAACAAAAGCTTTTGACACATTTGAGTCACTAAGAAGAGTCTTGACACCTGACAGAAACCGACCTCAGATAAAAGACATCCTTATCTTGGATCCTAATTCATGCTATTCAAAAACTGTGCTGTGGTTCTTTTTTCCAATTCCTCAAGCATAAAAGAAATAATATAAATTTATATAACTATGTACCACAAGGAAAATAAATAGCTAACAACTCTGAAAACAAAAAGGTACACTTGAAGCTGGACAGTGGTGGCGCAGCCTTTAATCCCAGCACTTGGGAGGCAGAGGCAGGCGGATTTCTGAGTTCGAGACCAGCCTGGTCTAATAGAGTAAGTTCCAGGACAGCCAGGACTATACAGAGAAAACCTGTGTCAAAACAACAACAACAACAACAACAACAAAGGTACACGTGAGGGCTGGGAGAGATGGCTCAGTGGTTAAGAGCACGCAGAATACATGGGTTAAATTCGAAGAAACTACACAGTGTCTTAAAAGAGTCTGCAACTCTAGTCCCAGGGAATCTGACAGGCTCTCTTTAAATCTGAGGGCACTGGACACATGATGCACATACATCGGTACACCTCAATAAAAATAATTAAGCTTGAGAAAAATACACTGGATAGGTCACAATGCCCTCGGCGTCAAGGTTCACATTACAACAAAGACTTTAGAAAGGAAGCAGGACAGCAATATTCAAAGACCCTGCCTCCACTGGAGAGCAGCAGCATGCTCAGCCATGTCGTCCAAGTGAAGTGGCAGGTTCTAATACAAGTGTACAATACGTGCTAAGAAAATTAGAGTAATTAGTGTTCCTACTTCTTTCTGTGTTCAGAGCCTTTAGGAGCTTCTCTTCACATAGGAAACGCCAGTATGTATGCTCTGGCATAAAGACTTATATCAGCCAGGCAGAGGACCACACCTTTAACCAGTGCTCAGGAAGCAAAGGTAGGCAAATTTTTGAGTTTGAAGCCTTGCCTGTTCTACATTTTGAGTTTCCATACAGTAAGGGTTAAACAGAGAAACCCTGACCCAAAACAAATACTACAACAACAACAACAACAACAACAAAACCGACAAAAAAAAAATTAGGGGGATGGTAGTACACCTTTTAAACATAGCAAGTGGAAGAGTTTCAGGCCAACCTGGTATACATAGTAAGTTCCAGGCCACCCATAAAGACCATGACTAAGACAAAAGAACCAATAAAAATAATAATAATAAAAAAAACTATGAAAATAAATGACAAGTTACCATCATTGTTTAGCAGAATTTCACAGTGATGACCATCCATATTGTTCATGCAACAGGGAGAAATAAAAGTCTACTTATAATTAGGTTTTATCTTTCTGGCCTTTGAATTAGTACTTATCAGTTGTGAAAGAGGAAAAATTAGGCAAAATAACAATTAAGATATGATAATGACATCAAAATAAACTGGAAACATGGTCAAACTATGTGCTTGTCTTCTCTGATATGTTGTCATTAGAAATGCTCCATCTAGCCGGGCGGTGGTGGCACACGCCTTTAATCCCAGCACTTGGGAGGCAGAGGCAGGTGGATTTCTGAATTCGAGGCCAGCCTGGTCTACAGAGTGAGTTCCAGGACAGCCAGGGCTACACAGAGAAACCCTGACTCGAAAAACCAAAAAAAAAAAAAAAAAAAAAGAAAGAAAGAAATGCTCCGTCTAGACTTTAGACTTAAGATAGAGCTATGTACCACTGTGGAGTACATGTGGAAACCCAACACTAAAAGGTGAAATGAAAGGGCTAGGGAGAAGGCCCACAGCTACAGCACCGACACACTCAGGCTAACTCCCTGAGCTCCACTATGAGAGAGTGCAATCCCAAGGGCCCTCTTCTGCCTCAACACCTGAACTGCCACATTGATCGTGCAAGTACATCACAGGCTGAATAGTAAATGAGAACTTTAAATTTTGTTCAAAGAGAATGGTGTTAGGGGACAGAAAGGTCTTTTAGCCCAGACTAGCCTGGAACTCAATATATAGTTCAAGGCTAGCCTCAAATTCATAATAAGTATTATGAATACCCTTGAACCTCTAATAATCAAACACCTGCACAAACACTACAAAATATTAGAGGGACACTGAACCCCGTATTTTAATTAGAACTATTTCTCTAAAACTCAGTTGATAGCTATTTTCAAGTACAAGAACAATACTGCCAAGTAAATGCTACTTTGTGAGAAAACGCCATGCACTGTGTGCTGCAAGTCACTACAAGGAATGCAAACAATGGTATGACAGGACACCAAAGGAGGACAGCACGGAAAGAAGTGATTAATCTTGAGGAGGAGCAAACAAAGCAAATGAAAGTAACAGTCTGAAGTACTGTGAATAACACAGTATTTAAGGAGCATTTGTATCTAGAGTCTTTACCTAGATCTGCCACCGTGCCGCCTTTAACAGGTGTGTTTTCACTGTCCTTCTTTGGGTTTACTAGAAGGGGAAAAACACCAGAAGCATGTGTTAGACGAAACAGTCACATTGACTTTAAAAATATACAGTGAGGAAGGAGCTCAAGAGATGGCTACTCGGTTAGGGGTAAAGTGGATTATAGTAACTCCATCCCAAGGAATAGGACCCATAAACTAAACAAAGTTAAAGATGACGACAATACAGTAGAAATTAATAAAACGGATACATATCACAGGCCAGGGGAGCTCCATCCTAACCTTTATGTAAAACCTCAAGACACAAAACCAACTGTCCAATCTACAAGCAATCAATTAGCAATGTAATTCTATTCCACAAATGCGGAAAAGTTAACTAGTCAACAAAGGAGGGAGGGAGGGGGAGAATGCAGTGCTATCGCTTCTCCCAAATGTGTGTAGTAGACATTAGGACTATCATCTTTTTTAAAAATAATTTGGGTGAGATGAGACTGAACGGAAGTGCCACATGTAGTAGGCAAGCACTCTCCCACGAAACTGTTATTCCCAGCGCTTATTTTTTATTTTTAGTTTTCAAAACAAGCATGAAGATCAGGCTTCCTCAAATATAGGATATTGCTACCTAAGACTCCTGAGGACTTGGATTACAGACTGAAACCACTATACAAAGGACAATTTAAAGTGTATGTACCTGTTTGATAGGTGTGTCTTCTTAATAAAGAAATCATACACACACAAACCACAACATGGCCCAGAAGTAAAATGAGAAAGAATATTTAAAAACTGATAATGGCAAAATCTATTCATATTGGAAAATTAAGAACTATGTATCATGGGCACTGGGGTAGAAGCCTTTAATCCTAGCACTCAGGAGGTGGAGATGGACACAGTCAGATCTCTGTGAGTTCAAGGCTAGTCTGCATCTACATGTGAGTTTCAGGACAGCCAAAGCTATATGGAGAGATGCTATTTTAAAAAAATAAAAGAAAAACTATATTCAGAACATGACAATGCTCGTTTTTATGGTGAAATTGATAGCGAACACCAGGTTTGCTGCAAAAGAACACCGACCGTTCTTGGGGAGAACCACCTCCTCTATATTCGGCACAGGGGTTGGGTCTTCCATGTCCTTGGTAAGATCTTCTTGCTCATCTTCTTCCTTCTGACTTCTACGCTTACCATAAAGGCTGGCTTGTCTAATATATATGGGACAGAAAAGGGCCAATTGTAAATACCTTTAGCAAAAGGGCTCAAGTTCTATCTAAATTATTATTTATATTCAGAAACATTAAAAACAAAATAGAGTCAAAGAAATTAGACACTTGAACCAAGTAACATCAAATGAGCCTCAAACTCTGATTAGTACATAAAATAAGACAGCCATCCTATTATTCATATGAGGAGTCTGAATTAGTATAGTAAAATAACTCTTGCTAAGGAAACACAGCATTCAATCAGCCTACACATGATAAAATGAAAAGGTTGTTGTCAGGTATGGACAGCTGTATCTTCTTGAGGTATCATTTGGGTGTTAAAAGTTTAAAAGAGCCGGGCGGTGGTGGCGCACGCCTTTAATCCCAGCACTTGGGAGGCAGAGGCAGGCGGATTTCTGAGTTCGAGGCCAGCCTGGTCTACAGAGTGAGTTCCAGGACAGCCAGGGCTACATAGAGAAACCCTGTCTCGAAAAAACAAAACAAAACAAAACAAAACAACAAAAAAAAAAAATGGTAAAAAAGTTTAAAAGACCCTCGTGTTCCTTAAGAAAAATACCATTCCTTTCTCTGAATAGTTATCATTTTTAAAACTACCAATATGGTTGAGAATTAAAATAAAGACAAAAAGGACGTGAAACAAACAAAAAAACCACATGAGCCGGGCTGTGGAGGCGCACACCTATAATCCCAGCACTTGGGAGGCAGAGGCAGGCGGATTTCTGAGTTCGAGGCCAGCCTGGTCTAGGAGTGAGTTCCAGGACAGCCAGGGCTACATAGAGAAACCCAGTCTGGGGGGGGGGAGGGGGGGACACGCGACACAACAACAACAAAAAACAAAAAACCACATGAGAGTGTGGTGGCACATGACTGAGAATGAGGAGGGTGGGCAGAACTCTGTATGTGGACCACTAGCCTCCTCAGGAATACAAGTTTTAACCAGCACATACACACACAAATTAACAAAAGCACCAAGGAGAAGCCAGGCAGTTCTGGCACACGCATTTAATCCCAGCATTCTGTAAGCAGGGGCAGGAGAATCCCCGAGAGAGTTCAAGGTGCGCCTGATTACCTAACCAATTCCAGTACTGGCAAGACTATGCAAACCCTGTGTGAAAAGTTAAGAAAGAAAGTAGGAAGGGAGGGAGGAAGGGAAGGAGGGAGGGAGGGAGGGAAGAGGGAGGGAAGGAAGGAAGGAAAATTCATGCCGGGGAAAGGGGAAGAAGGCAGCAGAGCCAGACAGACACAAAAGGCACAGAGGAGTGCTGCTGACTGCTCCGCTCAACCAGCACTCCTGTACTCCTGTGACACCCAGAACTATCCAGCTGCTGTATACAGTGAGTTGAGCTCTCCCACATCATTCAAGAAACTGCGAACCACAGGCTTGCTTGCAGGGTAGGGACCTATTAATCCAGGTTCCTTCTCAAATAAATCTAGTTTGTTTTATGCAGAGGCAGGTAGATGTCTTTGACTGTGAGGCCAGACTGTTTACACAGTGAGGTTCAGGACCACATAGAGACACTGCCTCAAAAACAAAAACACAACAATGCAGCAGGTGCTGGACAGTAGGCCCATGTTCCTAGTGAAGAGTCAGGAAATCTGTGAGTTTGAAGCCAGTCTGGTCTACAGATGAAGTTCCAGGACATACACAGAGCAACCACCTCAAATCACTCCCCATACTTCCATCACAAAACAAACAAAAAACCAAAACAAAGCAAAACAAAAAAACCACCAAAAAACAAAAAAAGCAGAAAACAGAAAACTACTACCAACAACAACCAAGGAAACAAAATAGGCCCATCTTTAATCCCATTCAAGAGGCAGAGGGCTGGGCGGTGGTGGCACACGCCTTTAATCCCAGCACTTGGGAGGCAGAGGCAGGCGGATTTCTGAGTTCGAGGCCAGCCTGGTCTACAAAGTGAGTTCCAGGACAGCCCGAACTACACAGAGAAACCCTGTCTCAAAAAAACAAAAAAAAAAAAACAAAAAACAAAAAAAAAAAAAAAAAAAAAAAAAAAAAGAGGCAGAGGCAGGTGAATCTCTGCAACTAAGGCTACAGTTCTAAGACAGCCAGGGCTACATGAGAAATCCTGCCTTGAAAACAAAACATAACAAAACAAAACAAAAACAATACAAAGAACAAAATAAACAAATGTATATGTTAAAGTAGGCAAGTATGAAATTATCAAATATCTATTTATAATAACAGAATTCAAATATTATCTACACTGTGAGTATAAACTTCAGGCATTGTATAAAGCATTAAAGTTTCACTTTATAATATCAGTAGTCTATTCAATTACAAATTCAAATTTGTTACTCCATGGGTCACACTTTTCAGAACATGCACCAGATCAATAGTTCCAGGCTCTAACCCTTCTGTCAGTCAGTTTAATCACAAACGGGAGAGGTGATCAAATCCAACAGAGACAATAACTGTGTGTCTCGGGAATTGAGCTCAGGCTATACTAGAACATGTTTTCTAGAGTAGGCTAGTGTTAAACCTAAAGCAGTACTATCACACGGCAAGATCACAGGTATGTGCTATCACTCATGGCTCGGGACATGATTCCTCAAACACCAAACTTTCTACCTTTTCAACATGTACCTACCTATAAGGGGAAAATGTTGTATTCAAGGAATTCTTTAATTTTTTAAAGATTTTATTTATTTGTCTTATATATATGATGAGTACACTGTTACTCTCTTCAGACACACCAGAAGAGGGCATCGGATCCCATTATAGATGGTTGTGAGCCACCGTGTGGTTGCTGGGACTTAAACTCAGGACCTCTCTTTCCAGTCCCAAATAAAAACTTTTTAGTGTAATAAACACAATTTTAAAAGAAAAGCTATCAGGACAAAAAGCTTCAAAATCAAAAGGATGATTGATGTTTGGCAAAATATCCAACATGAATATAATACCTAGAAAAGGAATTCCAAGTTTCTCTCCTTGACTTCTGATCACACTACAAACATCTTACCCTTTCTTTCCACTCTTCTTCCGGGACTCTGTGGGTGTGGGAGGAGGAGGAGAAGGGGAATGTTTCCTCTTTCGAGCATTGGCAGATGCTTTTCTATCTCTCCGTTCTGGACTTCTGACTGGCTAGGAAGAAGAAAATGAAAATAAATATCTTGGCAAATTTATCAACTCTTCAGCTTCTACAAAACCATGTCCAAAGGTGACTTTCCACACATATACTATCAAATCTCCTACAAAAGAGCAAATGAAGCCACAAAATTAAGCACCGGTACCAGCAATGAAGAAACAGTCCTGACCATCTAGGTCAGCCCTGCTCAACCTGTAAGTTGCAATCTCTTTGCAGAGTTTAACAACCCCTTCATACGAATTGCCTAAGACCTTCCAAACCAGATAACTTTATACAACAATTCATAACAAAACAAGTAAAACACTAAACACTAGCAAAACTGGAGTTAAGAAGTAGCGATGAATATAATTTGATGGATGGGGGCATCACTACAACAAGAGGAATAGTATTAAAGGGCCACAGGGTTGAGATCTACTATCCTAGCAATACAGCAAAACTGAAATGCTAATCCTAGTCCTACATATCCTTAAAATCACTACAATAAAGACCCACCTGAGCCCTGAAAAAAAAAAAAAGGGTTATTGTTCAACATTTGTACTCTATATGACATATGCTACTGAAATAAGATATTACAAGTCAAATGATCCTGTCAAAAGTGGCACTTATAAAATAGCCCAACAGCTTCAAGGGAGGGGATGTTAGCACCTTTAAATCTGGAACTTAGGAGGCAGGAGAATCTCTGAGTTCAAGGCCAGTCTGGTGTACGGAACAAGTTTAAGGACAGCCAGAGACACACAAGGAAACACTGTATGAGGAAAAACAAAAAACAAAAACAAACAAACAAACAAAAAAACCCCACACAAATCCCAAATATTTTTAAAAATTAAGAATAAATAAAATCTTACAATATTCAGTGTGACAAAGATGCTTTAGTATTAAGAGCACAAGTGTAAAAACATTAAATCTATTTTCAGATAATGGTTTTAACATATATACATCTACATATATACATAAATATAAATACCAAAGAAAACATAAAACAAAGAGCAAGCCAAGCTTGGTAAAAGGTACTTGTATTCCCAACACTGGGAAGGCTGAGGTTGGTACCGCCAATTTAGGTCAGCCTGAGCTACATATTAAGTTACAGACTACAAGTATCTAGACAAGAGCAACAACAACAACAACAACAAAAGAAAGGAAATTTGCAAAGCAAAACAAATGTAGCTGTCACAAATGAACATGATCTTCGAATCACAGGTCTCTTCACTGGACTGCCACAAAACCTCAACAGTTACAAAAGGCTATCTTGGGCCGGGCTGTGGTGGCGCACGCCTGTAATCCCAGCACTTGGGAGGCAGAGGCAGGCAGATTTCTGAGTTCGAGGCCAGCCTGGTCTACAGAGTGAGTTCCAGGACAGCCAGGGCTACATAGAGAAACCCTGTCTCAAAAAAAACAAAAAACAAACAAACAAACAAACAAACAAAGAAATAGTGCCAAGTGGAATACCTCTTCATTCTTTGTTGGAATTCGCTGACGAAAGCTCACTGGCTTTCTGTTCTCATCCACTTCATAATCCTCTTCATTCATCCATTCATTGAAAACGTCAGTGTCTAAAATCCATTTTACATGAACCTAAAACCATATCAAATGGGCACAATTATGATTCAGCATTAGACCATTTTGTCATCTTAGTCACACCTAAAGGCACAGAGAAGAGGGGGCAGAGAGTGCTTGGTTGCAATGAAATGAGAGCACAAACTAGCAATTACAACTATAATGATTCCTTCAACACTGAAAATAAGTTGTGATATGGCAGCCAAAAGAAGACTGGATGGGTTTGTGTCAGGCACTTTACCAGGGGAGAGAACAACCAACATGATCCCACCGAAGTTCAATTTGGGGAATCAAGCAGTTTATTGGGCCTGCTTAAAGAGCATGGGTGTCAGCTGGACAGTGGTGGTGCATGCCTTTAATCCCAACACTTGTGAGGCAGAGGCAGGTGGATTTTTGAGGCCAGTCTGGTCTACAGAGTGAGTTCCAGGACAGCCAGGGCTACACAGAGAAACCCTATGTAGAAACCCTGTCTTGAAAAACCAAAAGAAAAAAAAGAGAGAGAGAAGAAAATTTAAAAAAGGAGCATGGGTGTCCCCTAAAATGCTATACCACCAAAACCACTACTACCTAAGCATGCCCTTCTACTAATCTTGCAGTCTACAGTCTCTCAAGATCCTAAGGACATGTGCGATCTCTCGCCAGACCCTTTTCTTTTAAAAAGAACTTTTAAATTTTTCTGGGGCTGGAGAGATGGCTCAGCAGTTAAGAGGCCTAGCTCCTGAGTTCAATTCCCAGTTACCACATGGTGGCTCACAAGCATCTATAATCAGATCTGATGCCCTTTCTGGCATGCAGATACAGCACTCATAAGATAAATCTTAAAAAAATTTTTTTTTTCTCTAGGCAAAGGTCAGCAATGAACATCATTAACTATGAACGAACAAATGTCTGGTTTTGCAACTTTTGAAAGACATCCCTTACCAGTTGATGGGAGTGCTTGCCTTTAATCCTAGAACTTGGAAGGCACAGGCAGATGGATCTCTGTGAGTGTGAAGCCAGTCTGGCTTACAAAGGGAGTTCCAGGACAGCCAGTACACAGACAAATCATGAGTGAATAAAACAAAGAGTTTATCCTGGATTATAATCCCGGAGTGTGACAGGTTTGTAAAGATGGTTTAGTTATGGTGGGAAGAACACAGAGCTGAGAGAAGTTATACTTTCTCAAGACCTCTCCATACAGGTTGAACATGACACCCCATTTCTCACACTCTGGCTTAGCACTAGTTTCTTCTCAAGCACTGCACATATTAAGACCTTAAGACAATGTTGTCAGGGTCATGGATATGTTCCTGAGTTGAAGAAGGAGAACACCATTATACATATTTTTTTAAAATGCAGTTGTATCTGGGCAGGGGTTTACTCATGAATACTAATAGGGCTGAGGCAGGATGACCATTACAAAATCAAGGCCAGCCGTGACTGCACAGTAATCTCAGGGACAGCATGAGCCAGAGTGACAACAGCTTTCCAAATACAAATTAATTTATTGTAGAGAATGACAGGGTATGTAAAAAATTTATTTGTATTATTTATCTATGTGTATTATGTGAGTATTTTGCCTACACATTTGGCTATGCATCATATGTATGCCTAGTCAACAATTTCCTAGGACCGGGACTCTCTAAAGGGCTGTTGTCTTACAACTCAGTATGTAGACCATGCTGGCCATGAATTCAGAGATCTGTCAGCTTCTGCCTCCTAGTGCTGGGGTTAAAGGCGTGCACCACTATGCCCAGCCAAGAATTTCATTTTATAGATCCATTACCTTCCATGGCTTTTCTGGGATTGGTGCATCTTCAATTTCAGCATCAACATCATTACTGTGGACCCAAGTGTCATAGCTATAAAGCAAATTAAATAAGCAATCAAATTAGAGCCAAGTCTATTGGTTAGAAAGACAATTCAATTACTAAGGATATGTGTTACAAATATTACTAAAAACTTTTAATAAACTGATGTTCAAGAATCATGGATAAAACAATCTGCCACACAAGCCTAACAAATTGAGTTCAATTCCTGGACTCATACACAAACAGAAGAACTGACGCTGAACAGCGTCCTCTGACCTCCACATATGTGCCATAGCATGAGGGTACCTACCCAGACACACACATTATATATACACAAAGTAATAGTGCATTACAAAATATACCTTTGTTTCATCACTGTCAATAAAAATAAACCACGCCAAAAATTGCCTGAATTGATTAAAAACTAATTGCTCAAAGCAACCCTTAAAAGTCAGCCTTCTTGCCGGGCGTGGTGGCGCACGCCTGTAATCCCAGCACTTGGGAGGCAGAGGCAGGCGGATTTCTGAGTTCGAGGCCAGCCTGGTCTACAGAGTGAGTTCCAGGACAGCCAGGGCTACACAGAGAAACCCTGCCTCGAGAAAAAAAAAAAAAAAAAAAAAAAGTCCGCCTTCTTGCCATCCAGGTATTTATTTTCTCTCACACGCAGCCCTCGGCTCTTCAGTCTCTATTGCTAGCTTGTAGTTTCAGCCATATTAAACATCATAATTATCACAAACATTAAATATTAACATTCTCTGATATTAAAAGATGCAGGTGTACCTTAAAAAAAAAAAAAAAAAAACCTTCTCTTCTTGGTGATCTCATTCAGGTTTTCAAAGTCACACTACACATCCTAAGTATTACATTTGTACCTTCAGTGAATCTGAAACTCGAAATGGTGCAGGCAGTTCCACATTGCCTAGGTCACATGTGGTAACTGTTCCACACCAAGTACCCTCCCATGTGTGCCTTCCCAGTATGTTCGGAGTCGGGCCTCCGAATCCCTCCACTCCTCTCCTCTCCTCCCTCCACACTCGGTTCCTACACTACCCACTGCTTTCCTAAGAACTGAGTTTTTGACAGATTAATCTTTTCAAAAGTCAGCACAACATTCTATAATTCAAAAATTTCCAACGTCTCTGCGCTGGTTGGTTTTTGTTTAATTTGACACAAGAAAGTATCATCTGGAATGAGGGAACCTTAATTGAAAAAATACCTCCACCGTACTGGCATATAGGAAAGGTAGCAACATGTTTTGCTGATTAGCAGGTAATGTAGAAGACCAGCCCGCTGTGTGGGGCACCACCCCTGGGCAGGTAGGTCTGGGCCATGACAAAGCCTGCTGCCAGTAACCAGCATTCCTTCATGGTCTCTACTTCAGTTTCTACCTCCATGTGCCTACTTTGGCTTCACCTTCAATAATGGAACCAAATAAACATTTCCTAGCCAAGTTGCTCTTGGCCAAGGATATAAAGGGAAAGGAACATAAAGAAACTAGGGCAGACTCCAAACTACTAAGATTCAAAGTCAAAGTCCTCACAAAAACATTGGTTTCTGTGTTAGTCAGGGTTTCTACTGCCACGATGAAAACACCAAGACCAAAAAGCAAGTTGGGAAGGGAAGGATTTATTCAGCTCACACTTCCAGATCATAACTCATCAGTGGAGGAAATCAGGACAGGAACTCAAGCTGGGCTGGAAGCTGGAGCAGGAGCTGATGCAGAGGGTGCTGCGTCCTGGGGGCTTTACGTGGCTCAGGCTGCTAACTGAAAGAATACAGGACTGCCGGTCCAGCATGGCATCACTCACAGGATGCACTCTTTCACACTGATCACTAACTGAAACATTGCCTTACAGCTGGGGTCCAGTGGACACAAAACCAGCCAACTCATTTGCCACGGTCTCACAATCCGGCCTTCCTCTAGGCTCCCATACTGCCTTCTCACTTCTCTCTAAGGTTACCATATTCAGTGGCATCTTCCACACATGCTACTAAGTCAGAATGCACTTCGTATCTGATGCTCCTTACAGGCTGGAGTGTTTACCACTGTCACAATATCCACAGAAATCATCTCTTCTCAAGCTTCCTATTCAAATATCCTCTCACCAGCAAGCAGCACCCAGTGTTACAATCATTAAAGCCATTCTAAAAATTATAAATATGAAAGTGAAGCCGGGTGGTTGTGGCGCACACCTTTAATCCCAACGCTTGGGAGGCAGAGGCAGGCGGATTTCTGAGTTCGAGGTCAGCCTGGTCTACAGAGTGAGTTCCAAGACAGCCAGGGCTACACAGAGAAACCCTGTCCCAAAAACCTAAATAAATAAATAAATACATACATACATACATACATACATACATATCTACTAAATGAAAAGATTGTTAAGTTACTATGTTGTCCAAAAAATTTTAACACCAAGTGAAATGACCAATGTATAAGGCCTTGAGTTTTATCTCTAACATGACATGAACCCAAAAACCAAGTGGCACTCAAATTAAGTATTTGTATGATAGCCATTATTGTGGGTTAAGTTCAAAAGCACCTGGAACCAGCAGCCCTCTATATTGAGTACTTTTGTGTATATGCATGTACAGAGACATCCGCACATCTCCTCATAAATTTGCTGAACAGTTAAATGAAGGGGGAAAACCTCCTAGTCAATTAATATACTAAGCAAAGATTACCTTAATGAGGGGGAAAAGTAATTTTATAATCTATCAAAATTTAATTTTGATTGTGAAGTATTATATAAATGGATTTCATGAGACAGGCCATAGTTACTGACAAAAATGAAAATGTGATCAAGCCTTGAGAAGGAAGGACCTGAATCATTTCCTACATTAGAACACTGGATGCTAGGCAGGTAGTCTTTTTTTTTTTTTTTTTTTTGGTTTTTCCAGACAGGGTTTCTCTGTGTAGTCCTGACTGTCCTGGAACTCACTCTGTAGACCAGGCTGGCCTTGAACTCAGAAATCTGCCTGCCTCTGCCTCCCAAGTGCTGGGATTACAGGCGTGCACCACCAACTCCGGCTAAGCAGGTAGTCTTGACAAAACAACCTAAGTTTTTTTGGTTTTTTGGGGGGTTTTTTTTGGCTCCTGGCTTTAAGAGTCCAGTACACAATCACAAGGATGGAACAATAGAGGTCAAAGCAGCTGGAATATGCGGTAGAGGCTTGTTCACCAGGACAAAGGGAACTCGACAGAAACCAGGCAAATCCTTCAAATGAATACCAACTGCCCACTTCCTAAAGGATCCACTAAGCTGGGAAACTACCGTTCATACTGAAAACCAAGTATCTCTCAACACATGAGACTGTGGAGACCATCTCGAATTAAAATCCATACTAACTGTCAAACCTATAGTTACATAGCCTGCCATAAATTTGAGGCTCAATCTAGGCATTTCAAAGCACAACCTCCTTTTTTTTCTGATAGGTACAATGGAATTAGAAGGAGAGAGAGAGAGAGAGAGAGAGAGAGAGAGAGAGAGAGAGAGAGAGGTGGCGTTGTCTAGAGAGATGGCTCAGCTGTTAAGAGCACTGTTTGTTCTTCTAGAGGTCCTGAGTTCAATTCTCAGCAACCACATGATGGCTCATAAACATTTGTAATGGTATGTGATTCCCTCTTCTGGTATGCATGAAAACAGGATACTCATATACATAAAATAAGAAAATCCTTTAAAAATAAAAAGGCAGGAGTGGTGGCAAGGGCTGGAGAGATGGCTCAGTGGTTAAGAATACTGACTGCTGGGGCTGGAGAGATGGCTCAGCAGTTAAGAGCACTGACTGATCTTCCAGAGATCTGAATTCAATTCCCAGCAACCACATGGTGGCTCACAACCATCTGTAATGGGATTGTTTAAAAAAAAAAAAAAAAAAAGACTAAGTCATTTAAAAGAAAAATGACTAAGGGCGTAAGGACAGGAGAGCTGGCCCTGCCGTGGGCTAGAGGCCCTCATTCCCTCCCCATCTGAGACAGGCAAGAGCACTGGCTGCCCCTCACTGGCTATGGCACTGGGGAGAGCAGACCCTACATTGTGCCTGGGTAGCACAGGAGAGCTGGCCCACTGGTGTGAGTCCAAGGGAGTGAGAACAAGAGAGCTGGCCAGCTTTGACATGAGTCAAACTAGCTGTGGCAGTGCTGGAGAGCTCGCCCTGACAGTGTGGGTGAGGGAATGCTGGTGGGCTTGACAAAACTAGCCTCCACCCAGGTCAGGATGCAGGGCTTTGAGTTGGCCCAACCCAAGTCACCTACACAAGATATGAACTACTGAACAGTGTGACGGGGCAGTCCTGCAGGACTACAGGACTACAGGATCTCCCGTGATACAGGGAAACAACAGGACATCTGACAGGAGTCCCTGTGAGGATCTGTATTGATCTATAGCAGAAGCCAGGGGCTTTGAACCTGATGAATGACTCATTGCAATGAATATTTGCAAGTAAAGATGTATGAACAAAAGAATTATACTATGAGACACATGATAGCTTCCACAAGATTTTTCTGCTGTTTCTTTTGGGGGGAGTTGCAATGGAGGAGGGCAGATACAAAGAGGTGGGGTGATGAGTGGAACTGGGACACATGATGTGAAATTTACAAAGAACCAATAAAAAGTTTTTAAAAATTTACTTATTTTCTGTGAATTTACTAACTTTCTATAAATGCTCTGTCTGTGTGTCTACACCATGTGCATGTCGAATGCTCATGGAGGTGAGGAAAGGAAGTTGGATCTCCTAGAATTGAAGTTACAGAGTGGCATGTGTGCTGAGAACCACATTTGGATTCTCTTCGAGATCAGTAAAAACTCATTAATGAAGCAACTCTCCAGCACCCAAGATTCCGTTCTTAAAGGCATACATTTTAATTACTGGATTAATAGCATGCTGAGAAATTCCTTTGGCAATTAAATCTTTCTCTTGGAGATAAGTGAAATTACGCTATGCTTTAAACATGAAGTCTTCCCTACAAGGTCCACAGGCTAAGAATATGACTAGGCCATGATGGAGTTAACTAAAAACGGGTCAATTCATTGAATTCATACTTGAATGAGATATTAGGTCAGGCAGACAAGAAGAAAGAAATTGGTGTTCAGCAGTATACCTCCACAGGGACATCTTGGCCTTGCAACTTCTTGTATGTCTCTGCTTCCTGGATGCTACCTCTACTGCAGCACACCCCTCACACGACAATGCTTGGGCATACAGGCAGAGTAATAGGCCAAGCAACCGTGAAAAGGTAACTAACTCTATTCAGAAAATAAAGAACACTCCTATACATATATGGAGTATGTATCTTACATGGTTTTTTTTTTTGTCTTGTTTTTTTGAGACAGGGTTTCTCTGTGTAACCTTGTAGGCCAAGTAGGCCTCAAACTCTGTGCTGGTTTGAAGGTATAGCCACCATTCCTGGCTGACATACGTCTTTATGCTACAGCATACATATTGGAGTAGCCTATGTGAAGACAAGAGCCTAAAGGCTTATCTAAGTGATTACTAAGACAAGTAATCACTTGTCTTAGTGATTACTAAGTAAAGGAAAAGAAATAGTAACATGGACAGGGGTGGTGGCGCACACCTGTAATCCCAGCACTCTGGGAGGCAGAGGCAGGCGGATTTCTGAGTTCGAGGCCAGCCTGGTCTACAGAGTGAGTTCCAGGACAGCCAGAGCTATTCAGAGAAACCCTGTCTCGAAAAAACTAAATAAAAACAAAACAAAAAAACAAAACAAAAAAAAAATCCAGAAATATTAACATGAATTACCCTAATTTTCTCAGTAAATATTGTACACTTGCAAATCCCATTAGAAAACACACTGCATTTCATAAGTATATTATTTCATGTATTTAAATGTTAAACGGCGTTAATACTTAAAAAGATAGTTACTTCAGGTACAAAGCACTTAAGCCTTAGCATGTGTAAAGACGTGCATTCAATCCCTCACCAACTCCTGGGGGAGTACAGGAGAGACAGACAGAATAAAAAAGGGAACAGGCATGGTGGTGCAATGCTTTTAATTCCAGCACTGAGGAGACAGTAGAAGATAGCTGTATTGACTTTGATGTCAGCCTAGGCTACATGGTAAGCTGCAGGTGAGCCAGGACTACATAGTGAGAACCTGTGTAAAGAGGTTTATAAATAAATTTTAAATAAAAAATAGAAAGATGGAAATGTGGAAATGAAGCTGGGTGGTGGCAGTACTTGCTTCTAATTCCAGCACTTGGGAGGCAGAAGCAGAGGGAGGCAGATCTCTGTGTTTGAGGCCAGCCTGGTCTACAGAGTGAGTTCTAGGACAGTCAAGCACACCCAGAAAAACCTTGGCTCGAAAAACAAACAAACAAACAAACAAACAAACGGATGGGAATGCTACTAGATTTCATGCTCCCAGCCTGTAGGTATGTGATTATCAAGACTGCCATGAACAATCAAAGGACAGTTAGGATTACCTGTCTGGATAGAAGCCCCAGTGCACCAGCACCTGCTTGTCTCTCCTCATCACTGGCCTCAGCCACTCCTCTGAAAGAAAAAGCAGCAACATAGGACCTCAATTTAGTTAGGATTAAAAATATATATATTTAATTTTTATGTGTGTGCCCCAAGTGTCATATATGCAGGAGCCCAGAGGTCACACAACGTTTCAGATGGCCGGAAACTACAGTTATAGACAGCTGAGAATATAATTGTAGTTAATGGGACCCAATCCCTGGTCATCTACAAGAGTAGTTACTGCTCCAAATTTTAAGTTTTCAAACTGAAAGCCACTTGTCAGCAGAATAAAGGAACCTTTCTGGAGCTGGAGCAATGGCCACCAAAGCTGAGATCCCAGTACTTAGATAAAAAGCTGGGCGGCGGGAGAGCTGGGTCAGCAGTCTACAGCACAGGTTGAGCTTGCAAATAAGCCACGCTCAATTCCTAGCACACAAATACCAGCTTACAACCATCCATAACCCAAGTTTCAAGGAAGAGAACAAGCACATACAAGATGTACATACACACATGCAGGCAAACATTCATACACAAAAAGTAAAATAACTAAATCTAACCTAGGAAGTAAGAACATTAAAGTTAGTGGGTGCAGAAAGGCAGACCTCTGGAGTTCACTGTTCAGCTCATCTTGCCAACTAAACAAGGAGCTGTAAGTTCATTATGAAAAACTAATTCAAAATGGTGAAGGGGCTGAGGGGGCAGCGCAAGCGACAAGAGTCCAGTTCCCACCATTCCCATCAGGCAGTTCACGACAACCCCAAGTAATTTCAGCTCTAGGGGACTTAACAATCTCTTCTTTTGGCCTCTAAAGGCACCTGTATTCACTTGCACATATTTCCATACAGACATAAACAATTAAAAATAAATCCTGAGGGTTGGGGAGTGGTGGCACATGCTTTTAATCCCAGCACTTGAGAGTCTGAGGCAGATAGATCTGAGATGTAGGTCAGAGCGCTTTAAAGAGCTAATACTAGGACCAACAAAGTTACACAAATACTACATCGAAAAACAGAGACAAACAGACAGACAGACAAACATAAATATGAGTCTTTAAAAACAATTAAGGAGCCGGGCGGTGGTGGCGCAGAGGCAGAGGCAGGTGGATTTCTGAGTTCGAGGCCAGCCTGGTCTATGAGTGAGTTCCAGGACGGCCAGGGCTACACAGAGAAACCCTGTCTCGAAAAACAAAAACAAAAACAAAAAAATAAGGAAAGTGATCACTCAGTGTCTATCTCTGCCTACCATGAGCATACATGTACACCAGCAACTTCCTCTCAGTATGAGCCTATGACAGGCCCAAAAGCAATGGGCAAACTAATCACAGACAACATGTGGTACCAGGGATGGCCCCCAGGTACCAGCCTTGGCAACAAATGCTTTTAAACACTGAACCACCAAGGAAGCTCTGGGCTCTCTAAAACTAGTGTAAATTGAAATTGCCCGGGAAGCCCTGAATTTATCCCCGAAGCTTACAGCAGCCTGGTCAAAAGCAGGATAGTCAAGGTCACGCAGAGAAACCAATTTAAGAAAAAAACAAAAACAAAACAAACAAACAAAAAAGCCAAGAAAGAAATTTAAATAACCAAGTTCCAAGATAGCCATGGCTCTATGAAGAGACCTTGTCTTGAAACAAGTAAACAAAAAACAAAAATATTAAAACAAAACAAAACAAAAACCCTAACATATTAAGAAACAGAAAAGACCATCAACGAAAAAATTTAACCATTTTCTCATTCTTTTCTTAGGTTTTTTTTTTTTGTTGTTGTTGTTGTTGTTGTTGTTTTTTGGTGACTAGGTTTCTTGCGTAGCCCTAGCTATCCTAGAATTCTGTAGAACAGACTGACCTTCGACTCTCAGAGAGCCACACATCTGCCTCTGCCAAGTGCTGGGATTAAATAAAGGTGTATGCCACCACTGTCCAGCAAATTAACTGTTTATTAACAGATGTATTCAAACATAAAATGAGTGAAGCTGATAACAGATCACTTGAAATACCAAATCAAAGAGAGGAAACAAAACAAGGCGAACATGTCTCAGGGATTTATGAATACTTTGAGCAGATCAATAACCCTACAAAGCAGCAGCATTTGGAAGGTTGAGGCAGAAGAATTTCAATTCAAAGCTAGCATGAGCTGCGTTAAAAAAAATCCCACCACAGCCGGGCGGTGGTGGCACACGCCTGTAATCCCAGCACTTGGGAGGCAGAGGCAGGTAGATTTCTGAGTTCGAGGCCAGCCTGGTCTACAGAGTGAGTTCCAGGCCAGCCAGGGCTATACAGAGAAACCCTGTCTCGAAAAAAACAAATCCAAAAAACCAAAAAAAAAAAAAAAATCCCACCACTTTAATGTTAAGGGTGCAGACTCAAGGCTGGAAATATTTGGGCCAATGAGATGGCTCAGCCAATCCATACTCTTGCCAAAGCAATTGACTTCAATTTGAATCTCAGGACCCTATATGCACAAAACCAATTCACATAAGCTGTATGTCCTCTGGCCTCTACAAGCTCACTGTGGCACAAGGGTTCCCACATGTATACACATAACACAGCAAACAAATTTAAAAACTGAGAGAGAAAAAAAATAAGTGGGGGTGTGTCCTGGAGAGAGAAGAGCTAGAATGTTGGGTCAGGGTCCTCGTCCTATACCCAAGAGCACATACTCTCAACTTGGGGAGCTGGGGGGCATAAAGGTCTCAAGTTTAAGGGACTCCTGGCTACACAAACAGCTCAAGGGCAGCCTAAGGTATACGGAACCCTGTCTCTATTCAGATAGAACTCTGTGATAGTCACTAATCGCCTGCCTCAGATATCCCTGTATTTTTAGCAGTTCTCAGCAAGCATCAACATTATAAAACTGGTGCTACATCTAAAAAAAAAAAAACAAAACAAAACAAAACTCTAACAGGTTAAGTCTCACTTTCTAAAAGAATCAAGTGATCCAATCTCAAAATAACATACCAGCCAAGTGATACATAAAAGAAAACAAAGGAGTCGGGCAGTCGAGGCCACCCTGGTCTACAGAGTGAGTTCCAGGACAGCCAGGACCACACAGAGAAACCCTGTCTCGGAAAAAAACAAAAACAAAAACAAAAACAAAAACAAAGAATTCTACATTAAATGGTGGTATACCTATTTAGACATTGTTTAGAAGAAGACCACATTATTTATACCCTACGGTACAATGTATGTGTTAAGGAACTTACAACGCTAGCTAACTTACCATCCTCTTGTGAGGAAGGATATGGATAAACATGGTGGGAAGCTTTTGACTTCTCATCGGTAAATGTCCCCTGCAAAGCAAACAAACAGGAAACATAAAAACAAGGCACGTGGAGAGCAAACCATTAGGTGTGGACGCACATTCTCTAAGAAAAAAAATTTAAAAAAAATCATTTTTGTCAAGAAAAGAGATAATGATTAACAACAGAAAATACTGTTTCGCTTTTTTTCCTTCCTTCCCTGCCTTCTTCCCACCCAGCTCACCTTTACCCCATCTTAAATAAAGCCACGTGGAACTGTCAAAAAAAAAAAAATGCTGTTTCTAGAAATACAAATACGGATGGAATATTCTTTATCAATTGTTTCAAATGTCTAAGTTTTTCAAAAAGATTTGGGAATATCTGTATATTCTTTATCAACTCTCATTGATCCAAAACCAAGAAATTCTCTAAAAATCAAACTTATTGAGGAACATTTTAGCATTCAAAATGTGGTACCTTTACAATCAATACACATGCCTCAAGTTCTTACAATTATTTCCCAATCATCATGAACAATGAGCATGGGAACACAACAATAGAAGAGTGACTGTAATGTGTACTCACCGTGAAGAGCATAGGGTTTTAGCCAGACCTAGAACCTAAGAACTTGGGAAAACACGAGGCTAGAGAATTAAAGGCCATCTTTTTTTTTTTTTTTTTTTTTTTTTTTTTTTTTTGAGACAGGGTTTCTTTGTGTGGCCCTGGTTGTCCGGGAACTCATTCTGTAGACCAGGCTAGCCTCGAACTCAGAAATCCACCTGCCTCTGCCTCCCAAGCGCTGGGATTAAAGGTGTGCGCCACCACCGGGTCAGCTTTTCTTTTTTCTTTAATTTGGTAGCGCGTACTCTTAACCAGAATAATCTTTCTAGCATCACATTTTTTTTAAAGATTTATTTTATGTAAGTGAATGTTTTGCCTGTATTTGTCTTTCCATTACATGTTCCTGATGCCTACAGAAGTTAGCAGAGACCTTCAGATGAACTACAAGTAGAGCTGCAGATGGTTGTGAGTTACTATGTGGCTGCAGAGGACTGAATCCAGGTCTTCACAATAGCAGCGAGTGCTCTTAACCACTGAGCCATCTCTGCATCCCTGAAGGGAAAACTGATGGTGCTCTCTTAAGAAGTTTGTAAGGGCCGGGCGGTGGTGGCACACGCCTGTAATCCCAGCACTTGGGAGAAAGAGGCAGGCGGATTTCTGAGTTCGAGGGCAGCCTGGTTTACAGAGTGAGTTCCAGGACAGCCGGAACTACACAGAGAATCTCTGTCTCAAAAAACCAAAAAAAAGCCGGGCACGGTGGCGCATGCCTGTAATCCCAGCACTTGGGAGGCAGAGGCAGGCAGATTTCTGAGTTCGAGGCCAGCCTGGTCTACAGAGTGAGTTCCAGGACAGCCGGGACTACACAGAGAAACCCTGTCTCAAAAAAACCGGAAAAAAAAAAAAAAAAAAAAAAAGTTAGTCAGGGCTGGTGGCACACGCCTTTGATCCCAGCACTTGGGAGGCAGAGGCAGGCGGATTTCTGAGTTCAAGGCCAGCCTGGTCTACAGAGTGAGTTCCAGGACAGCCAGAGCTACACAGAGAAACCCTGTCTCGAAACAAAACAAAACAAAACAAAAACCAAACAAACAAACAAAAAGAATGCTGCCTCAGAGGCTAAGAGCGCCCTCTGCTGTTGCAAAGTGCTTTGGTTCCAAGCATCCTTGAATGAGCAGTTCCTGAAAACCTGATGCCCTCTTCTAGTCTCAGCAGGTACTCTCATATACAAACATTTAAAACTAATAAATAGGGGGCTGGAGAGATGGCTCAGTGGTTAAGAGCACTGACTGCTCTTCCAGATGTCCTGATTTCGAATCCCAGCAACCACATGGTGGCTCATAACCATCTGTAATGGGATCCGATGCCCTCTTCTGGTGTGTCTGAAGACATGCATAAAATGAATAATTAGTCCTTTAAAAAAAAACTAATAACTAAGTCTGGCTCAATGACACAAGCCTTTTATTGCCCCAGTTACTCAGGAAGCAGACAGATTTCAACAAGCTTAATGCCAATCTGTTATAAACAGTAAATCCCAAGAATGCCAGAACCACATAGATTGACTGATTCAGTGTTAGCCACTAACTCATTTGAAATGTTCCAGTGAAGTTGTCATGACTACTGTTCAAGAATAATAATAGTGACTCCCGACAGTGCTATGAATCCAGGGCTAGAGGAAGATAGAACTCAATACAAGAGGCAAGCACTATGTGAAGCTCTGGTTTTGAACTCTAGCAGAACCTAGAAGAATTTATGAAGTCAACTAGAAAATCTAGTATCTCTTTCAAGAGTATCCTTGGAAAATAATCACTATACCTTACTTAATGAATAAGCTAGTCATAATAAACATTACAAAAAATAAACATGGCCTCTAGAAATATTTGTAGAAATAATTCCTAATTTCAGCTAAAAAGCAAGAACCGGCAGGTTAATTTATTCTATTTCTTGCCCTTAACAAGCACAGGAAGTTAAACTCCATGTGACTGCCACATAACAAACATTCCGAGAGAAAAGGTTAATTTGTTGAAAGTAGTAGTACTAATTTTACAAGGAAGAGGACATCCAAGCCCCACCCGACAACACACTGTACGATTTCTACGTTACATAATATGAAAATGATATTGTACCTAGATATCCACAATTGTCATAGGTAAACAACAAAAAATCTCAGCTTAAAATGACATAGAATAATCCAACCCCGAGATGCAGGGAGCTTGTTTTATTCTTACTGAAAAGTCTTGCCACACTGCCTTGGTAGCCTCTCAAGTCACCTCTAATACCCACAGGCATGCACTATCATCCTTGCCTGGAAGCCAGTGTTTTTCCACTCATCTTACAAAAAGGACATACATAAAAAATATAACTAGTTGTTGGGTTAGGGTGAGGGTGGAAAAAGCAGACTAACAGGACGTCATACATTCTGAGCTAGAGATTATGTGGGCCACTTTTAACTATTTAAGCAAAATCCAAGACTGTCATAACCTCATCCCAGTAACTACTGAATACTCTCATAAGGGTACACGGGAACTCCGAGAAGTCCTTCCTTCAAGGTAGACACAGAAAGTGCAAATTTTGGCATTTATTAAAGGCTTACTACCACCACACTAAAGCAATCATGTCTATTACCTGATGCCGCTTGATGATATCTTTCAACTTGTTAGCCAACTTCAAATCAATGTCTGGAATGAGGTAGATGTTGGGTCTAGTCAGACAGTTGTTCTGAGAAAACAAAAAGACAAACTTTGAAATTCAAATGATCTTGCGATGATGTCCACTGACTGTTCATCATTCTAATGACTTATTTATTTTAATTGCATGTGGAGATGTGTACACCATGGCACACATGTAGTCATTAGACAAGTATGTAGTCATTCTTTCTGCCATGTAGGTCATCAAGAGCCTTCACCCACTGAGCCACAGGTCATGTTGATCATTCATCAGCTTAATGGCTAAAGTTGATATTTAAACCTACATTTCTTTTTTTTTTTTTTTAAAGATTTATTTAAGCCTGGCAGTGGTGGAGCTCGCCTGTAATCCCAGCACTTGGGAGGCAGAGGCGGGTGGATTTCTGAGTTCGAGGCCAGCCTGGTCTACAGAGTGAGTTCCAGGACAGCCAGGGCTACACAGAGAAACCCTGTCTCGGGGAAAAAAAAAATGATTTATTTAATGGGAGCCGGGCATGGTAGCACACACCTGTAATCCCAGCACTTGAGAGGAAGAGGCAGGTGGATTTCTGAGTTCGAGGCCAGCCTGGTCTACAGAGTTGAGTTCTAGGACAGCCAGGGCTACACAGAGAAACCCTGTCTCAAAAAACCAAAAAAAAAAAAAAAAAAAAAGAAAAAAAAATATTTATTGGGCTGGAGAGATAGCTCAGCGTCTATAAGAGCACTGACTGCTCTCCCGAAGGTTCTGAGTTCAAATCCCAACAACCACACGGTGGATCACAACTCTCTTCTGGTGTGTCTGAGGACAACTACAGTGTACTTACATATGATAATTAATAAATCTTTAAAAAAAAATATTTCAGGCCAGGCGTGGTGGCACACACCTGTAATCCCAGCACTTGGGAGGCAGAGGCAGGCGGATTTCTGAGTTCTAGGCCAGCCTGTTCTACATACAGAGTGAGTTCCAGGACAGCCAGGGCTATACAGAGAAACCCTGTCTCGAAAAACCAAAAAAAAAAAGATTTCTTTCTTTCTTTCTTTCTTTCTTTCTTTCTTTCTTTTTTCTTTCTTTCTTTCTTTCTTTCTTTAATATATGAGTACACTGTAGCTGTCTTCAGACACACCAGAAGAGGGCATCAGATCCCATTACAAATGGTTGTGAGCTACTATGTGGTTGATGGGAAGAGTGGTCAGTGCTCTTAACCACTGAGCCATCTCTTCTCCAGCCCCCAAACCTACATTTTCTTAACATACAAAAACAACCTATTGGGTTTTTGGGGAGGGTGGGGGTGGGGTATGTGGTGAGACAGGGTTTTTCTATGTAGCCATGGATTTCTCTCTGTAGACCAAACTGACCTCAAACTCAGAGATCCACCTCCCTCTACCTCCTTGACTGCTGAGATTAAAGGGGTATACCCCCATGCCTGGCCATATCATATACAATATGATAGTCTTATCTCAAAATGAAACCTAGATGGCTCAGCAGGCTACTTAAAATTATCCCCAGATCCCTTCTGCAGCTAGACAAAGGCTGTTGAGCATCATTTGCATGAAATTATTGCTAAAATACAGCAAGGTCAGTGACAGTAGGCCTTTAATCCTGACATTCAGGAAGCAGAGGAAGGCTGGTCTCTGTTCCGAGTCGCCTAGAGCTACATGGTGAGACCCTATCTCAACCCTCGCACCACAATGAAAGAAGGAAGGGAGGGAGGGGGTATGTAGGGAGGGGGTATGTAGGGAGGGAGGGAAGATGGTTCAGAGGGTAAAGTGCTGAATAAGGAGTTGGTTCTGAATGTCCAGGGTTCACACAGAAGCTAAGAGTGATGGCACACATCTGTAGTCCAAACTGAGGTCTCCAATGTGTAAGAAACAAGCTATCATGCCAGGAGGTAACCAAAAGCTAACCATGGGGCAACCCACCATTGCACTAACTCAAACAGCTATGGTTCAGCTTCAGTGAGAGATTCTTTCTCAAAAGAGTGAGGTAGAGAAACATCGTAATGGTAAAGAGCACCAGCTGTTCTTCCACGAGACTCAACTTCAACAGTCAGTACCCACATGGCAGCTCACCCCAGTTACAGGGAATCAGGGCCCTTGTCTGACCTCTGCATACACCGCACATACATGATACACACACAGACAACACTCAGACATAAACTAAGATTTTGTAATCAGAGCTACTGTAGTGTGGTGATAATGCGTGCTGTGCAAGCCCACGGACCTGATTTCAATCCCCAGCAGCACAAGAGTGGGGAGAAAGAATGTACTCCACCAGCTGTTCTCTCCCCTCTACGTACATGCCATGACACATGAGCCCATAATTACACATTATGCAGACACATAAAAGTAATTAATTTCAAACCAGGCAGTGGTGGTGCATGCCTTTCATCCCAGCAATTGGGAGGCAGAGGGAGGCAGATCTCTGAGTTCAAAGCCAACCTGGTCTACAGAGTGAGTTCCAGGACAGTCGACTACACAGAGAAACCCTGTCTCCAAGTCAAAACACACAAACTACTCCAGCAATACCAGCAAACTGAAGTGCAAATGTCTGTCAGTGGTGCCGTTCTTGCCTAGCTCACTGAGCTCTAGGTTCCATCCTCAGCACCACAAGTCCCCACAAAAGGAAAAAACAAAAGCAAAAACTCGGAAAGAGAAATTTAAGCATTCTTACTTTCAAATTATGAGCCAGTTAAGAGGAAAGTAGGTATTTATTATACAACCATAAAACAAATCCAAAGACTCCATAATAAAGTCACCATTAGGAAGATGCTTATAGTACAGAGAAGCAGAACAAATACAACAGGCTATGGCAGTACATGCACCTGTCTACCCTCAGCACTTGGGAAGCAGACAAGAGGATCTCACTGCTCTATGGCTCCACGGGGAGAAAAATGACTCAAATAATAAATGAAGTAAATAAAGAGAAATATCGCACATGCCTTTAATCCAGCACTCGGGAGGCAGAAAGAAGAATCTTTTTGAGTTCGAGGCCAGCCTGGTCTACAGAGTGAGTTCCAGGACAGCCAGGGCTATACAGAGAAACCCTATCTTGAAAAAAATCAAATCCAAAAAATCAAAACCAAAAAAAAAAAAAGATGATAGTACGTCATCTTTAAAAAATTAGAAAATAAGCTGGGCATGGTGGCGCACGCCTGTAATCCCAGCACTTGGGAGGCAGAGGCAGGCGGATTTCTGAGTTCGAGGCCAGCCTGGTCTACAGAGTGAGTTCCAGGATAGCCAGGACTACACACAGAGAAACCCTGTCTCGAAAAAACAAAAACAAAAACAAAAACAAAAAAAAAAAACAAACAAAAAAAAAAAATTAGAAAATAGCCGGGCGTGGTGGCACACGCCTGTAATCCCAGCACTTGGGAGGCAGAGGCAGGAGGATTTCTGAGTTCGAGGCCAGCCTGGTCTAGAGTGAGTTCCAGGACAACCCAAACTACATATAGAGAAACCCTGTCTCGAAAAAACCCAACTCCCACCCCCCCCCAAAAAAAAACCAAAAAAAAAAAAAAAAAAAAAAAAAAAAGTAAGAAAAGAAACATTTTGGTCTGGTGTGGGGAGCAGGGAACATTTTGGTCTGACATTTATCAATCTTAAATGACCAGATCAATTACAGCTCTAATACCAATACACACAAAAACAATAAAATTATGTATTTTAACAAAGTCCATCCCTTTATCTTTTACAATCTAATAAAGACAGTCTTAGAATTAGAAGTATACTAAAGGGTAAAATAAACTTTTAGGTTGAGGTAGTGACTTTTGCATCTATATTTAGGAATAGGAACTACTGAGGCAGAAATTTTAGGCTGGCCTGGAATTGAAAGAGCCCTATCTACAACATGACAGATGGGAAAAGGCAAGATGGAGGCAAGAGGGAGGGGTGAGAGAGGGACGACAAGGCCTCCATCTCCAACTTACCTGTACCAATGTTTTCTCAATGTTCATGAACATTTCAACATTACGATCCATTCGGGATGGATTCTGAAGATCAAATCTCCGCCTAAGAGAGAAAAAAAGCTTTACAAAGTTTTATCTTCAGCCTTAAACAAGTGGAAATTACATTGTGGAATTTCACTTAAATGAATTTAAAAGGCTTAGATGCTAAGCTAGCCCCAAAGATGACTCAGCATAGAATCCACAGTGGAAGAAAAGAACAGACTCCCAAGGTATCCTCTGACCTACACAGACAGATACACAGACACATACATACACATTCCTTTAAAAAAAGAAAAAAAAAGGAAAAACAAAAAACAAAAAAATAAGCCGGGTGGTGGTGGCACTAGCCTAGAATCCCAGCACTTGGGAGGCAGAGGCAGGCGGATTTCTGAGTTCGAGGCCAGCCTGGTCTACAGAGTGAATTCCAGGACAGCCAGGACTACACAGAGAAACCCTGTCTTGAGAGAAAAAAAAAAAAAAAAAAAAAGGTTAAATTTTCTTTAAGAACATACCCCAGTCAAAACAAAGTACCAATGTTATGAATTCCTGTTTTCCTTCAGTCTAAGATATATTACATGACATAGAAAAGTACTTCACAAGGCTGGGGGCCTAGTTTGTGATAGAATGCTTGCCTAGCAGATAAAAGGGATTGGATTCAACCCCAAGCACCCCAAGGGAAGAAATGTAAAGTAGTGGTATTCCACAGATTTAATGATAGGGAGTCACATATGCAAACAGAAAAGTTTACTCACCACACACACACACACAAACACACAGAGACACACAGACACATGCACAGACAGACACACACAGAGTTTACAGATGGCAAACGGCTCAGCAGTGAAGATGCTAGTTGGTAAGGCTGACAACCTGAGTTCTATCCCTAGCCCCGTCATGGTAGGTGAACTGACTCCACAGTTGTCCTCTTAATTCTACATGGATGATGCCTGTGCTCATGAACACATACATAAGAATTTTAGTTACTGTGCTGCTAGGCATTGTGGTACATGCTGTATTCACAATACTAAGAAGGCAGAGGCAGGCAAATCTATGAGTTTCAGGCCAGCTAACACTACAAAAACCAAAACCAAAAACAACAAAAAAACCCTATCTGAGAAAAACAAAAAATAATTTTAGTTATTAAGACAGCAAGTCTGACCACACAAGTGGGTGCCACAGCACATGTGTGGAAGTCAGAGAAAGAAAAAAATGGCTCACAACTGTGCAAAGGAAGATGAAAGCTGTGTTAATCTCTTTGGCCTGCTTAAGCACCCACATGGTGGCTCACAACTGCCTGTAACTCCAGCTCCAAAGGATCTGGTGCTCTCTTCAGGCCTCTCTGTAGGCACCTACAGTCACATGTACATACACCCCCAGAGATCTATATACATAAACCCAAAATAACATATGCATAAATAAAAAATTAAATTAAAATGTTAATTTTTCAATAAGCAATGTTAATATTATATTCTAAATTTCAGCAAATTCCAAAACATGTATGTATCTCCAGTGTTTGAAGTTAATGCAGGAATCAATGCAAGAGTCCTCAGAGACCACAGTCTTAGGCCAGGAAACAGCTACCAGAAAAGTAGACCCATAAAGATCCTACAGTTAGGCTTTATAAGGCAAAACACAAACTCACTAGTATTGGTGGTGGCGGAGATCAAAATCAGTAAGGAATTTCCAATGCTAATGGTAATGTATGAGACCTTAAAATCCAAAGGGTGGGTTAATGTCGGAAACAGCATAGAGACACATCCTAGAAACAGCTGGGCGGTGGTGGCACACACCTGTAATCCCAGCACATAGGAGGCAGAGGCAGGTGGATTTCTGAGTTCGAAGCCAGCCTGGTCTATAGAGTGAGTTCCAGAATAGACAGGGCTACACAACCCTGTCTTTTTTTTTTTTTTTTTTTTAATGTATTTATTATATGTAAGTACACTGTAGTCTTCAGACACTCCAGAAGAGGGCATAAGATCTCATTACAGATGGTTGTGAGCCACCATGTGGTTGCTGGGATTTGAACTCAGGACCTTCGGAAGAGCAGTCAGTGCTCTTAACCACTGAGCCATCTCTCCAGCCCCCTATACAACCCTGTCTTAAAAACCATAAACAAACCAAAAAGAAAAAAGAAAAAGGAAAAAAGCCGGGCAGTGGTGGCATACGCCTTTAATCCCAGCACTTGGGAAACAGCGGCAGAGGCAGGTGGATTTCTGAGTTCTAGGCCAGCCTGGTCTACAGAGTGAGTTCCAGAACAGCCAGGGCTATACAGAGAAACCCTGTCTGGAAAAACCAAAAAGAGAGAGAGGAAGAAAAAGTCAACTCAAAAGAAAATCAAGTTACTAAGAAATGTTGCCACATCCAGAAATATCAATCTCTCAACATTCCAATTCTGAAAATAAGTTGGCCAGGTGGTGGTGGCGCACGCCTGTAATCCCAGCACTCTGGGAGGCAGACGGAGGCGGATTTCTGAGTTCCGAGGCCAGCCTGGTCTACAGAGTGAGTTCCAGGACAGCCAGGGCTACATAGAGAAACCCTGTCTCAAAAAAAAAAAAAAGAAAAAAAAAAAAGAAAAAGAAAAAAAAAAGAAAAGAAAAGAAAATAAGTTGTACAACTCTTCACAAATATGCAATTTAAATTACTAAGGATTCCCACTCAAACAGTCTGGTCTACATAGTGGGTTTTAGGACAGCTAAGGCTACTAGAGACCCTATCTCAAAACAACAAAAAATAAACAACAAAATATCATAAGTGTGTGCGCACACAAAAATAATTTCCTTGTAGCTAGGGACAAACTCTCAGCATGCACAAGGCCCCTCAATTCAATCTCTAGTAGTCAAAACATACTATTTCCCTAATAAAAAAAAAAATTTTTTTTTTTTCCTGAGGAGGTTGTTACTCAGAGATCTGCTGGCTCTGCCTCAAGTGCTTGAGGAAAGGTTCAAATCACTACAGCTGACTGAAACTACAATCCTGAGAAAAAAAAGTCAGCCGGGCGGTGGTGGCGCACACCTGTAATCCCAGCACTCTGGGAGGCAGAGGCAGGTGGATTTCTGAGTTCGAGGCCAGCCTGGTCTACACAGTGAGTTCCAAGACAGCCAGGGCTATACAGAGAAACCCTGTCTCGACAAAACCAAATCAAAAAAAAAAAGTCTTAAAAAAAAAATGAAATAGTAGCCGGGTGTGGTGGCACACGCCTGTAATCCCAGCACTTGGGAGGCAGAGGCACGCGGATTTCTGAGTTCGAGGCCAGCCTGGTCTACAGAGTGAGTTCCAGGACAGCCAGTACTACACAGAGAAACCCTGTCTCGAAAAACAAAAACAAAAACAAAAACAAAAACAAAAAAAAAAAAAAAAAAATGAAATAGTTAAAATTTATTAAAAAGAAAAAAAGGCCTTACCTTGCCATATTATTACCTTGCCATGAATATTCTTACAGAATCCTCTACATAAAAAAAGAATATGATTTCACAAGTGTCATCATCACATCAAAACATGAAAAGGAATTAAAAACTTACCATCCCTGTTCATTTTTGTACTTGTAAGCAGCCCCAAGAATGTGACACAAAGTGCCTCCAGCTTTGAAATCCATGAAACATTTTGCCTAAAGAACCACAAATTGCACAAAAGAATAAGAAAATGTTCCAACAACATCATTCATGTTATAATTAATACTTAAAAACCCCTATCTGCTAAGAAAAATGTTCTACCAGTCAACTAACTATACTGGCAGGCCTCCTTTCTAAGTCTGGTTTTCAGATACCCTGGGCTATTCTCAAGGTCCCTTTGTCGCCCAAGGAAGCCTTGAAAACTTTTACTTCAGCCACCTAGTAAGCTGGATTATATACTTCAACCACAAGGTCTAGCTCACAGTGCTATTTTTTACTTTTCTCTTATTTATTTGTCCATTGTTGTTGTTGTTGTTGTTGTTTTGAGACAGGATTTATCTGTGTAGCCCTGGCTATCTTAGAACTCTCTCTGTAGACCACACTGGCCTAAAATTCAGAAACTCTCCTGCCACTGCCCAGCATCTTTTTTTTTGTTGTTTAAAAAAAAAAACAAAACAAACAAACAAACAAAACAAAAAAAAACAGAGCCGGGCGTGGTGGTGCATGCCTGTAATCCCAGCACTTGGGAGGCAGAGGCAGGCAGATTTCTGAGTTGGAGGCCAGCCTGGTCTACAGAGTGAGTTCCAGGACAGCCAGGGCTACACAGAGAAACCTAGAACTGGCCAGTGAGAAGTCCTATTTCAAATAACCAAAAACAAATATACAAAAAAATAAATAAATAAACTCGCATTTACTAGGCTGGAACAACGGCTCAGCATTCACTACTTTTGAGGTTATCAATGCCCAAGTGCCCTTGTTTTTGTTTCTAAGACAGGGTCTCACTGCATAGCTCTGGCTGTCCTGGAACTCACTATATAGACCAGGCTGGATCCAACTGCCTCAGCCCCCCAAGTGCTGGGATTCAAGGTGTGTATCTTTATACCAGACTTAAAAAAAAAAAAAAAAAAAAAAAAACGCCGGGCGTGGTGGTGCACGCCTGTAATCCCAGCGCTTGGGAGGCAGAGGCCAAAAACAAAACAAAAAACAAAACAAAACAAAAACAAAAACAAAAACCGGGCTGGAGAGATGACTCAGTAGTTCAGAGCACTGACTGCTCTTCCGAAGGTCCTGAGTTCAAATCCCAGCAACCACATGGTGGCTCACAACCATCTGTAATGAGATCTGATGCCCTCTTCTGGGGTGTCTGCAGACAGCTACAATGTACTTACATATAATAAATAAATAAATAAATCTTAAAAAAAAAAAAAAACAAATAAAAAACTTTATTCTAGAATAGCCAGAACTAGACTGTTTCAGAAACAAAAAGTACTTTATATATGCACAGATTTTACTCTAAATCATGTGATATTTGATAAACTACAGTGAATATTATGTTGCCGTATATATTTTAAACTTATTGTATGTATATGGCATTTTGCCTGGATATATGCACATGCACTATGTGCATACCACACATAGAAACACGCATATATATATAAATAAAAATTCAAAGTATAGCAATTTAAAATTTTTGTTAGCTGGGCATGGTGACACAATTTTTTAAAGATTTTTTTTTTTTTTTTTTTTTTTTTTTTTTTTTTTGGTTTTTCGAGACAGGGTTTCTCTGTGTAGCTCCGGCTGTCCTGGAACTCACTCTGTAGACCAGGCTGGCCTCGAACTCAGAAATCCGCCTGCCTATGCCTCCCAAGTGCTGGGATTAAAGGCATGCACCACCACCACCCGGCTTAAAGATTTATTTATTTCATATATGAGCACACTGTTACTGTCTTCAGACACACCAGGAGAGGGCACTGGATCCCATTACAGATGGTTGTGAGCCATCATGCAGTTGCTGGGAATTAAACACAAGACCTCTGGAAGTGCAGCCTGTGCTCTTAATCATCAAACCATCTCTCTACTCATGGTGACATACAATTTTAATTTCAATACTTAAGAGGCAGAGACAAGCCAGGTGGTGGCGCACACCTTTAATCCCAGCACTTTGGGAGGCAGAGGCAGGCGGATCTCTGAGTTCGAGGCCAGCATGGTCTACAGAGTGAGCTCCAGGACAGCCAGGGCTACACAGAGAAACCCTGTCTCTAAAAACAAACAAACAAAAAAAGCAAAACCAAAGCAAACCCTGTATTTGCTTATTTTGTGGGAGGGGACGCAAGTGCCCCAGCACAAGAGCAAACATGGAGTTCAGTTTAACAGAGTGCGTTCCTTCCTTTCACTGTGCAGGTTCCAAAGACGGACCTCTGGGCAATTGGGGGGTGGGGGGGAAGTGCTTTGTTTTCATCTGCTCAGCCACCTCACTGTCCCTTGATATAATTTTAGAAGTACAGAAATTATCACAAACCTTTAGTGTGAACCAGTCAAATAAGACTGTTACAGAACTTGCCTAGTACGCACAAGGCCCTAGGTTTAAAAACTAGAAAGAAAACAAAGTCTCGCTGGGTGGTGGTGGTGGCGGAGGCACGCGCACACGCAAACACACACACACACACACACACACACACACACACCTCTAACAGACAAGTACAAGTATCAGTATAGACAGCACAGCAGAAAGCAACCATAGCAGGAAAATATTACTTATGATTGTTGTTGCAGAATATAAGACATTAAATGGCACAGCCCAAAAGAATTCCACCACTAAGCTGAAGATGACAGCACATGTCTGTAATCCCAGCTCGAGAAGTGAAGGCTAAAGGAACAGTTCACAGCTAGTCTCTAAAAGGGCTCCGGGACAGCCCTGGGCTCTGTGAGATGATGTCTCAAAAACAAACAAAAACGTCCTCTGTACAAGTTGTTACCCCATCCCCTATATTGCCAGGCAATAGTAAGGAAAATCAACTAAAAGTGACACCTAGAAGTACAGAAGCTGAGCCGGGCTTGGTGGCGCATGCCTGTAATCCCAGCACTTGGGAGGCAGAGGCAGGCGGATTTCTGAGTTCGAGGCCAGCCTGGGCTACAGAGTGAGTTCCAGGACAGCCAGGACTACACAGAGAAACCCTGTCTCGAAAAACCAAAAAAAAAAAAAAAAGAAGTACAGAAGCTGAAGATGCCTGCGGAACAAGTTCACGCACTTACAGGTAGTTTGGTGAAAGCTGGGTTGGTGACATGCTTCCCAAAAGCATCTTCTTGGAACTGTAGAAGCTGCACCACCAGTCCAGCCAGTGTTTTATTGGTAGGAGCATCTGCATGAACATACTGCAAGATAAAGAAAGACACGGATTTAAAACCTGGTACAGCTAATGCTGGAGAGAAAGCTACATTACGTTAGTTCCTAATACCTACTAAGTAATGGCACTGCACCACCACATTTCAGATGTATAAAGTTCATTCTCCACTGTAAAGAATCGTAAAAATAATACATGTACATACTTAAAGGCAGAGGGTAAATGCTAAAGAGAAGGCTCAGCAATTAAGACGAGATGCTCTTACCAGCACCCAAATGGTAGTTCAGAAATGTCTGTAACTCCAGTTGGAGATCCCACAACCTCTCCAGGACTGAGGATATCAGTCATATACGGAGTGCACAGACATACATGCAGGAATAGCACCCATAAACACACACACACACACACACACACACACACACACACAAAACCAAACTGGGCTGGAGAGATGGCTCAGTAGTTAAGAGTACTCACTGAGCAGGACAGTGGTGGTGGTGCATGCCTTTAATCCCAGCACTTGGGAGGCAGAGGCAGAGGCAGAGGCAGGTGATTTCTGAGTTGGAGGTCAGCCTGGTCTACAGAATGAGTCAGAGTGAGTTCCAGGACAGCCAGGACTACACAGAGAAACCCTGTCTCGAAAAACAAACAAACAAACAAGAGCACTCACTGTCCTTCCAAAGGACCCAGATTCAATTACCAGCACCACATGGCAGCTCATGACTGTATCTACAGTACCAGAGGATCCAACACCCTCACTGAGACATACATGCAGACTAAACAACAATGCTCATAAAGATAAATCATTAAAAAATGCACACCAATGGCAAAGACAGGAAGTAGTTTGATGACAAGGAAAGTGCAAAGCCTTTGACAGAGCTGGAGGGATAGCTCAGCACTTGGGGGCATGGCTGCTCTTCCACACTAACTAGGCTTGACTCCCAGCACTCACGTGGCAGCTGACAACCATGCTAATTCCAGTTCCAGATGATCCAAAGCTCTCTTCTAGCTTATACAACCACCAGGCAAACTTTGGTACAAAGACATGCATACAGGCAAAATACCCACACATATAAACTAAAAATAAATTTTAACTTTTTTTATTTGAGCCCACTATTGGTGGCTCATCCTCATAATCCCGAAACTCTAGACTTGAAAGGAGGATCTGCAAGGAACTAAACGCCATCCGAGCCCACCAAGGGAATTCTGGAGCTTCTGAGTACAGTGATTTTGGGTTTTTGTTTTGTTTTTTGAAGTGAAGTCTTATGTGTGCCAGGCAGAAAGAAAAGAGACCTCCCATGTCTCATTTGCTTCATATTAATTGCTGATATTTAAATTTTTGTTCTAGTGCTGAAGATGGCTCAGAAGAATGCTTGCTGCTCTTCCCAGAGCCCAGAGTTCAGGTCCCAGAGCCCATATCATGCAGTTTACAACTGCCTTTACATTCGGTCCCAAGGAATTAGATGCCCTCTTCTGGCCTCTATGGTCATTCACATGCACGTCACACACACAGAGAAACCTCTAAGTTTATATGTTCTAAATACCTGAAGATGCAATAGAATTAGTAAGCCAGTGCAGTGGCACATGCTATAATCCTAGGCAGAAGACAGGCAGGCAGCTCTAAGTTTGAGGCCAGTCTAGTCTAAATAGTGAGACCTTGTCAGAAACAGGAGAGCAGGGAGAGGAGGAAGAGGACAAACTGTAGGGTCCACCAAGCAGAAACAGCCAACTCTATTCTGACTTCAAAGCCTTAGAGACATGATCCTTCTGAAAACACCAGTGTATTACCAAAGCAACCTAAGACCCCTGTCGAACACAAAGAGGCTTCACTAAGCTGCAGACACTGATAGTTCGGATTAGTTTGTCCTTATTCAGTTCAAGACAGGGTCCCATATTGGTACTCTAGGCTTGCCTCTAGGATGGCCTTGAACTTTTTTTTTTTTTTTCGGTTTTTTTTTGTTTTTGTTTTTGTTTTTTTTCCAGACAAGGTTTCTTTGTAGCCCTGGCTGTCCTGGAACTCACTCTGTAGACCAGGCTGGCCTCGAACTCAGAAATCCACCTGCCTCTGCCTCCCAAGTGCTGGGATTACAGGCGCGTGCCACCACGCCCGGCGGCCTTGAACTTTTGAGCTCACACCTCTCAAAAGACTGCAGCAGAGCCACCAATGCCTGGCTTTAATATGGTGCTGGGGCTCAAACTCTGGACCTAACCCATGCTAAACAAACACTCTACAAACCAATTTAAGTCCCCAGGTCCTAGTTTAACTTTTCATTCATTCAACAAACACTAAACAACTACTAAGCAAGATCAGGCAGTTAAATGTCAACTACGAGCCACAAAAGAATTGCATCTTCAGGCTCGCAAATCTTTTTTTTCGAGACAGGGTTTCTCTGTGTAGCTCTGGCTGGCCTGGAACTCACTCTGTAGACCAGGCTGGCCTCGAACTCAGAAATCTGCCTGCCTCTGCCTCCCAAGTGCTGGGATTAAAGGCGTGCGCCACCACCGCCTGGCCAGGCTCGCAAATCTTAACGTCCATTCTGGGTCCTCAATGGGGTAACCACTACTACTGAATTTAAGAGTACAGGAAGTGTTTTGGATATTTCACTGTATCAACTAAGGGAGTGATTCTTCAACATTTATATAAAGGTGAAATTTTACTAGAGATATTGGGGCCAATGAGGTGGATACACATGGGTAAAAGCACTTGTCATGAGCCTCACGACCTAAGTTCAACTCATGGTATGGTGTTAGAGAAGAATCAATTTGCTTAAGTTGACATGCAAACAGGAGCTGGGTGTACCCCTCCAAAATAAATAGATGTAATTTTTAAAAGTATTAGCAAAGGGTTAATTCACAACTTCTTCGTAAAACAACTGACTCAGCAGAATTTGCATTCTAAAGTACGAGAAACACGAGGATTTTTCCAAAAAAATTAACATTCCAAAAAAGTATAGATATAAACTGAGCTCGCGCTTGTACTCACATCTTTACACAATTAAGTGAAAAGCCAACACTTTTAACAGTCTTGTATCAATCCTACAATGCAAGGTATAAACCTACATTAATCCACAAGGCCAGTCATCCAAGGTCCCCTACTAATCCACACAGGGAAGCAAGCTCTTAGTTACCTAACCGCTTAACAACTGGTCTCTAAACAAAACTTCAAGATACTTTTATTAGGATGGGCTCTTTGTTCACACACCTAAGGCAGCTAACAAAAGAACAGAAACACGCTCTGCGACTCTACCCAGCTCCACCTCTTCTGTACGTAAGAGCGAGAGAGCTAAGGCTTCCCCACGCGAGTGCGTGTGCCCCAGAGAGCCAGCAGCTGTGCCAGGTCGCCGCGTGCCGAGTCGCCCGCGGGGGCGTGGCAAGCGCGGTGCCGGCCTTTGTTGTCCCTCGTGGCGCTCGGGGGGGGGGGAGGGGCGGCCCGAGGCGTGCGAAGCCGGCAGCCACCATCAGCCCCCGTCGCGTGGCTCCACGGTCCCCACGGGCGCGCGAACCCACCTTCTTGTAGTGCTTGCCCAGCCAGACTCGCACCGAATCTAGCTGGGACACCGTATCCGGGCTCTCCCAAAACTTGCTGGCCGGGCCCCCGTCCTTCCTCCGGTACACGGCCAGCCCAGAGGCCGCCGCCGCACCCCCTGCACCCACGGCGCCTGCTGCTGCTCCTGGACCGCCACCCGCTGTCGCAGCCATAGTCACCGTCCGTCGTGTCTACCGCCCGGCCTAGCCTGACCCTCGCGGCGTTTCCCGTTCGCACCCGCGCGCGCGCGCGCGCAGATGCCTCCTCCTCCTCCTGGCCCCGCCCAGTCAACCCTCTTCCGGCGCTGAGGTGCGGCCACGCCCCTTCTGGACCCTGGAGCTGCAACGGACAGGCGCTTCCAGCGGGCGTACGCATGCGCAGCATGCTGGTCGTCCGCTATAGAGAGAGGCTGCCCGCCTTTTCCCCTGGTCTCCCAGCGCCCGAGCCTCTGCTCTTGATGGACATTACGAAAGACTCTCCCAGGCTTCCTTCATCTATTCGTTACGCGGTCAACGAACTCAAGAAGGTTCTGTATCTCTGCTTGAGAAAGCCGTCTAGAGTGTGCAGCGCGAGCCGAAGGGTCCACCCTGAGCCCGAGTAAGCAATTCCTGCTACGCCCAGAGTCCGCGTCGGTTTTTGGAAACCTGCATTAAAGACCCAATCTTAGCCAGGCATGGTGGCGCACGCCTGTAATCCCAGCACTTGGGAGGCAGAGGCAGGCGGATTTCTGAGTTCGAGGCCAGCTTGGTCTACGGAGTGAGTTCCAGGACAGCCAGGACTACACAGAAAAACCCTGTCTCGAAAAACAAAACAAACAAACAAACAAAAAAGACCGATTCTTGCTTGGGACTTTGGCTTCACACAGTCGGGCCTTCATTAATGTTTCTCGAACCACAGCAGATAGTTTCTGCCTGGTCGGCCTAACTCCAGCTACTTCTGCGACCTCGACATTATCTTCCTTTGTGATATTCGCACTTCGGGAACTCTCAAATTCATCATTTAAAAAAGTCTTCCAGAGCCGGGCATGGTGGCGCACGCCTGTAATCCCAGCACTTGGGAGGCAGAGGCAGGCGGATTTCTGAGTTCGAGGCCAGCCTGGTCTACAGAGTGAGTTCCAGGACAGCCAGGACTACAAAGAAAAACCCTGTCTCGAAAAACCAAAAAAAAAAAAAAAGTCTTCCAGAAAACCAGTCAGTCCCTGAGTGAACAGGTGATCACAATCGCCCAACGGTTTTGTTATAGCTCTCTTCTGGTGTTGTTATTATACCATCGGCTTTGGGAACAAGACGTTTTATCTACATTTGATGAAGGGTCTATATGAAGGCTGAAAGTTTACATTGTAAACAATGTGACTGGCTGTATTGGATCCGGGAACATCATAATATGTGATCCCGAAGATCTAAGTGAGGAGGTGTGATGAGTTTGTAGACACTAAAAACAAATGGAGATAGCCTGGAAGTGGTGGTGCACACCTTTTTCTTTTTCTTTTTTTTTTTTTTTTTTTTTTGCTTTTTTTTTCCGAAACAGGGTTTTTCTGTGTAGTCCTGGCTGTCCTGGAACTCACTGTGTAGACCAGGCTGGCCTCGAACTCAGAAATCCACCTGCCTCTGCCTCCCAAGTGCTGGGATTACAGGGGTGCGCCACCATGCCTGGCGTGGTGCACACCTTTAATCCCACGAGGCAGAAGCAGGAGTTTCTCTGAGTTACAGGCCTGCCTGATGTACATACAGTTTGAAGTCCAGGACAGCCAGGGCTATAGGGAAACCCTGTCTAAACAAACAGAATAGTCTGTCTCAGGCTGTGTATTTGGCTCAGTTCTCAAAAGCCTGGCAACCTGAGTTGGAACCTCAAAACATACATAAAAGTGGAAGGAGAAATTCTTTGCAAAGTTATACCCTGACCTTCAGACTGAGTACTGTGGCACACATCACCCATACCTACTTCTGGGTAGTAGTAATCCCAGCACTCAAAAGGTAGCTGAGTTTTAGGCCAGCTCTTTAACATGGTGAGTTCCAAGACTACATACAAAGACCCTGTCTCAACAACAAAATGGAGCAGGGCAGTGAAATGGCTCAGTGGGTAATGCCAATAGTGACCACCTTAGTTAAATTCTGGAACTGGAACAATGGAAGGAGAGAACCAACCAACTCTAACTTGCTTGTCCTCTGACCTCCACAGGTAGCCTGGGATGGCAATGACGTTTGTCATGGCACACCCACACACATAAGCAATGTAAATGCATAAATGCAATTTAAAAGTTCTTTTAAAAAGAAAATGGGCTGGAGAGATGGCTCAACAACGGTTGAGAGCACTGACTGCTCTTCCAGAGGTCCTGAGTGCAAGTCCCAGCAACCACATGGTGGCTCACAACCATCTGTAATGGGATCCGATGCCCTCTGCTGGTGTGTGTCTAAAGACAGCTATAGTGTGTTCACATAAATATAAATATATCTTTTTTTAAAAAAAGAAAGAAAAAACTTGGTCTCAAAAAAAAGTGGATTATGAGCCGGGCGGTGGTGGCACACATCTGTAATCCCAGCACTTGGGAGGCAGAGGCAGGCGGATTTCTGAGTTCGAGGCCAGCCTGGTCTACAGAGTGAGTTCCAGGACAGCCTACACAGAGAAACCCTGTCTCGGAAAAAAAAAAACAAAAACAAAAAAAAGTGGATTATGGCCCTTGAGAGCTTAAGCTCTAGAACTCCTAATAGCTGGTGTTGTGGAGCAGTGTGCACTTCTGTACCATGATTTGCACTAAGCACACTTATTGCGGAGAAGGAAAATGAATCATGGACAAAATGGAACAGCATTCATAGAGAAAAATAACTAGTGGCAGGTAGTAAATAGAGTGGGTTGTTTTTTGGTTTTGGTTTTGGTTTTGGTTTTTTGTGGTTTTTTGGTGTGTTTTTTTTTTGTTTTTGTTTTTGTTTTTTTTTTTTTTTGCTTTTCTTTTTTTTTTGTTGTTTGTTTGTTTTTTGGTTTTTGGGGTTTTTTTGGGTCTTTTTGAGACAGGGTTTCTCTGTGTAGTCCTGGCTGTCCTGGAACTCACTCTGTAGACCAGGCTGGCCTGGAACTCAGAAATCTGCCTGCCTCTGCCTCCCAAGTGCTGGGATTAAAGGCGCGCCACCACGCCTGGCTTTGGTTTGTTTTTTTATGAATAAATATTTTGTTCTCCCATATATGCCTGTGTACCACGTGTGCCTAGTGTCCATGAAAGTTAGCAGAGGGCATCTCCTGGAAATGGAGTTACAGATGTTTGTGAGCTGCCATGTAGGTGCTGAAAGTAGAGAACAATCTTTGAAAACTGCTATCCTCTGACCTCCCCAATAACACAGAACTAAAAATAGTTGTGTTTTGAGGCAGGGATGTGCTATAGTCTAGACTGACCTGAAACATGATCTAGCCCATGCTTGTCTTGAACTCATGCCAATACTTCCTCAGCTTCTCTAAGGCTGGGATTACAGGTATAATGCAGCACTCTGGCCTAGAAATCAAATGTTTATACACTGTATATTTATATTGGAATGTCAGATTGTTTCTGATAAATATGAAGGATTGCTAGGTGTCAAAAATTAAAATACCCAATATAGGGGCAAATGCTTCTGATCCCAGCACTCAGAGTCAGAGATAAGAACATCTCTGTGCCTTTGAGTTTACAGATTAAATACCAGGATAGCCAGTGCTATGTAGAGAGACTTTCTCATGAAACCAAACCAACCAAATAAACCAAACCAAAAGGAATCAAATCAAACCACCACCACAACAAAACACTCACACAAAGTACCATGCCATAGTGTCTCAGGCCTTTAATCCCAGCAGTAGGACACAGAGGCAGGTAGATCTTTGTGCACTGAGGGTCAGCCTGGAGTGAGATCCTGTCTTAAAGGAATTCAAGAGATAGCTCAGTTGTTAAGAGTATTTTGGAGAGAGAGCTCAGTGGTTAAGAGCACTAACTGCTCTTCCCGAGGTCCTGAGTTCAAATCCCAGAACCTACATGATGGCTCACAACCATCCATAATGAGATCTGACACCCTCTTGTGTCTGAAGACAGCTACAGTGTACTTACATATAATAAATAAATCCTTTAAAAAAAAAAAAAAAAGCAGTAGCTCTCCTACCAGAGGACCTGGTTCAAATCCTAGCATCTAAACAGTGGCTCATAACTGTAACTCCAGTTCCAGGGGTTCTGACCTGCACTGTGCAGGCAACACAGCCATTCATACCTACACGTATGTATATATGGGAAAGCACAGACCTTGGTATACAGAACTGTAACCCCGGTTACTCAAGAGGCTGAAGTAACAGGATTGAAGGCTGCAGTGCGCCGTGGGCCACAAAGTGAGTTCAAGGTCAATGCAGGAAAATTACTACAACCTTGTCTCCAAGTCAAAAGTTAAAGCCAGGTGTAGCAAGAGGTGCGTGTGACAGAAAGATCACTGAAATTAAGTTGAAGGCGGGCTGTGGCCGCATGGTGCCACAGGCTAATTGAAACAACCATTAGGGAGGGTGTTGTAGAGAGATTGCTCAGTGGCTAAAGGCTCTTGCTGCCATATCTGATGACCTGAGTCCCTAGAACCCACAAGGTGGAAGGAAAGACAGACGCCCTCGCCAGGCAGAGACAAGCAGATTTCTGAGTTCGAGGCCAGCCTGGTCTACAGAGTGAGTTCCAGGACAGCCAGGGCTACACAGAGAAACCCTGTTTCAAAAAAACAAAACAAAACAAACAATAAAAGACTGACACGTAGGGTACACAGCTAGTGTAAGGCCAGCCCAGTACACATGAGACAGACCCCACAGAGGTTACAAGGTGCCTAGTTAGGCATAGTGTTGTGTTGTAGCCTAACATGAAGGTCCTCTGTGACCACAGAACTCCAGAGAGACCAGGAATGTTAAGCACAGAAGATTGTCTTTTCAATGGGAAAAGTGTAAATATTCTTTTATACAAAAATCTGGTAATTGGCTCTCTCATCGCTCTCCCTCTTAGTTCTCACCTCTCTGCCCCTCTTGGGCTCTCCACCCCTCCCCCCTCTCTCCACGTGGTCATGGCCGGCCTCCACTCCTCTCTACTCTCTCTCTGCCTCTTTCTGCCTCCACTATACCATTGACTCCCATCCTCTTCCCTGAATAAACTCTATACCAAAAAAAAAAAAAAAAAAGAAAAGAAAAAGAAAAAAAGAAAAAAATCTGGTAATTGGAAGTGATTAATAGCTTGGTGGTTGGGGATAGAGAGATGGCTCAGTGGTTAAGAGCACTGACTGCTCTTCCGAAGGTCCTGAGTTCAATTCCCAGCAACCACATGGTGGCTCACAACCATCTGTAATGGGATCTGATGCCCTCTTCTGGTGTGTCTGAAGACATCAACAGTGTCCCCACATACATGAAATAAATGAATAAATCTTAAAATAGCTTGGTGATGTACATTATGTGTTGGGTGAGGCCATATCAAGCTTCGACAGACAGGACTGGATGTGGTTATTTGAATAACCCGTACAGGCAAGGGCTCCTCAGGATACCACCAGGACCAGAGATACCTAATAGGTTAAGTGACCCTTACATTATCTGCATAACCAGAAGCTTCCCCAAAGCTCCCACAACCAGGACCAGAGTTGGTTAATAGACCAAATGACCTCTCTGCTATCTGTATGACTGTGACTAGGCCAGTCCCTTTTTTAGACCCTTAAAAGCTGGTACAGGAGCCGGGCGGCGGTGGCGCACGCCTTTAATCCCAGCACTTGGGAGGCAGAGGCAGGCAGATTTCTGAGTTCGAGGCCAGCCTGGTCTACAGAGTGAGTTCCAGGACAGCCGGAACTACACAGAGAAACCCTGTCTCGAAAAACCAAAAAAAAAAAAAAAAAAAAAAAAAAAAAAAAAAAAGCTGGTACAGGTAACCTATCTCTAGAACTTATCTTCTTGGAGGAAATTATGTATACCATGGGTTCATTTCACTGTAATTATGCTTCCTGGCTATGGTGGTTTAAATAGGTTTGGCCCCTATAGATTCATGTCTGTGAATGTTTGCTCCATCAGTAAAGAGTGGCAGGCACTATTAAGTGTGGTTTTGTTGGAGGAAATGTGTCACATTCTCAGCTCCTTCTCCAATACCATGTCCGCCTGCATGATGCCATGCTCCCCACCATGGATAATGGACTGAACTTCTGAAACTGTAAGCCAGCCCCAATTAAATATAATTGTCACTGGGCAGTGGTAGCGCATGCCTATAATCCCAGCAATCTGGGAGGCAGAGGCAGGCGGATTTCTGAGTTCGAGGCCAGCCTGCTCTACAGAGTGAGTTCCAGGACAACCAGAGCTATATAGAGAAACCCTGTCTCGAAAAAACCAAATCAAAAAAAAAAAAAAAAAAAAAGGTTCACAACCACCTGTAATGGGATCTGATGCCTTCTTCTGGTATGTCTGAAGTCAGCAACAATGTACTCACACACATAAAATAAATAGATCTTTTTAAAAAAAGTTGTTTTAAAAATTATCATGGTCAAGCCGGGCGGTGGTGGTGCACGCCTGTAATCCCAGCACTTGGCCTCTAAAGAGCAGTTAGTGCTCTTAACCACTAAGCCATCTCTCCAGCCCTATGTTTCTCAATTTATTCAGAATGAACCACAGGGCACCAGACGCTATGAAGTCTTGATCTAGCTTGACAAAATCAATCTGACCAAGTTTTCATTCTCACTGCTTTCCAGTTGACTTCCCTGACTGCCTTATCCACCTGCAGGGTCCCTTTCAGTATTACAATGCACGTACTAGGTAGGCTGAGGAATGAAGTTTGTGAGTTTAATGTCAGCTTGAGTTGCATATATGATAAAACCTTGTCTCAGGGCCTGAGAAATGGCTCAGTAGTGAAGAATACTTGTCATTCTTGCAGAGGACCCAGGTTTAATTCCCAGCATTCACATGGTGATTCAGTCATCCATAACTCCAGGTTCAGGGGATCAAATGCTCTCTTCTAAGCTCCTTGACCTCCAAGCATGTGGTATACATAATGCAAGCAAACACACTAATAAATAAATCTAAAATAAATCTAAAAAATAAATAAAACCTTGTCTCACATGATAGTGGTGATGTATGCCTTTACTCCTAGTACTTAGAAGGTAGAGGCAGGCAGGTATCTGTGAATTGGAGGCCAGACTTATCTACAGAGCTAGTACCAGGGCAGCCAGGGCTATACAAAGAAACCCTATTTCCCAAAAATTAAAGAACCCAACTTTGAGCTGGGCAGTGGTGGTGCAGGCCTTTAATCCCAGCACTTGGGAGGCAGAGGCAGGCGGATTTCTGAGTTCCAGGCCAGCCTGGTCTACAAAGTGAGTTCAGGACAGCCAGGGCTACACAAAGAAACCCTGTCTCAAACAAAACAAAACAAAACAAAAAAAGATAAACATAAATGAAACTAAGTGTATCCCTGTTTTCTATAATTTAGCTACAACTATGGGCATAAAACTGTAATTGTGTAATCATGGAAAGATTGTGAATCCAGCCTGACCTTCATAAGAGATAAAAGTCAAAAATTTAATACTTATGGAAGATTACCAGTGTGATAACTGCTAAGGTTGCTGATGACCTGAATTCAATTTCTAGAGTCCATGTAGAAGAAAACTGAGTCTTTGAGTTTCCTCAGATCCCCACATGTGTGCCATATCATGAAAGGTGCATGCCTACATATTTACACTTTCAAAAAGAAAAAATAAAAAGGCTGACAGCAGCCAGACAGTGGTGGTGCATGCCTTTAATTCCAGCACTTGGGAAGCAGAGGCAGGCGGATTTCTGAGTCTGAGGCCAGCCTGGTCTACAGAGTAAATTCCAGGACAGCCAGGGCTATACAGAGAAACCTGACTAGAAAACAAACAAAACAACAACAACAACAACAACAAGGCCGACAGCTCTTAAAACAGTTTGTATGATGGTACACATATAGGCATACACACCCTCCAGAAAATTCTAAAACTAGAATTATTAAGAATGACCCTAAGCTGGGCGTGGTGGCACACGCCTGTAATCACAGCACTTGGGAGGCAGAGGCAGGCAGATTTCTGAGTTCGACGCCAGCCTCGTCTACAGAGTGAGTTCCAGGACAGCCAAGACTACACAGAGAAACCCTGTTTTGAAAAAACCAAAAAAAAAATGACCCTTAGAGGAACTGTCACTTCTAAAAGAGAAAGAAAGAAAGAAAGAAAGAGAGAGAGAGAGAGAGAGAGAGAGAGAGAGAGAGAGAGAAAGAAAGACTGCTCAAGGTTGGAGAGATGACGCAGTGGTTCAGAACAATTGCTGCTTTTCCAGGGGACCAGGGTTTAGTGACTAGCACTGAATATGGGGTGGCCTACAACTGTGTTTAACTATAGTCCAAAGGATCTAATGCTCTTCTGGACTTTACATACACCTATATGCCCTAGGTACACATATATTCTCACTAAAGTATACACATATATAAAATTTAGAAATAAATACATTACTAAAAATCTTATTTAGGAAAAGAAGCTGAAGCAGCCAGGTGCCTTTTCCCTGTGATCCCAGTATTTGGGAGATAGAGGCAGGCAGATCTTTGCGAGTTCAAGACCAGCCTGGTATACAGAGCACATCTTGGGACAGCCAGGGTTACAGTCACAGGAATACAATAATGAACACTGTTTTCCTTCAGCAGTTAGTATAAGAACTACATTTCCCATTCACAAATGGAACAAAGTATTCATTGCCCCTTTAGCTTATGGCTAAGATCAAGTACATAACCAAGTATTTTCTTTTGTTTTCTTATTTATTTGTTTGTTTGTTTGTTTGTTTATATGCGTACATTGCAGCTGTCTTCAGACACACCAGAAGAGGGCATCAGAGTCCATTACAGATAGTAGTGAGCCACCATGTGGTTGCTGGGATTTGAACTCAGGACCTCTGGAAGAGCAGTGCTCTTAACTGTTGAGCCATCTCTCCAGCCCCAAATATTTTCTTGACAGGCTGGGCACCAAGTACCTTGAATGAATGGCATAAGCCTTAAAATTTAAACTTTTTGGGGGCTGGTGAGATGGCTCAGTGGTTAAGAACACTGACTGCTCTTCTGAAGGTCCTGATTTCAAATCCCAGCAACCACATGGTGACTCACAACCATCTGTAGTGAGATCTGACACCCTCTTCTGGTGTGTCTGAAGACAGCTACAGTGTACTTACATATAATAAAAAAAAAAAAAAAAAAAAAAAAAAAAAAAAAACCCTTAAAAAAATTTAGCAGGCGGTGGTGGCACACACCTGTAATCCTAGCATTTGGGAGGCAGAGGCAGGTGGATTTCTGAGTTCGAGGCCAGCCTGGTCTACAGAGTGAGTTCCAGGACAGCCAGAGCTACACAGAGAAACCCTGTCTCAAAAAAAAAAAAAAAAAAAAAAAAAAAAAAAAAAAAAAAACCTGGGCTGTGGTGGCACATGCCTTTAATCCCAGCACTCGGGAGGCAGAGGCAGGTGGATTTCTGAGTTCGAGGCCAGCCTGGTCTACAAAGTGAGTTCCAGGACAACCAAGGCTATACAGAGAAACTCTGTCTCGAAAACAAACAAACAAAAAAACCAAAAAAAAAAAAAAAATTAAACCTTTTTTGTTTAGGATCAGTCTTTTTTTTTTTTTTTTTTTTTTTTTTGTATGTCAAGTCAGTTTTCCTGTGTAGCACTGGCTGTTCTGAAACTAGCTCTATGGAGCAGGCTGGCCTTGAACTCAGAGATCCTTCTGCTCCTTCTGCCTCCCAAGTGCTAGGATTAAAGGCACATGGTACCACCAACCCAGATAATATTTTTCTTAAGACAGAGTATCATTTTGTTACCAAGGCTGGCTTTAATTCCTGGCTCAAGTGTCCTCTCACCTTGGCCTTTGAAATAACTGCTACTACTACAGAGAAATTACTACTGTATCTTGTTCATAAATACAGGGTTTTTGTTTGTTTGTTTGTTGGCTGCTTGCTTGGTTGGTTTTGTGTGTGTGTGTTATGTGTTTTGGTATGAACACACATGACACACACATACAAGACAACTTTGTGAAGTTAGTTTTCCCCTTTTACCTTCACATAGCATTCAGGGATTTAATTCAGGTCACTGGGATGGTTCTGAACTTATCTGTACCCTGAGCCATCTCAGTGGCCCATACACATGTTTTGATAACAATATGTCCTCTTACACAACTTATCACTTTTACCATTTTTTTACTTTCTCCTTTTGTCTCCTCTACTATATTCTATTCAAATTTATGTCTTTTTTTCATTTAGAAGCCTTATCATTGTGTAAGCACATGATGTGTGTGCATGAGTGGGCAGGCCATGATGTGCATGTAAGATGACACCTTTGTAGAGCTGGTTCTCGCCTTCCACGTTTATATGTGTCCCAGCGACTGAACTCAGATCACCAGAATTGCCCAGCCAGAACAACTGCCCACTGAGCTGTGAGTTTGAGGACAGCATGGTTTACATTGTGAGTTCTAGGCTAGACAGGTCTATACAGTGAGATAGTATTTGAAAAGAAAAAAAAAGTGATACCAAGTAGGCAGAGTTAGAAAGAATCCTTGCAGTTGAGCCTAGGTTGTTCTCACTGTGTAAGAAACTGAGGCAGCAGGACATTTTCTCACCTGCGCACTGATAAAGGGGCTGAATCAACAGGCCTGACCTCATTATAGCATCATGTACAGTGTGGGTGTGCAGTCTTGTCTCCTTTCTGGGCTTTTACAGGGTATCACTGGAAGAAATAGATTGAAAGAGAACCAACCATCACGATTTGGAAAGGGGAGGGTCATCTTACTCGTACGAGCATGCCACCTACTTATGAAAATGCACATGGGCATCATGATGCACATTTTACAGGAGGACAAGACCTGGGATGGCTCTCTCCTTATATCATGAGCATTCCGGGGACAAACTTAGGTTGCCAAGCTTGGCCACCTGCTCAGCAGTCTCAACTCTTTCTTCTTAAATACTTAACACAGAACTCACATGCTGTTCTGCCTGGAGGCGGCTCTCTCTCTTTGGAATATTGTTTTTGCTTAGCTTTGCTAACTAAATTTCTGCTTAAACTGTGACTCAACTCAACTCTTTTGGCTATTGCATTGGGGCCTCTTCACTTAGTCCTAGAGCTCACGAGTTCATGAACTCACAGAGCAGAGGGCTGGGACCAGGGTGTGTGTCACCATGCCTGGCAAGGTTTTTTCATCCTTGATTCTCTGCAGTTTCACCTGGCTGAGCCCAGATGAGTATTCATTTTCATGAATGAATCCCGCACATCATTGACTGTGCATATCTGCTCTGAGGACTTGTGCTTTTGTTTTGAACATACATAAACACCACGTTAAGTCCACTATTGCTGTACCTGCCAGTCCTTTTTTTTTTTTTTGTTTTGTTTTGTTTTGTTTTGTTTTTCGAGACAGGGTTTCTCTGTTTAGCCCAGACTGTACTGGAACTTACTCTGTAGACCAGACTGGCCTTGAACTCTGAGATCCATCTATTTCTGCCTCTGGAGTGATAGGATTAAAGTCTTGCACCATCACTTCCAGGCTCCACACGCAGCTTTTCCCAGTGGGCAATTATGGCAGCAGCATTTATTTATCTTTTATTTATCACTTATGTACAGTCCCCTCAGAGGCCAGAAAAGGGCATTGGATCCCCCTTGAACTGAAGGAACAGAGGATTATGAACCTCCATGTGGGTTTTGGGAATTGAACCTCTGGAGAGTAGTATTCTTTTTGTTTTGGTTTTGTTTTGTTTTGTTTTGTTTTTCGAGACAGAGTTTCTCTGTGTAGCCCTGGCTGTCCAGGAACTCACTCTGTAGACCTGGCTGGCCTCGAACTCAGAAATCCGCCTGCCTCTGCCTCCCAAATGCTGGGATTACAGGCATGCACCACCACGCCCGGCCTTTTTTTTCCTCCCCCCCCCCCCGCCCCCGCAAGTGGCTATTTCTATTCCCAGTTTTCAGAAGCCAGTAAGTACTAAGAATGGTATAAAGCCTGACATTTCATGGGGTGGGATGAAGGGAACAGGCAGGAGTCACATGTCTACTTCCAGCAGCACAGAGGCAGAAGGTAGGTGTACCACACCCACTCATCTTGGGTCTGGAACCCTGACTAGGAGCAGGGCAGGAATGGAAATAGACATGCACACTTAGGTACAGGAAGGTTGAGATGAGGCAGGGTTCTGGAACCTCAGCATGTATATTAGGTACAGCATGGGGGGATGGGTTGGCTAGCCTTGGCAGGAGTTCTCTGAGGCTAGAAAACATCCAGGGGAAGCTGCAGTTGCTAGTCTTTGCACACACTGGACATTGTTCATACACACTCACACTTGGTCCCTTGAGGAAAGCCTTGACATTTCTTTTGGGCCTTCACCCAGGTAAGGTTCTGCCACTTCCATGGGGCTGAGGCCTTGGAGTCCCTGCCTGTGTCAACAGTACACACTTACTCAGGACTTCTTCCATTCCCTACACAGGAAGATCTCTAAGTTCAAGGTCAGCCTGGTCTACCATGCAGTGATACCCTGTCTCAGAATCAAAGGGGCAGGGGAGTGTGGCTCAGTGACTAAGGCACAGAAGCAGCTTGGCTGAGACCCTGGGGGTAATCTCTAGTCTGAAGAGAAGGGGTGGTGGTGGAGGAAAGGGGCAGGGGTGGCGATGCTGCGGCGATGCCGCTGCAGCTCTATAGCCCGGGCAATCTAAAGGGTGAGACTGCAGTCTAAGCAGCCTGCATTCTGAAGAGGCTGCTCATGTAGTTCAGTAATCGTGTATGCTGAAGGCCACCACAAAGAAAGGAAAACCAGGGGAATCTCTTAACGTGACATTCCCAGCTTTTGTTTTTAAAGATTTATTTATTATATGTAAGTACACTGCAGCTGTCTTCAGACCCTCCATAAAAGGGTATCAGATCTCATTATGGATGGTTGTGGACCACCATGTGGTTGCTGGGATTTGAACTCAGGATCTTCGGACCAGCAGTCAGGGCTCTTAACTGCTGAGCCACCTCTCCAGCCCCCCAACTTTTTTTTTTTTTTTGGTTCTTTTTGGTTTTTTGAGACAGGGTTTCTCTGTGTAGCTCTGGCTGTCCTGGTACTCACTCTGTAGACCAGGCTGGCCTTGAACTCAGAAATCCCCCTGCCGCTGCCTCCCAAGTGCTGGGATTAAACGCGTGTGCCACCACCGCCCGGCCCCCAACTTTTTTAAAAAAAGTGTGTGTGTGTGTGTGTGTGTGTGTATGTATGTGTATACAGAGTACAGGTGCCAGAGGAGAGGGTGTCAGATCCCCTGGACTTGGAGTTAGGGGTAACTGAAATGCTTGACCTGAGCTCTGGGAAGGGAAGTAGGTCCTCTGCAAGTGCAGTATTTGTCCTGAACTCGGAGCCAACCCTCTAGATCTCTTACTTCTGGTTTGCTTGTTTTTTTCATTTTCGAGACAGTCTCCTCATGTATCCCTGACTATTGAGAGATCTGTCTTTGCCTCCCAAGCATGGGAATTAAAGGTATGAGGCACTAGGCCTGATTGATTTTTAATTATTTTGTTTGACTTTTTTTTTCCTTTATAAGACATGATTTCTCTGTAGAGCTCTGGCTGTCCTGGAACTCACTCTGTAGACCAGGCTGGCCTTGAACTCAGAGACCCACCTGCATCTTCCACCTCCCAATGCTGGGACTAAAGGTATGCATCACCACCAGCTTATTTTTTTTTCCGAATTGTTTTTTTTTTTTTTAGATTATTTTATTTTACTTATATATGTGAGTACACTGTCGCTGTCTTCGGACACACCAGAAGAGGGTGTCAGATCCCATTACAGATGGTTGTGAGCCACCATGTGGTTCCTGGGAATTAAACTCAGGACCTCTGGAAGAGCAATCAGTGCTCTTTTTTTTGTTTTGTTTTGTTTTTCGAGACAGGGTTTTTCTGTGTAGCCCTGGCTGTCCTGGAACTCACTCTGTAGACCAGGCTGGCCTCGAACTCAGAAATCCACCTGCCTCTGCCTCCCAAGTGCTGGAATTACAGGCATGTGCCACCACTGCCCGGCCTTTTTCTAATTCTTAAATATCAAAGTTATTGCTAGGAGTGGTGGCACAGGGCTTTAATCCTAGCACTACGGAGGCAGAGGTAGGCAGATCTCTGATTTCAAGACCAACCTAGTCTAGAAATGGAGTTCTAGGTCAGTCAAGGCGGTTACACAGAGAAACCTTGTTTCAAAAAACCCAAACCAGCCAGGCAGTGGTGGGACATGCCTTTAATCCTAGGACTTGGGAGGCAGAGGCTAGCGGATTTCTGAGTTTGAGGCCAGCCTCGTCTATGGTGAGTTCCAGAACAGCCAGGGGTACACAGAAAAACTCTGTCTTGAAAAACAAAGCAAAACAAAAACAAAACAAACAAACAAACAAAACAAAACAAAAAAATTCTGAGTATTTATTTGTGAGTGAGTGAGTGGGCGGTTGGGTGCGCCACAGCGCAGCCTCACGTACATGGAGATCAAAAGACAATTTTCCCAATTTGGTTCTTTCCTTCTCCTATGTGGGCTCTGCTGATTGTCTTGTTGGCCCATTTTAATATATACTTTTTTGATATTTATATATTTTCTGTGTACAAATACTTGTCTGACTTTATGTCTAGTACTGATAGAGGCAGAAGGAGCATTAGATCCCTTGGAACTGGAGCCACAGAGGGTTGTTAGCTTCATTGTGGATGCGAGGAACTGGACCTAGGTCTTCTAGAGGAGCACTGCTGAGCCACCTCTCCATCAGTTTCACTGTTGGGACAGTGACTCTCAATGTAGCCCAGGCTGGCCTCAAATTTGTAGCAAACGGGGCTTGAACCACTAGCACTCAGAAACTTTGATCAATTTTCTGTAAAAGCCTACACTTTAACCTGCTGGCCACAGTGAGCCATTGTTCTAGCACATCGTCCCTCAGCAGTTAGCAAGCCTTCTCTAGTCCTGGTAGCACTTGTTTTCTAGCACTCACCTCTTTCCTTTGGCTCCACACTTTGTCAGCTTTTCTACTAGATACTAAAGCTTCCTGGGACCAGGGTCATATAGTCTACACACCTGCTTATAAACAGCAGTCTCTCAGGTTACCAGCCAAGGATTTGTTTGCTTGTTCCAGATGCAGTCTCAGGTAACTCAAACTGGCCTAACTATGTAACGGAGGCTCGCCTTGCACATGGTTCCCACTTCCTAAGTGTTGGGATTCCAAGTGTGTACCAAGCATGTTGGGCACTGCAGGCATTTCTATGTTTTGGTTTTTTGTTTCAAGACAGGGTTTCTCTATGTAGCCCTGGCTGTCCTGGAACTCACTCTGTAGACCAGGCTGGCCTTGAACACAGAAATTCGCCTGCCTCTGCCTCCCAAGGGCTGGGATTAATCACCGCCGGGCTTCAAGAAATAATTGTTTCGGCCAGGCGTGGTGGCGCACACCTGTAATCCCAGCACTTGGGAGGCAGAGGCAGGCGGATTTCTGAGTTCAAGGCCAGCCTGGTCTACAGAGTGAGTACTAGGACAGCCAGGATTACACAGAGAAACCCTGTCTCGAAAAACCAAAAAAAAAAAAAAAAAAAAGAAATAGTTTCACCTTATCTCCTAGCCTTCTGTTCAACGTATCGGGATAACAACTAGTATACTTTCCTTTCTTCCTCTTCTTTTCTTCTTCATTTGAAACAGGTTCTATGTAGCTCTGACTGGCCTGGAAACTATTCAGATGAGAGATCTGCATGCCTCTGCCTTCAGTGTGCTAAGATTAAAAGCACATACTACCTGCCTTTCTTGCTATGCAATCCAGATTGGCTTTTAATGCCCAGGTGTCTTGCCTCAGCTTCAGAATAGCTGAAGTCATCTGTGCTGTTACACCCAGCTAATAATACATTTAAATAGCTGCACACACACAAAAAAATAGCATAGGAAAATGGGCTGGATATATGGTTCAGTGGTTATGAACACTTGCCTGATTATATCTTTGTTGTTGTTGTTTTGGTTGATTTGACACAAGCTACAGTCATTTGGGTAGAGAGAACTACAACTGAGAATCTGCCCCCACCAATCTGGCTTGTGGGCACTTTCTTGAATGATTGATATAGGCAGGGTGGAGGTTTTGGGATGGTGCCTCCCCTGGAGCGTTAGGAGATTCTGGGTTGTATATCAGCAATGAGGCAGTAAGCAATGCCTTTTGCTTCTATTCCTGATCTGACATTTCTCAATGGCAGATTGTCACCTACAAGGTGAAGTAAACCTTCATTCCCAAGTGGCATTTGGTCATGGTATTTTTGCTTCAGCAACAAAAAACCTAAGATAATGGCGGGCTCACAACAGCCTGTAACTCCAGCTTCCAGGGATCTGATGCCATGTCAACCTGGCAGTACATTCCCACATGCATACCCATAATATTTTCTTTGCCTATTTTAAATGACGAGCTATTGTATTAGTTCTCTAAATATCACGAAAGGGCACATCCTCAAATACTGTCTTCCCAGTTGTGAACTATCGAACAACGCCACTGAGTTTCCTCTATCGCAGGCAGATTTCATTGAACGCATGCTTCCTTCATTCTGTTCAGAGTATAAATAGGGAAATCCCCTTTCCTCGCTCCGGAGAGGCGATGTGTCCTAGGCTCGCAGTCGACTCTCACCACACACCCCTTAAGCTAGCTGCAAGCGCTACCCTGTTCTTTGCCTGGTTTATGTCTCTGTGAGGCAAAATCGCTCACCTCCCTAAAAGTGCAGAAGACCAAGGGGGGGGGGCGCAGGAGAAAAAAGGCGCAACACAGAGCTGCGGCTGGGGATGGCGAGACGAACCAGAGATGGCCATCCGTCCCCAGCTCCCGCCGGCTCCCAAGGCACGGGCAGGCTACGCGCGTCCCCGGCCGCTCCGCCGGAAGTCCCGCCTGCGTCTGGGGCGACAGCCGCGCGCCCTCCGGCCAGTGCCCGGGTACAGGCTCAGACTGACCGTCTCGCGCTGTGAGCTCAGGAACACTAGAGACAACTTAGGCAGCCAAACGCCTCGCGAGCCCCAAGGAAGCGGCATCCCGCAGGGGTGGCCAGGCGAAAGCCGCAGGCCGAACAGCGCCGGGGCCGCAGGTGGGACTTCCGCCTCGGGACCCGGAAGGGACCGCGCCGTCGCTGGTGGGAGTTGTAGTCCGGCCGTAGTTGGGGGGGCCCGCGGCTCATGCGCCGTGCACCGAGGCTTGTTTCACATCTGTAACAACAGGTGAATTGGGCTTTTTATTCTACCCTTTCGCGCCCCTTGAAGCAGCCTGACACGGTCGGGGGTGGTCGGCGCGAGGAGGGGTCCCGAGTCCGGCCGTCGGCCTGGCGGAGAGTGGAAAGGAGGAGCTGGCGAGCCCGAGGAGCAGGCCGGGCATCCTAGGCCTGCCCGGGAAGCCGGCCGGGCCGAGCCTTGGGCAGCCAGGCCTCGGCCTGCCGTTGCCATGGAGCCGGGGCGGGGCGGGGGCCAGACCGGTCTGCCGGGGCGGGCCTCGCTGCCAGGGGCTCCGCGGAGGCCGAGAGAGGTGGCTTCATTGGCTCGACGACGCCTTCGCCTCAGGGGATGCTCGGTTTTCCCCTAGGCTGGGCCCGGAGGAAGTCTCCGGAGTGCCGGAGACCTTTGTCTGCCCCTCCTCCCACTGTGCGGTCAAGACCGTTCCTCCAAAGGGAGGTCTTGATGCATTTTTTACTCTTCTGGTTTGCCTCCTTTTGCACCGACCTTGTCAGTGGGGGAGGCTAAGGGGTGAGGTGTTCTTTGTTTGTTGGTAGTGACTTGTCCCATTTTGCAGGGGAAGACCTAATGCATGGTGGGTCCTTTGTTTGCAGTGAAGTGGAGTCCCAGGGGTCTTCAGAACCCTCAAGCCAGGAGTGCGGCGTCCTTGCGCTTTATAGATAGTCCTTGTGTAAGCAACATTGGTCTTTAAATTGCGGCTTTCCAATGCAAAGACTGTTCACCTTACAACCCCCAGTTCACGGGTGCTTGGCATGCATTGTGGCAAATAGACTGCTGCCGTCCACTCTGCAAGGTCTCAGCTTGTTTGTGGATGCAACCTACTGGCCAAAGTAAAATTACACGTTTTCTGATGATTTTCCTTGCAACGGTTTCTTGGAAGACAGTGACCCCACTGCCATGCAACTCTTGACTACATCGTAGAATTTATACTTAAATCTCAGAGTCTGACATTTCCTGACAGGAAGACTCTTTGCTGATTTTATCATATATTATTATTTAGAGATATGATAATGCTTTCTACTTGTACATTTATATATTTTTTGCCAAAGTTTCTATCTATGTGGGCATACCCCACCTGACACCCAAAGATCATAACTTTTCAATATTTTAATTTATGAAGCTATAGCCCAAAAAGTTTGGGTCCCCTTAGTCTTTTGAAGACTGAACATGATACATGCAGAATACAGGTTGATATGTAAGAAAAGTAATATAAACATGTAATATGAACGTGTAAACCATGGTGTCAGAATTCCATTCAGTCTTGATGCTATGGGATCCTGGGTAAATTATATATCTGTGCTTCAGTTTCTTTCTCTGGGAGAGGATATTTTTCATAGGGTAGCTTTAGGGATAATATGAGGTCAAGTCTATGGGTGTTCTTTGTAAACTGTGAAGATGTTTTTGAGATTTTTTTTTTTCCGAGACAGATTTTTTTTTTTCTCTGTGTAGTCCTGGCTGTCCTGGAACTCACTCTGTAGACCAGGCTGGCCTCGAACTTAGAAATCCGCCTGCCTCTGCTTCCCAAGTGCTGGGATTACAGGCGTGCGCCACCACTGCCCGGCTGTTTTTGAGATTTTTTTTGAGGTTATAATTTTTTCAGACTGGAAATATCATTTTAGATAGATTGGTATTATAGCCATTGTGGGATTGGGAAAGTGAAGAGGCTCACGCTTTGAGCTTGGAGAAAATGTTCTTAACATTCTCTTACGGATGCTCTGTGGCACAGTTCACATTTGGTGGGTCTAGAATGGGTCAGGGGCCTCTTGAGTGTGGCTGTTGTGTCAAAACTTGTTAGTTAGTACATTATTTCTATGATTGGTATCGTTTTGTTTCGGAGTGAAGGTTGCCACTCCAGTGAATCAAACTTGTTATTTCCAGGAGGCCCAGCCTCGTGATGAGGAATAGCAAGGAGAGAATTCAGCTCCAGTTCAAAAGCCTGCAAAATCTGAGCCCCTCACTGCTTTTCTAAGGTAAGGTGACTTAGCCCTGCTCACAGAGCCATGGTGTGCATTTTGCTCAGCCCCACCATAAAGCATGTAGCTCTCTTAGAAGTATTGTTTATTATTATTCGCTTGAAGACATCACGTAAGCAGTCTACTAGAAGTTGTGCTTCCTCACAAAAGAAATTTTGACTTATTAGAATTTTATGTATCTTTATAAATTATATTAGACTGAATCAAATATTTTTAAAAACATTGCCACATTATAAGAGAAGCATGTTTCTTTTGGATCTCTGTGAAATGTTCTAGAACATGATAAAATAAATGATTTGATATCTTGAATCTCATATTTTTTGAGATGAAGACAGGAAAAGACTGTGGTATATGAAACTTTGTTGACAAGAGAGGATCCAGAGACTTTAAAAGCAAAACTCTGCTAGGCATGGTGACTCCTGTCTGTAATTCCAGCACTTGGCAGCCTAAGGTAAGAGGGTTTCTTTGAGTCCAATCACAGTCTGAGCTACAGAGTGAGTTCTAGGCCAGACTGGATAACAGAGTGAAACTTTATCTAAAAAACCCTCCAGAAACCTAATTTAAAACAAAACCCAAGTCTTTTTACATGCAGATTAACTTAAAATTTCCTAGCAAGAAAGTATTGCTTATGGGCTTAGTGGTAGATCAATTGCTTAGCATGCATGAACAAGGCCTTGATTGTAATTCCTAATACCAAAAGCAAAAAAAAAAAAAAACCAAAACAACCAAAACCAAACAAATCCTAAAACACTCAGGTCTTCTTTAAAATTAGGACCTCAAACTACATTCTTTTTCTTTTAATTTGTGTAGATGGTGTTGATAGGATGTAACTTTTCTGTGTAAGTGATGTTGTCATTGATTTTTATATTAACGTTTTCTCTCTGGAGTGTACCATATCTTATTGATTGAAATTTCTGGCATCTCTGGGGAAGAGGAGGTCACGTTGTGGGTTTGTAAGGTCCAGCCCTTTACTGCCCATGTTCCCACAAGGTGTGAATGAAGGGACTGGCAGTCGGGAACAGGAATGCAGGCCCTCCTAGATTCCCAGCAGTGTTAGACAGTAACCTGATGTACAAAAACATTATATAGAGTTTTCAAAACTAAACTTAGTAAGGGTTACTGGACCTAATCCTATTCCAGGAGTGCTATTGTTAAGAAGATCTCTAAATATGAATTTGAGTGTTTTACAAAACAATATTACAAAATTCTAAGTGTTACTTTCTCCGTACTCTGAAAATAGATTCCTCAGTTAATAGGTGTGGTGGCACTCGCTTGTCCTTCTCTCACTGGGGAGGGTCAGAGTTCAGAAAGTGAAGCAAACTTAAAAAAAAAAAAGAAAAGAAAAGAAAGGACAAATGCATTAATCAGTAGAATGTACCAAAACCCTGGGTATGAGGTGCATGCCTGGAATCACAGTGCTCAGGTAGATGAAATCGTTTGAGCTAGCCTGGGCTCTATAGTAAAACCCTGTCTTAGGAATAAAAGAAAACATCAAGACTTCTGGCCAGTAGCTGTGCTCTAATGTAGTATTTATAATTTATTATTAATAACACCGTTAACAATTATTACTTAGAAATGTACCATGCATTTCAAAGACACTTCCCAATAAAAAACTTTTAAATTATGATATTTTAATATATGGTCATTCTTTGACCCGAATTCTCAGTCAGTTCTCATTGCAAAGGACTGAATTAGGTTTTCTAAAACCACAGTAAGCAGTTATTAGGCAGGCCTTAGTCCCATTTCCTGAGGCCACTTGTGTTATCAATGGTCCATATGGAATTTAGTTTCTTCTTGGAAAGCCCAAGAAAATATCCAAGTATTGTAACTGGGTGGAGCTGTGTCTCGCCACCCTTTATTGTTTTCTTGTTTAATAAGCTTCCTGAGTTTTGGAAGAGCAAAAGGACAAAGCTATCAGTTAGAAAGCATCAAGGACAGAGTGGAGAGCTGGCCTTCTCATCCTTTTTTTTTTTTGTCCTGATTTTCTAAGACAGGGTTTCTCTCTGCAGCCCTGGCTGTCCTGGAACTAACTCTATAGACCAAGCTGGCCTTGAACTCACAGAGATCCACCAGCCTCTTCCTCCAGAGTGCTGGGATGAGCGGTGCATTCTACCACCACCTGGCTTGGCCTTGAATCCCTACGCCTGGGGAGCGGTGGCGGGGCTCGCTGGCGTCCCCCTCCAGCTCCTTTGTCTTCTGGATAATGTCTGTGCTCTTGCAGTCTTTGCAGATTCTTGAACCAGGAATAGTAATCAACATTCATGGCCTTTTGACCCTCCTTCTCAGGATTCCAGCTTTCTCTCCTGGCCAGAAATGTTCAGCCTGGACTCATTCAGAAAAGGTAAGAATGGAACTGTACACAATTCCTTGCCTGTCTTCTGTGTGATTGGGCACTAGGGAGGTTGTGAGCCTGCCTCTGCAGTGTGCAGTCCTGTGACCCTCTGGGGTAATTCCTATAACCCCTTTCCTTGTCTGCCTTGGCGCAGAAGTGATGTGTCTCTGGCCCTGGGCTTTGTACATGTTTGCTGCCCTTCTCCCCGACGCTCCTTCCTGCCTACTCACTGCTTATCAGAATGCTTCCTATTTTTCTCTTCTCCTTTTTTCTTTTCTTTTCTTTTCTGGGTTTTTTTTTGTTTTTTTTTTTTTGTTTTTTTTTTTTTTGTTTTTTCAAGACAGGGTTTCTCTGTGTAGCCCTGGCTGTCCTGGAACTCACTCTGTAGACCAGGCTGGCCTCGAACTCAGAAATCCGCCTGCCTCTGCCTTCCAAGTGCTGGGATTACAGGAGTGCGCCACCACTGCCCGGCTTTTCTTTTCTTTTTATATGTGTGTGTGTGTGTGTGTGTGTGTGTGTGTGTCTGTCTGTCTGTCTGTCTGTCTGTCCTGGCTGTCCTGGCTGTCCTGGAGCTCTGTAGACCAGGCTGCTTTAAAGTAACAGAGATCTGTGTGCCTCTGCCTTCTGAGTGCTGGGATTAAAGGTGTGTGCCACTGACTAAAATTTTTAAATCGTATTTACTTATTTGTGTGTGTGAATGTTTGTGTATAAGTGTGTATAAAAGCTGACCAAGGCTCTGACGTGAGCATGTTTCACAGGTAGAGCCAGAATAGAATTTCAGTAACTGCTTATTAAATAGATCCTTCCAATTGTGTCTGCTCTCTTATGTTCATAAAGGCAAGGGACTCTAACCAAGCGCTAGCCTTTGTGACCCACAGATTGGGGCCAGGAGCACAGCTAAGTGCACCAGGACTGTGGACAGCTTCTTGCCTCTTTGAGTGTCTTCTGTCACTCCTAAAAAACTAAGGAAAAGGCCGGGCGTGGTGGCGCACGCCTGTAATCCCAGCACTCGGGAGGCAGAGGCAGGCGGATTTCTGAGTTCGAGGCCAGCCTGGTCTACAGAGTGAGTTCCAGGACAGCCAGGGCTACACAGAGAAACCCTGTCTCGAAAAAAACCAAAAAAAAAAAAACAAACAAAACAAAAAAAAAAAACTAAGGAAAAAACTAGACTGCAAAACCTGATTTGCTACTTTTATTTTTTATTTGTCTGAGATGGAGGGAGTGCTAAGTAGAAAGATTATAATGGAGATTACTGTAGGCAGCACATTATTTTTTGAGCTGAAAACCTAGTGTCACTCACTTAATTACTTTGTATGTCTTTACTAACTTGTGGGTTTTGTTGTCTACTCACTTATAAAGGGTCGGTGACTTAAATTCTTTTATGGTAGGACTATCTGAAAGAACAGTACAGGTTTTCTGAAGAGAGGAAGTGTTATTTATTGCTCTTTTTTTTTTTTTTTTTTTTTTAAGAGGGAGTCACAGGTCACTGGCCTCAAACATACTACATAGCCTTGGATATCTTGAACTCCCCATCCCCTTGCTACTGCACGGTTTAAGCTGTGCTAGAGATAGATCCCAGAGCTTTGTACATGACAGGCAAGCACTCTACCAGCTGAGCTAGATCCCAGCCCTGTTTAACAGAATTATACAGTAGGCCCCACTCAGCACGGGGTCAAGATTGCTTAGATTTACTTGGGCTGAGTGGGCAGTACATATCTTTAATCCCAATACTTGGGAGGCAGAAACAGATAGATCTCAGTGAGTTCAAGGCCAGCTTGTTTTACATAGTGAGTTGCAAGACAGCCAGTGCTACACAGACAGAAAACAAAACAAATTTGTCTTGACTTTCTAGACCAAGGCTTGATTGATGGGTGACATCCTTTTGTTGTTGTTCTTGTTTTCTTAGAAACAGGATTTCTCTGTGTAGGGCTATTCTGGAACTCACTCTGTGGACCAGGCTGGCCTCAAACGCCGAGATCTGCCTGCCTCTGCCTCCCCAGTGCTGTAATTAAAGGTGTGTGCCACCACCGTCTAGCCTAGGGGTGACAGTTTTACTGCTGTATGTACAGGGCAGGGTGGCCTCAACAGAAAACCTGGACCTACATTTCTGGTTTACATGATGGTTCTTTACTCACTGGCTAGCTGGAGGTCTTGGCTGGATGACTGAGCTTTTCTCTGCCCTCCTTCTTTATTATTTCAGTGGATGAAATGAGCACCTTTCTCACAGGATCCCAAGAGTCGGCTGAGTTAACACATGTAAAGACCTTAGAGCAGGGCCTGACTCCTTATGAAGGAGCAACCCATGTTATCACTAAGTAGCTGCAGGATATACTATGGTCTAATTTTGGATCTTGCTTTCTAACCAAGGGAGCGTTAAACATATCTACCAATAGTCTTTTTGTTTTGTTCTGTTCTATTTTATATGAAACAACATCTTGATAGTAGCCCAGATTGGTTCTGAACTCAATGTTGTAGCCCAGGCTGGCCTTCCTTTCTCTGCAAATTTTCTGCCCTTTCTTGTGTACTGAATATCTAATTGGTTTCTCAGTCACAGAATGAGGACTCATATACCAAGCTCAGTCTTACGTAGTTAGCACGTAATTTTTTTTAAAGACTTATTTATTTATTATATATAAGTGCACTGTAGCTGTCTTCAGACAGACCAGAAGAGGGCATTGGATCTCATTACAGATGGTTGTGAGCCCTCATGTAGTTCCTGGGATTTGAACTTAGGACCTCTGGAAGAGCAGTCCATGCTCTTCACCACTGAGCCATCTCTCCAGCTCCCCTTTGTTTTGTTTTTAATGTATTCATGATAATACTATTCATGTAGTATACATGAGAATGTACGAAGACTCTTTTAGATAGGAATGGAGAAGTTAGCTAATCATTTCCAACCTTACCCTCACGACAGAGCAGAAATCAATTCAAAATTATACCTTAATCTAGAAAGCCTATGTGCATTGCATGTGTAACACTGTATGTATTTCCTGTAAAAACCACACACCTCTAGTGTCATCAGACTTACTGGAGAAGTAGAACATGATTGGAGTCCATTTTGTGCGTGTATGAAGCCTCAAAGAACCAATACACATATTATAGGAACAAAGAAGACATAGCACACATATAGACCTTGGGCCAGGGTAAGTACAGTGGTGTGACTAGAGGTTGACACATGGTGTGTGCATGGTAAGCTGCTCTGGTCCACCACAGCAGGCGGCTAGTGGGATGCTCAGCCTGTACCCCCACCCGTATACTCTGATGGAAACTGGTTTGCTGAAGCAGTGTGGGGGTGGAGCTCCAAGTCGCTGCAGCTACTTAACTTTACTTTGGGTATCTCAAAAGTTTGGAGCTTTGTGGCCAAGTGTGTTGGCTTATGCCTTTAATCCCAGTACTTGGGAGGCAGAGGCAGTTGGCTTGTTTTTTGAGACAGGGTTTCTCTGTGTAGCCCTGGCTGTCCTGGAACTCACTCTGTAGATCAGGCTGGCCTCGAACTCAGAAATCCGCCTGCCTCTGCCTCCCAAGTGCTGGGATTAAAGGTGTGCGCCACCATGCCCGGCTCGAGGTAGAAGGAAAGAGCAGGCTCCGGAGAGTTCTCTGACTGACGTGCACGTTATGATGTATATCAGTGTGCACATACACAAGTGAGTACATATAAGGATAGGATTTAGTGAAGTCTGTAGGTCCTTGTTTATGTAGTATTTAGTCTCTTAAATGAAACATTTGGCGTGACAAGTTTATCACATTAACATTTCAAATTATAGTTATTTGTGTTCTGTGGCATACTTCTAGAGATTAGAGTCAGTTCTCTCTTTCCTCTGTGTGAATCTGGGGATTGAACCCATGTCGTCTTGTCTACAGATCTAGTTTTTAGGACAGCCAGGGCTACACAAAGAAACCCTGTCTCCCAACAGCAACAACAACAACAGAAGACTAAAGCAAAGCATATAGGATGTGTGTTAAGACTCATAGAGAGGCCAGATGTGATGATGACATAGACCTGTGATTCCAACACTTGAGCCTAACCGTTCAAATTATCTTTGGTTACATAATGAGTTCAAGGCCAGCCTGGGCTATTTGATATGCTCTTTCAGAAAAATGAAACCAAGCAATCATAAGCGTCATAAAGGGTAGATGTAGTCTGAGGGCTCCTAGAGAGTCAGAAGGGATCTTCTTCCAGGCTGTCTCTGGTGTGTCCAGTTACTCCTCTGTGGTAGAGTGCTGCTGCTCTGGCCCTTAGAACCTGGGATTGGTTCTCCAATAGTTTGCTGAGGTCCACTTGGATTCTCAAGGTGAATTGGCTCAGTAGTGTGCTCTGTGAAGGGCGAGAACATGTCACCCTGTATGTTTTCTCTTTCCCCAGATCGGACCCAGCACAGGCAGCGTCAATGCAAGCTTCCCCCACCCCGCCTTCCACCCATGTGTGTCAACCCTGCCCCTGGAGGGACCATCTCTCGAGGTAAGAGAGGAGGAGTCTTGCCTCCCGTAAGAGCTTAGTCTGAGATCTGTGGGTAGATAGGTGGCAGTGGAAACCCTGTACTGGGGGCATGCTTCTAGAAAGTGAGTCACAAGGGTGGACTTGGCAGAGAAGACAGACTCCAAGGTGAGAAAATATTTACAATAGGTTTTTCATGGTTCTTGGTTATGCACCTTGGACACTATAGTCTCTATGGACCTCCATGTGTGGTCTGAAAGGAATGTTGGGATGAGTTAAGTTGTTGAGCACCAGATGGAGAAGCTTTTAGGCAAGTAGGAATTCCTGGGCTCTTCTTGTTCAGGGGGTAGATGCTTGAAACATAGCCCTGACCCAGCCTGGTGCCCTCGTCTTAGATGCTTGCATACACACTATCTTCCCCACTACCTCAGAACACTTCACTGTCATTAAAGTCTACCTGATAATTCTTTGGCAATATGACATATATTTTTGATACGGAAGAATATCTCAATATCTAGATGAATGATGGTTCACCTCAGGTCAGCATGTACCTGTGGATGGGGACAACAGTCAGAGCACAGGAGCATCTTTTCTTTCCCTCAGACTTAAGTCTTTTCTCCACTTGTCAAGACCATCATTTCTGGTGGCCTTTTTGTCTTAACAGGCTCTCTTCCCTGCTGGGACTGCCTGTTCATATCCCTCTGCCTACTGCAAAGAACAGTATTTTAGGTCACAGAGTCTTTGCTACATCTGGAATGAGCCTACCTAGTCTCTTTCTATAGTACTTTGGAGGTCAAGAGCTTAGAAAAGGCGTGGGGAGCAGCTTCTGTGGCCTGTGATGCTGCCGCGTGTCCAGGTAGTTTCCAGTTCATTGCCCTCTGCTCTCCCATGGCCCTGACTTCTGGCAGCCATGTAGTAGAAATACATACTTGCAACCTCTCTGACTGCCTGCCTTAAAGAAATGCCACCCCTACCATTGCTAAAACAAGAGTTGATTGCCCTTTTTTTTCTTTCTTAAAATGCCCTGTAACTCGAAAAGGCTGAAAGTTAACATTTCCACCATGGCAGGTGAGTGGCTCTGAGAGTGTTAGAGCACTGTGGCTAAGCTCAGAGACTGCTTGTTTGAGTTAACGAGGAGTCAGGTAGGCCGTGCCTCTGTGAATGCTAAGAAGTATACTATGCTCTTAGGATAGAAAACTGCCCTGTGTGGTGACCCATAGGTGCTGCACACTTCTTCTCTTCCTGTGCCTCCAGAAGTCATCCATAGGGTGTGCAGAAGACATCTTGATGTACAATTACATTACAGTTAAGCTTGTTTTCTCCCATGCTGCTTCTGTTTCCTCTGCATGCACGCTGATGGTGGTAGTGGTATTAGGAAGGCCCTAAACATCAGGCCTTACAGACCCAAGACCACACTTTACCACTGAGCTATCCTCCCCACCCCCTTTCTTTTTCCTTTGAGATGGCGTCTTAGAGTATTGCACAGGTGGCTTTGAAGTTCTGGCTCAAGCAGTCCTCTTTGCTCGCTTTCCAGTAGGTGGGTTATAGGTAATACACCTGGCACTCTGGATGCCTCATTGGAACTTCTGCCCTTAAAAAGGAGCTTTGAGTCGCCGGGAGGTGGTGGCACACGCCTTTAATCCCAGCACTTGGGAGGCGGAGGCAGGCGGGTTTCTGAGTTCGAGGCCAGCCTGGTCTACCGAGTGAGTTCCAGGAGAGCAGGAGCTACACAGAGTACACAGAGAAACCCTGTCTCGAAAAACCAAAAAAAAAAAAAAAAAAAAAGAAAGAAGGAGCTGTGAAAGCCAGCTATGGGCATAGCACCTGTAACCCAAGGAAAACGGGAGGATCAGGAGCTCAGGACCAGTCTTGGCTACAGTAGCTCAGGATACTGTATCTCCCTGTACCCATGGGAAAGAAGGCATGTGGTAAAAATAGTATCTCTAATGTGCAAATAATGTTCAAATAAAATAAATAGTACCCAGACGACAGTGGCCATTTCTACTGAGCAGAGCCCATCAGAGACAAGTTTGGAATTGAAAGCAAAATATGGTCATCTCAGCTGTGCTGTGGTGGAGCATGCCTTGAATCTTAGCACTAGGGAAGCAAAGGCAGGCAGACCTCTGTGAATTTGAGGCAAGCCTGATCTACAGAGAGAGTTCTAAGACAGCCAGGACTACACAAAGAAACCCTATCTTGAAAAACCAAATCATCTCCTTTCCAGACATGTCCCCATACTACCTCCAATCTCTTACCCAAAGCCTCTTTCCAAAGTAAGGGTGATATGTCAAAGCCTTGCCGGGCAGTGGTGGCGCACACCTTTAATCCCAGCACGGGAAGCAGAGGCAGGCGGATTTCTGAGTTGGAGGCCAACCTGGTCTATAGAGTTCCAGGACAGCCAGGGCTACACAGAGAAACCCTGTCTCAAACAAACAAACAGACCCCCTTACCCGGAAGTGTCCTCTGTGTCTTTTCCTTCCTGCCCAGAGCTGAGGCATGGAGCACTAGATTGCTTGCAGGGTAATCTGCCCAGGCCCAAGGCCACAGTGTGCTCTTCCCTGTGCATTCCTTATGCAGTTTGTGGTTTTGCCTGATGCAGGGCCTTACATTAAGGTACAATGTGGCTTTCTCATGTAGGGGTGCCTACCTGACTTGATGGCTCTTCTTTTCTTCATATCTCCAGTCAGCTTGACCATGTCTTATCATCTTGAATATGATAAGTTCTTTTTTTGGGGGGATGGGGTGGGGTGGGGTGGGGTGGTTTCCAAGACAGGGTTTTCTCTGTGTAGCCCTGGCTGTCCTAGAACTCACTCTGTAGGCCAGGCTGGCCTCGAACTCAGAAATCTGCCTGCCTCTGCCTCCCAAGTGCTGGGATTAAAGACGTGCGCCATCACTGCCCGACTGAATATGCTAAGTTGAGTAAGTTGCCACATGCTGGCTGAGAGCCCCAGTGTTTTTTGTTTTTGTTTTTGTTTTGTTTTTGTTTTTTCGAGACAGGGTTTCTCTGTATAGACTTGGCTGTCCTGGAACTCACTCTGTAGACCAGGCTGGCCTCAAAGTCAGAAATCCACCTGTCTCTGCCTCCTAAGTGCTGGGATTAAAGGCGTGCGCCACCACCGCACAGCGAGCCCCAGTATTTTAGGTGTTGATAGATCACTATTTCAATCCCTCAAAGGGGCTGTGGTTTGCACCGAGCCTCAGTTGTCTTGGGTTTCCTTCTATTGTTTTTTGGTGCTTTAAAGTTTCACTTCCTAAACATGTTGGCTTGTACCTGTGCTCCAACACTTGGGAGGCTGAGGTAAAAACAGGATTGCTTAAAGTTTGGGGCAGCCTGGGCTTCATAATTAGTTGTAGTTCAGTCACAAATACCATGAATCAAAATTGTAAGCAAAGCTTAAGCCCATGAACGTCCCCCTGCAGACTCAGACCTTCACACCTCGGTTCTGTGGAGTGGCGATGCTCTGCCTGACCTGGACGTGCACAGAAGCACCTCTGAGAGCTGGCGAGTGGGCTCTGCAGGTAATAGTTACTGCCGTGCTGTCCTGAGGACCTGAGTTCAATCCCTGGCACTCACGGTGGAAGGAGAACCATGAATGTCCATATACACTACAAATTAATAAAAATATAAATTAAATAAAAATAAATATCTCTAAGTTAGTAAACTTCTCTACACACACACACACACACACACACACACACACACATATATCGTGTATGTGTGTGTGTGTGGTTTTTTTTTTGGGGGGGGGAGGGTCTCACTCTGTAGTTTTGCTTGCCCCGAACTCTGTATGTAGACCAGGATGTCCCGGAACTCAGAGAGTTGCCTTCTTCCTCTTGAGTGCTGGGGTTAAATTCGTGAGCCACCATGCAGTTATACCTCAGGGTTTTTGCTGTCATGTTAACTCTGCCATGGCCGGGAAGCTGTAATTGATATTATATAAGCAGATTAGCATAGCTGTGCTTCACTGGAGCTGCCTCACAGGGCTAAAGATGCCCTTGAGTTGGCAAGAGTATTTTCCTAGCGTGAACTCAGCCCAGCACTGAATAACTCAGGTCTGCTGGCGCATCCTGTACTCCCTGCACTCAACAGGGTCAGTAGTTCACAGTCATCCTTGGCTAGCTCACAGTAGCAGGTGCAAGGCCAGACTTGAGTAAAGGACCCATGTCTCAACAGCAGCAAAGACCTTACAGTGACAGCGGCAGCCTCGAGTCGGAGTGCAGTCAGTGACCCGCCAGTGCCTACTCTGAACACTTGGGAGGAGACCATAGAAACAGAAGCCTTTAACAGTCTTGTCTGAAGAGCTTTCTTTTTTTTTTTTTTTTTTTTTTTTTGTTTTTCGAGACAGGGTTTCTCTGTGTAGTCCTGGCTGTCCTGGAGCTCACTCTGAAGACCAGGCTGGCCTCGAACTCAGAAATCCGCCTGCCTCTGCCTCCCAAGTGCTGGGATTAAAGGCGTGCGCCACTAACGCCCGGCTCGAGCTTTCTTGATTTTACCCGAGTCACTGATATTTATGGAGTGAAAAATTTGCTCAAGATGATGCCAGCTCTTAGAACTCTGTATAATTGATTTTTATTATTTGTCCACATTCTTGATATGATCAATTTTTTGTTTTTGTTTTTTTGTTTTTGTTTTTTTTTGTTTTGCTTTGTTTTGTTTGAGACAGGATTTCTCTGTGTAGCCTTGTCTATCCTGGAACTCAGTCTATAAACCAGGCTGACCTTAAATTTGGAGATCCACTTGCCTTTCCCTCCCAAGTGCTGGGATTAAGGCCTGCACCGTCCTTTCCTTGTAGTTTGGATTTGTCGTTACTGTGTTCATGTGTGTGGGTGTGTGCCTGGTACAGGCTGCAGGGCAGCTGTGTTGAGGCGGTTCTTTCCTGACATGCCTGTGGACTGTGGAGCTAAGCCCGTGGCCAGCCTTCTGCCCCTCAGTCACTGCCACTGGCTGACAGCCACGGCTTCCTCTTAGTTTTAGAGACAGGGTCTTATTTTGAATCCTAGCATGACCTGTACTCTCAAATCCTCCTGCCTCAGGCTAATTAAATCCTGGGATTATAGGCAGGCGCTACAATGCCTACCGTTTTTTCTTTTTGAAATATTGATATTTTATTCCAGTTTATTCTCATAATTACTTTGTTTTAGTATTAGTATTTATTTATTTTTGGGTTTTTTTTAATTGGATATCTGATTTGTTTACATTATCCCCTTTCCTGGTTTCCCCTTTACAAACCCCCTATCCCATCCCCCCTTACCCTGCTTCTATGCCGGTGCAACCCCCCCTCCCCATCACTGTCCTAGCATTCCTCTATATTGGGACATCAAGCCTTTACAGGACCAAGGGCCTCCTCTCTTTTTTTTTCCTTAATGATTTATTTTTATTTTGTGTGCATTGGTGTTTTGCCTACATGTGTCAGGGTGAGGATGTCAGATCCCCTGGAACTGGAGTTACAAACAGGTGTGAGCTACCATGCGGGTGTTGGGAATTGAATCCGCGTCCTCTGAAAGGGTAGCCATTGCTCTTAACCACCGAGCCACACTCTTCAGCCCCTTTGGCTTCTTTGTTTTTGTTTTTGTTATTTTTAACATAAAATTCAGGCATCTGTTTAAAATATGTTTTTTTTTTTAATAGAGGAAATGGCATGGCAGAGGCCAGTGTCCCTGCCATAAAGTTTAGACACTGACAGGCCACAGCAGCGCTTGCTCTGTCTGTGTCCTTTCACTTGGCTTCCTTGGGAGCAAAGCCAAGAATCATGCAGAGCACACTTATACCTCGAATTCATCTGCCTGCCTCTGCCACCCAAGTGCTGGCATTAAAGCGTGCGTCGACACCACCTACCCACGCGCCACTGTGCACTTGGTAGTCAGACATATGCGAGAAAGACATCCACACACATAACACTGTGGTTTGCCAAGCAGAGCCGAGGTCATTGTTTGAGGGGTCTCCATGGGCATAGGCCGCTTTCTAGGTGAGGGTCTGTTTTCCAGACTTGTTTCCTTCAGCTTTGAAACAACACAGCGCTCACTTTATCCTCAGCCACTGTTGTGCCCGCCCTGACTCGGTAGATGTCTTCATCCTTTTGATGAGGATTGAGCTGTTTATACTCTTTCTTTAAGGACCATTTTTGGAACTGTTTAGACTTCTGGCAAAGTAATGAGTCACATTGCCAAATGCAAATCATTTGGGAATCATGTTCTGCCATATATATATCAGGCTGACCTCGAAGTTAGAGGTATTTGGCCACTATCCGCCTTATTTATATATTCTTAAATTAATTTTATGTGTGTGTGGATGCTTTGCCTTCATATATGTCTGTCCACCATGTGCATGGTGGCTCATGCAGGCAGGTGGTGGTTGTGTTTGTCTTTAATCCCAGGATTTGGGTGGCAGAGGCAGGTGGATCTCTGTGAGTTTAAGGCCAGCATGGTCTGCAGAGTGAGTTCTAGGACAGCTAGGGCTATACCTGTCTCAAAAACAAAGAAAGAAAGAAAAAAAAAAAAAAAGGCCGGCGGTGGTGGTGCACGCCTTTAATCCCAGCACTTGGGAGGCAGAGGCAGGTGGATTTCTGAGTTCGAGGCCAGCCTGGTCTACAGAGTGGGTTCCAGGATAACCAGGACTACACAGAGAAACCCTGTCTCGGAAAAACAAAAAAACAAAACAAAACAAAACAAAGAAAAAAAAAGATAGAGGCTCATGTTGGCCTCACCTTTTTATTTTCTGTCGCCAGAGATGACCTTGAATGTCTAATCCCTCTTACTCCACCCCCACTGTGCAACTCAGAGAGGTGCTCCCACTGTACAATGCTGATGGTCCAATCTTTTTTTTTGTTTTTTTTGTTTTTTTGTTTTTTTTTTTTGGGGGGGGGGTAGGTCTTTTAGACCAGGCTGGCTTTGAACTCAGAAATCTGCCTGCCTCTGCCTCCCAGAGTGCTGGGATTACAGGCGTGCACCGCCACCGCCCAGCTCTTTTTTTTTATTCTGGTTTTATTTTATTTTATTTTATTTTATTTTATTTTATTTTATTTTATTTTATTTTATTTTATTTTATTAACTGCCTGGCAGGTTTTTTTTTGTTTTGTTTTTTTAAGATTTATTTATTTATTATATGTAAGTACACTGTAGCTGTCTTCAGACACCCCAGAGGAGGGCGTCAGATCTCATTACAGATGGTTGTGAGCCACCTTGTGGTTGCTGGGATTTGAACTTAGGCCCTTTGGAAGAACAGTCAGTGCTCTTAACCGCTAAGCCATTTCTCCAGCCCCAATGGTCCAGTCTTGTGAACATAATTATGGAGTCCGGGCAAGCACTCCGAACTAAACTCTATCTCCAGGCCTGTCTTTTGTGGTGTGTTGTTTGGTAGTTTTATTTTTTGTTGGGGTGTATAACCCACGTTAACCTAGAGCTTCCATGGAGACCAGGCTAGACTTGGACATGGCAGTCCTGCTTCTGCTTCTGAGCTGAGTTACAGGCAGATCTCACCACTCATTTGGTTTTCCTGCAAGACCAGGTTGGCCTCAAACATACAGAAATCTACCTCCCTCTGCCTCCCAAGGGCGGGGACTAAAGATTTGCAACCACCACAACCAGCTTAGTAATATGTTTTATCTATCTATCTATCTATCTATCTATCTATCTATCCATTTATTTATTTATTTATTTATTTTGTTTTCTTTGTTTGAAACAGGGTTTCTCTGTGTAGTCCTGGCTGTTCTAGAACCTGTAGACCAGGCTGGCCTCAAACTCAGAAATCCACCTGCCTCTGCCTTAAGAGTGTTGGAATTAAATGTATAAACACCACCCTGCCTAGCAGTGCTATGTTTTAATGAGCTCTTCAGGGGATTATCTAAGTCATGGCAAAAATGAAACAAATTTCTTCTTCCCAATTTACACAACTGAAACTGCCAACCCCTCAGCAAAGCTTTCTCCCAAGGTCCTGGGACTTTGATGCCTGCTCTCCACATAGCTACTGCCTTTATTCCCAGCCCTCCCAAGTCCTCCCAAGCCTTAAGAAACAGGAGAGGAATAAAATCCAGGCATGGTAGTTTGGAAGTGGAATTGCAGTCTTCACACTGTTAACTGTGGAGTCGCCTCAGTTCTTGGCACAGTGCCCAAAAGTAGGTGCTTTCTCCCTTGACTCCAGTCCAGGGGGTAAAATCAGTTTATATTCAAGAGGTCTTCCCTATTCTAGAGTCTTCACCAGGTTACCTATAGGAGATAGGTGCCCTGTTTAGCACTGTATCAACTACCAAGTCAGGCGTTACAAAGCAACCTCTAAGGAATTTACCATGTGTAGGACCTGGAGGGAACTTGGCTGGGTTTTTTGAATGGACGTTGAGCAAATACCTAGCGCAATTTTCTAAAATTATCCTATTGCCTTTCCTGGTTGAGATCCAGATGCCTAGTCTGTGGTTTGGATTTCCAGGTGAGGAGGTTTAGGCTGTGGTATGCATCCTAGCTTCCTTGCTCTCAGGTCGGCACAGAGTCCCCCCGGCCAGCAGAGGGCGTACGGTACTGCTGCCGGTTGCTGAGCCCTCGAAGGTACTGTCGCGGTCTGGGGCCGCGGGGACTGGTGGGATCGCGATGGCGGCTGCCAGGCGGCTCATGGCGCTGGCTGCCGGCGTCTCTCCGCGCCTCCGGCCGCCAGATCCCCGCGCTTCCGGGCGACAGGGATGCTCGCGCGGCTTCTCATCAAGCTTTGTCCGCCCCGATGGCACTCAGGAAGCTTCCGAGGTCGAATCAGAGGTGGCCTCTAGCGAGCCTGGGGAGGGTGACGGAAGCATGGTGAACGGTGAGGATTGTGAAGCTGAGATTTGGTGGCGACGTCCTTGACTAGGGAAGACAAGCAAGGGGTGCGGGACAGCGCCCGGCCTCGCAGGTCAAGGCTTTATTCTTGAAAGTAGTTTAAACTTTTTATGTCTGTGAGCCTCTGCCTTGCTGTTAGAAAGCCTGGTATGTCTTTAGCCCACCTAGAACCCAGCACGCCTGCATGTAGATGGATGGGGGAATCACTTAAATATCCTACTTCTGCCGGGTTGAGTGGCATTGAGGGTTAGCTCCCACATCATGATTAGTGCAGGGAACAGAACTGGTGAGAACATCATGGCCATTAAGATAGGTGGAGTGAGCTCGCTGGCCTAAAGGATCTGGGTGTGTGGTGTCCGTGCATGTCTGTACTTAGTGTAGGCTGCAAGATGGGTTCAACTCTCCTTGAGTCAGCCTAGGTACTGTTTAGTAACTACTTGATTCTTACATGATTTATAACAGGATTTAGGAGAGTTGTCCAGCAGGACCCTCCTATTGTGCTAGTTGACACAGAAGGCTGCTCTAGGTAAATATCCCAAACTAGATAACCAGGTTATTTTGGAGGTTTTGGAGGAATGTTTTCAAAATGCAGCACTGGTGAGATGACTCACTGGTAAAAGCACTTGCATCTAAGTCTGGTAGATAAGCCCAAGTTTCAACCCCTGATCGCAGTGGAGGGAGAGGATAAGTTTGCTGGGGCTATTCTGTGACCTCACATACATGTGTACACACACACTAATAAGATTTTTTTTTTTTTTTTTTTTTTTTTTTTTTTTTGAACAAGGTCTCACTCTAGAGCCCTGGCTGGCCTGAAACTCTGAGATCTGCATGTCTTTGTCTCCCAAGTGATGGGATTAAAAGTTTTCAACACCTGTTCAGCAATAAATGAATTTTTTTGGATTTGGTTTTTTCGAGACAGGGTTTCTCTGTATAGCCCTGGCTGTCCTGGAACTCACTCTGTAGACCAGGCTGGCCTCAAACTCAGAAATCCGCCTGCCTCTGCCACCCAGAGTGCTGGGATTACAGGCGTGCACCACCACTGCCCGGCTTAATGAATTTTTAAAAGACATAAGAATTAAATATAGATCCTACCTGAACATTGCAGGCATTCTCGGGCTCCCATTGAAGAATACTGTATCCACTGCTGTGGGAAACTTCCCAAATGATTGTGGTGAACCAAGTACATGATACTCTATGAATCAATTCCACTGTGGAGTAATATAAGTTGAATGTAATGCCATACACTGACAAGTGAGACCTCAGAAGCTGCCTCCTTTGAAGGTTTCTGACTCTGCTTACGAATGGGCACTTCCTTTTGTTTTGAGCTGGGCCCTATTGCCTCCTTGTGGTCCAACTAAGTCCTTGTCTGGCAGGAGCTGCTGCTAGATGAGCTATCTCAGGCATTTTTGTTTTGAGGCTAATGCAGAGAATAAGTAGAAGAGAAGAGACGGCCTGGTGTCTGATGCCCCTCTCCCTTTTGTCAGGGAGATAGGAGGGTTGCTCATGCCTTGTCTTGGCTGTGAGTCTTTCTGTGAGCTTTAGAGAGGACTTAGGCGGAGTGCTGGGGTTGGTTGAGAGTGGAGGCATGATCTTCAGAACTGGGTCTCATCCTGATCTGCAAGGAGCCTGTCCTCACTGTGTGAACTGCTCTAGGAGGGTCTTAGTCTCTCCTGGTATATGTGGAAGATATTTTTGTTTTTGTTTTTGTTGTTGTTGTTGTTTTTCCCTTGGGTTTTTTTGTTTGTTTTTTGTTTTTTGTTTAGTTGGTTGGTTAGATTTGTTATTGTTGCAGTTTTTGAGACAGGATTTCTCTCTATAGCCTTGGCTGTCCTGGAATTCACTCTGTAGACCAGGCTGGCCTTGAACTCAGAAATCTGAGTACCTCTGCCTTCTGGGTACTGGGATAAAAGGTGTGCGTCGTCGTCATCATCATCATCACCACCACCCTGTATTTTGTTTGGTTTTTTGAGTACCGTCTTTTAGATATCAGACTCATGGAGTTTATTGACCATTCAGCCCTTTTCCAAGGACTCCCAACTCCATTGAGACTTGGGGGTACTGAGCCAACATCCTTAGTCCAGAGGGACTTTGATTGGTGTACACACACATACACACATACACACACACACACCCTTACACCTACACACCTACACACCTTTACCTACCTACCTTATGGAGTTTTAAAAGATAAAGAATTGTATTTATTTCATTCTTATTTTCTTAGCTTCTAGGGACCTATTAAAAGAGTTTCCACAGCCTAAAAACCTCCTCAACAGCGTGATTGGAAGAGCCCTGGGCATCTCACATGCAAAAGACAAGCTAGTCTATGTGCACACGAATGGACCGAAGAAAAAGGTGACTATTGATGACTAAGTAAAAACACTGGTTTGACTCACAGGAGACTGGCTACGTCTTTTTTCAGGTTTTTTTCTTTTCTTTCTTTCTTTCTTTCTTTTTTTTTTTTTTTTTTTGTTTTTTTGAGACAGGGTTTCTCTGTGTGGTCCTGGCTGTCCTGGAACTCACTCTGTAGACCAGGCTGGCCTCGAACTCAGAAATCCGCCTGCCTCTGCCTCCCAAGTGCTGGAATTACAGGCGTGCGCCACCACGCCCGACTTTTTCTTTTCTTTTTTTAAGATTTATTTATTTTATGTATGAGTACTCTGTCGCTGTCTTCAGGCACACCAGAAGAGGGCATCAGAACCCATTACAGATGGTTGTGAGCCACCATGTGGTTGCTGGGAATTGAACTCAGGAGCTTCGGAAGAGCAGTCGGTGCTCTTAACCACTGAGCCATCTCCGCAGCTCAGCTTGTTTTGTTTGTTTGTTTGTTTGTTTTGTTTTGTTTTTTTGAGACAGGGTTTCTCTGTGTAGCCCTGGCTGTCCTGGAACTCACTCTGTAGACCAGGCTGGCCTCGAACTCAGAAATCCGCCTGCCTCTGCCTCCCAAGTGCTGGGATTACAGGCGTGCGCCACCACCGCCTGGCTCTTGTTTATTTTTGATACAGGGTCTTATATATCCCAACCTGCTCTGGAATTAATTGACTTTGTACCATGATCTTCTGGATTACAGGTGTTGGCTATTGTTCCCACTTCTGTATTTGCTTTTTCACTTTCCTAGAAAGTCACCCTGCATATAAAGTGGCCCAAGAGCGTGGAGGTGGAAGGCTACGGCAGCAAGAAGATCGACGCTGAGCGGCAGGCCGCTGCGGCAGCCTGCCAACTCTTCAAGGTGAGGCTGCTCTGCTGAAGGCAGACTCATCCTTGCTCTCTCTTGCAGTAGTTTTGGTTCCAGGGTCAAAGGTTCAGGCATTCAACTGAACTGAGCCCTTCCCATTCCCTAGTGCCATTCAGAGGTCCTTTATAGGTGTCATTCCTGAGACGTTGTTTATGTTGGTTTTCTGTTTATTCATTTGCTTATTTGAGACAAGGTCTCACTGTGTAGCTTGGCTGGCTGAGAACTACTGATGTAGACCAAGCTAGCCTTGAACACAGGGAGACTCACTTGCCTGTGCTTTTTGAGTGCTTGGGCTAAAGGTGTGGCTCATCACAGCTGGTCTGGTTGGCTGGCTAGCATGTCCCATGGGGTGATAAATATGCACCCCCACTCCCTGGAGTCTTACCTCAGAGTTGGGGATTGAGTTCAGGCCTTCCATGTTTATTTGGCAAGCTCTTTACTGACAGAGCTGTCTGACCCCCAGCCTATGTCTTATTGTAAAATTAAACAAAAACCAAAAAACCCACTTTTTCCTTTTCTCAGAGGAGGTCTTACTGCACCCCAGCTTGTCTGGACTCACTGTTATAGAACAGGAAGTGTGCCTGCCCAAGTGTCAGGATGCTAATCCCGAGTGTTAGGCTTAAAGTGTGGCTCGAGAGGGAAGATTTGAGAGATACTTATTTAGTGTGTATTTACATATGTGCCTGGTGCTCTTGAAGGTCAGGAAAGGACAAAGGGATTATGATATGTGATACCTTATCTATCCCCTGTGTTCCTTTGATTATAACAACTTTATATTTAAGATAGGAAGTGCAATTTCTCTAACTTTACATTTCTTAAGATTATTTTGGCTGTTGGGAGCTTTGGTTTATTTTGTGAGTTTTAAAACTTTTGTTTTTGTGATTGACTTTTTTTTGTTTGTTTTGTTTTGTTTTGGTTTGGTTTTTTTGGATTCGGTTTTTTGAGACAGGGTTTTTCTTTTTTTTTTTTTTTTTTTTTTTTTTGGTTTTTCGAGACAGGGTTTCTCTGTATAGCCCTGGCTGTCCTGGAACTCACTCTGTAGACCAGGCTGGCCTCGAACTCAGAAATCCGCCTGCCTCTGCCTCCCAAGTGCTGGGATTAAAGGCGTGCGCCACCACGCCCGGCTGAGACAGGGTTTTTCTGTATAGCCCTGGCTGTCCTGGAACTCACTCTGTAGACCAGACTGGCCTCGAACTCAGAAATCCACCTGCCTCTGCCTCCCAGAGTGCTGGGATTACAGGCGTGCACCACCACCGCCCGGCTTCTTTGTGGTTTGATGGGGATTTCATTGAGTGTGTTTTTATTCAATTTATTGTTTTCAGTGTCCAAGTATAAACAGCTTAACCCAGGTATATTATTCATTTTGTTACTGTTAAAATTTATATTTTTTCTTATTTTCTTTTTTCTGTTTGTTTTGCTGAAGATTGAACCCAGGATGCATGCCAGGCAAGCTTTCTGCCATTGACTACTTTTTTGTAGCTCTTTTCTTTTCTTTTCTTTTTTTTTTTTTAAATTTGTGTGTGTGTGTGTGTGTGTGTGTGTGTGTGTGTTTTTTCCCCCGAGATAGGGTTTCTCTGTATAGCCCTGGCCATCCTGGAACTCACTCTGTAGAACAGGCTGGCCTCGAACTCAGAAATCCACCTGCCTCTGCCTCCCAGAGTGCTGGGAGTACAGGTATGCGCTACCACCACCCGACCTTTTTTTAAAAGATTTTTAACTTTGTGTGTTTGTATCAGTGTTTACCTCTATATGTGTATATGTGGTACCTATGGAGGCCAGCAGAGGGTGACACGTCCCTTGAGATTGGAGTTTGTGACCTTCCATGTGGGTGCTGGGAATTGAACTCTGATCCTCTAGAAGAGTATCTAGTGCTTTTAACCACCCAGCTATTGCTCCCACACGTGTTACATTTAAGCATATGTATGTATGTGTGAATGTGAATCAGTGTGCTCAGCTGAATATAGATTTTTTTTTAAGATTTCTTTCTTTCATTTCTTTGAGTACACTGTAGATGTCTACAGACACACCAGAAGAGGGCATCAGATCCCATTACAGATGGTTGTGAGCCACCATGTGCTTACTAGGAATTGAACTCAGGACCTCTGGAAGAGCAGTCAGTGCTTTGAACCAGTGAGCCATCTCTCCAGCCCAAGCTTCAGATCCTAAGCTGTTGTGAGGGAAGGCTCTCTGTGCAAGCAGCACATTCTCCTACAGGCCGAGCCATCTCTGCAGCCTGCTTCTTGATCCCTTTGTTGGCTACATTACTGCAGTAAACACCTATGCAACTTATTTTGTTTTCTTTTGAATCCATACTGAATATTTATTTTACAGATGGTTTTAAAAACATTTTGGATTAGTCTGTAGTATATTTCTAACAAGGTTCTTTTTTTTCTTTTAAAGATTTATTTGGGGCAGGGAACCAGGAAAAGGGAAATGAAATGTAAATAAAGAATATATCCAATAAAAAAAAAAGATTTATTTATTGTATGTGAGTCTATCAGGGTTCTTGTATTAGGAATGATATCTGTGTGATATTGTGGGCCACTCATTTCCTAATTGCCTTGTTTCTATGACTTGTTTCTATGACACAGATCACTGTGTGCTGTACCTTATGCTCCTCTGGTTCCCTGTTTTTTTGTTTGTTTTTTCCAGATAGGGTTTCTCTGTGTAGCCCTGGCTGTCCTAGGACTTGTTCTGTAGACCTCAAACTTGTCTTCAAACTCAGAGATTCATCTGCCTCTGCCTCCTGAGTGCTGGGATTAAAAGCGTGTGCCCCTTGTTTTTTTGTTCGTCGGTTTTAGTTTTTAGTTTTATGGGTTTTAGTTGTTGTTGTTGTTGTTGTTGTTTGTTGCTTCGGTTGTTTTGTTCAGGCTGGTCTCAGACTATGGAACCCAGCTGGGCTTTGAACTTTTGCTTATCTGCTTCGGTGAATGCTGTCTGCAGGAGTGAGTCACTGTGTTTCATTTTTGAAGATATGTAGTGAACTAGCTTATTTCATTTCTCACTTCTGTTTGTTTTACTGAGATCAAGTCGTGCAGGTCAGGCTGTTTACAACTTCAAGTGGTCTTCCTGCCTTGATCTGAGAGACAGGATTTCAGACATTTGCCCATATCTAGTAGATCTGGACATTTCTAAGATCTTTTCTCCTTCCCTTTCTTCTGTCCTTCCTTCCCTCTTTTTTCAGTTGTTTTTTGAGATGGTTTCACTGTGTAGGAATGCTGTCCTGTATCCTCTTTCAGCTTCCATTGGTGGGATAACAGGGGTACACCTGCATGCCTGGATTTAAGTGTGTTTTTTATTCCCATTTCTGGCCAGAGCTGAAGTATATAGCAGAGCCCAGCACAAGCTGACTGAGCTGTAATGATGGTATGATCATGGCAGTTTTCTCTACCCGACAGGGCTGGGGTCTGCTGGGACCACGGAATGAGCTGTTTGATGCAGCCAAATACCGAGTGCTAGCTGATCGTTTTGGGTCTCCAGCTGACAGCTGGTGGCGCCCAGAACCCACCATGCCTCCAACTTCCTGGCGGCAGCTGAATCCTGAGAACATTCGGCCAGCAGGTCCTGGAGGACTATCCCGATCCTTAGGCCGAGAGGAAGAGGAAGATGAGGAGGAAGAGCTAGAAGAGGGGACCATTGATGTGACGGAGTTTCTGTCCATGACCCAGCAAGACTCCCACAACCCACTCAGGGACTCAAGGTACTGCTGTTACAGAGGGATGCAGGATACCTGGCCACATCTTGACACAGGATTGACCTTCTCTGAGCCTTTAGATATGGGAGGACTCTGCTCAACACTTTAGTCGTCATAACTTGTTGCTCAGTGTGTCATCCCCTATACGAGGGGATGGGATGAGAAAGTACACTACTGTCTCAGGCTGTGGCTGGGCTCCTGCAGACTGTCCATGACCCTTCTTTCCAGTTCACGCAGTGATCGCTTTGCTTACGGCCTCCCTCTGCTTGCTCCCCTCCGGGGAAGCTGGGGGAGTACGGGCTCTGCTGTGTGACTGAAGAGGCAGTCGAGCCTGGCCCGTCATTTCCTGCCTCTTACCTCCCTGTTACATCAGCACTATGTCCCAACCTTGAAGGCCCAGAGAACTTGCCTAGGAAGACAGATTTCTTTACCTCAACTGTTTGTCCTCATAGGGGGGGCTCCTTTGAAATGACAGATGATGACAGTGCTATTAGAGCTCTGACCCAGTTTCCACTTCCCAAGAACCTTCTGGCCAAAGTGATTCAGATTGCAACATCGTCCTCCACAGCTAAGGTGAGTCGGCTCTCCTGAAAGTATGAGCTTGAGCAGCCCACTTGTCTGTGCCTGTCCCCCAAGGCTAGGCAGGACAAGCTTTGGGTGAGGAGCAGGGCTGAGGGTATCTGTCTCAGCTCCTACCTAGGCCACCTAGGATCCTTGATGGATAGAAAGGATAAGGCAGCAGGGTCAGAGGAGAAGTGAAAACAGCCACACCAGGTGTAGGCTGGTTACTGCTGATTGGAGGACCCTGATCTGGGACTGGTGGCGGGTTAGGAGTATGAAAGAGTAGGAGTGGGTGCCTCAGTCCTGGACTGTAAGTGACATCACTGATGCCACAGCAGGGCTCTCAGGAGGACTGAGGAAGAGGGATAGAGCCTTTACTCTGTCAGGACATGCCTGGAATTTGACTCCTGTTTACAGCTTCAGCCCCAGACTTGCCTGAAAGTGCGAACTGGATGAGGATTAGGAGGATAGCTAGTGGCATTGCATGAACCACATCTTCTGCAGAGATTGAGAAGCAAGCTCAGAACTAGGGTCATGCAGGGTCATTGGGTGAAGGACAGAAAGCAGACAAAAGGGAAGTCACAGTACAGAACCATGCCTGGTTGTCCCCAGTCTGTGGCTTTTAGATGCTGTAGAGATCATGGTTAAGTCCATCTCTGGGTTCCTTGACATGCTTAGATGACCTAACAATCTCTTTCCATTTCCTGCCTTTTGTAACTTCCTATTTATCTTCCATGTAGAACCTCATGCAGTTCCATACTGTGGGTACCAAGACCAAGCTGGCTACACTCACTCTGCTCTGGCCCTGTCCCATGACCTTTGTCGCCAAAGGACGCCGCAAAGCTGAGGCTGAGAATAAGGCAGCAGCTTTGGCTTGCAAGAAACTGAAGGTAAGTCCCTTCGTCTGACAGATTGGTCTACTTTCCTAGGTAGTAAAACCCACCAGGCCTTGGAGTGTTTGTACCCAGGTAGGAAAGGACCTGCTGGCTCATCCTTGCTTGTTGTCAGTGCTTTTCTGATGTCTGCTGTCCCAGTCTCTGCACAGCAACTGTGCCTGGGGGCTTAGCCTTAGCCATACTGTGCCCCTGCTGTGCAGCTAGGATGAAAACTGAGGAAGAGACATAGGTAATGGCCTTCATTGGTGGTACTTTGTACTATTATCGTAATACTTGGTAGGCAAGGCAGGAAGATCAACATGAGATTAAGCCTGGCCTGGACTAGCAAAGCTGTTTTTTTTTTGTTTTTTTTTTGTTTTTTTTGTATTTGGTTTCTTTTGAGACAGGGTTTCTCTGTATAGCCCTGGCTGTCCTGGAACTCACTCTGTAGACCAGGCTGGCCTCGAACTCAGAAATCCGCCTGCCTCTGCCTCCCAGAGTGCTGGGATTACAGGTGTGCGCTGCAAAGCTGTATTTTTAAAAAGCCATAGAAAAAAAACCCGGGAGGGTGGTGGCAGCGGTGGTGCATGCCGTCAGTATCAGCAGTAAGAGTTGATTCTAGCACTTGGGAGGCAGAGGCAGGTGGCTCTCTTCAGTTCCAGGCTATCCTGTTCTTCAAAGTGAGTTTCTAAGACACCTAGGACTTCACACAGAAACTCTGTCTCGAGGGGAAAAAGTACAAGAACAAAAAAACAAAACAAATTCAGTAAAAAAAAAAAAAAATGTTGCAAACAGGAGGTGAAATCAGGGAGTGGATGTGCTGAGCTGGGTCTCAGGTGAGATGTTTAGGAGTCTGCAATTTCAGTTCATATGCATGAGTCCCACAGCATGGGAGAGCTGTCTGGGAAGGGGCTACAGTGCTAGGAAGCTAGCTGGGCGACCAGCTGACACATGCAGACAGCAAAGGGGGGCGCATTGGGCCTCTGTGGTCAAAGCACGAGGTGTTTAGTGATAGCAGAGCTAGAGGAAGTGGAAAGATGTCCTTCAGGAGGGAGCATGGACTGAGTATTTGGAGGAAGAGCTAGTGAGACTAATGAGACCTTGGACATGAGGGAAACACAAAGGTAAGAAAAACGCTGGACCCACATTTGCCTGAAGGTCGCACAGCTCATCTCATCAGGTGGTTGTAAGCACACAGTGAAGCGCACAAGCCTTTGGTTTAAAGGGACGATTTCATCATGTTCAGACGCTCACGGGACATTCCATGCACTTCTGTATGATGAGATCACATATGACACTGTCCAGAAAGTTACTAGCGGGACCTGCTAGCAGGATTTGGGTGGGGAAGCCGTGGTGAGTCTACACAGGGAGTTTGTGAGGTAGGGTCTTCAGGGGCCTGCCTCACTATCTCAGGTGTGTGTTGGGAGTTGGTGGGAGTGAGACTGGGCTGGGATACCTGAAGGCTGTGGATGTACCGCAAGAGGCTGTTGCTGAGCCACCCTGCCTGGGCAACATTTAGTTGTTAAAAAAAATTTTTTTTTAACTAAGAGTTATATATACTGTATAGCCTAGGCTAGCCTGAAATTTGTGAAAGCCTCTTACTTCTACTTCTGAGTGCTGAGATTTTAAGCAGCAATACCATTCCTGACTGAACTTTAGTTCCTAAATTAATTTTAACTAGTTGGCTTTTTAATAACTTTGTGGAGATTAACTCTATCTTAGTTTCTCATTTCTCCTTTATTCACTAAAACCCAAATCTAAAAGACAGATGGCTTACCACTTGGGTTCTGGGTGCATAGACTGAGCTATGACATATCCTTCTACAGAGCCTTGGCCTTGTGGACAGGAACAATGAGCCGCTTACTCACGCCATGTACAACCTGGCCTCCTTGCGTGAGTTGGGTGAGACCCAGCGCCGGCCATGTACCATCCAGGTGCCTGAGCCCATCCTTCGCAAGATAGAGGCCTTCCTGAGTCACGTAAGCACCCTGTCCTCCATCCCACTGGCTCCTCTCCAGATTGAAGGCTGATTCTGCCTACAACAGGCATAGGAATCCTACTGAGCAGGGAGCCTTATTCCCAGGCTTATCCCCCCTTGGTCATGCCTACGAGGGTGTCAGGGCAGTCACAGCCCAAGTTCTCTGCCCTGTGGGTTGGGCCCTGACCATGTAACTCAGGTGAACCCTTGGAGGGGCTGACCGTATGACAGAGGACACCAGGCTTGCTGTCATTTTACTTGCTTCTTTGTCTTCTAGTACCCAGTGGACAGTTCATGGATTTCCCCAGAACTCCGGCTGCAGAGTGATGACATCTTGCCTTTAGGCAAGGACTCAGGGCCCTTGAGTGACCCTATCACAGGCAAGCCATACATGCCCCTGTCCGAAGCAGAGGAGGTGCGCCTGAGCCAGAGCCTGCTGGAGCTCTGGCGGAGGAGGGGGCCAGTCTGGCAGGAGGCCCCCCAGCTCCCTGTTGACCCTCATCGGGACACCATCCTCAATGCCATTGAACAACACCCAGTGGTCGTCATCTCTGGGGACACAGGCTGCGGGAAGACCACACGTATCCCCCAGCTGCTATTGGAGCGCTATGTGACTGAGGGTCGAGGTGCCCGCTGCAATGTGATCATCACACAACCTCGCCGGATCTCAGCTGTGTCTGTGGCGCAGCGGGTCAGCCATGAACTGGGTCCCTCCTTGCGCCGGAATGTGGGCTTCCAGGTACGCCTGGAAAGCAAGCCCCCAGCCCGAGGCGGGGCACTGCTCTTCTGCACTGTGGGTATCCTGCTTCGGAAGCTGCAGAGCAACCCCAGCCTGGAGGGTGTGAGCCACGTCATTGTGGATGAAGTCCATGAGCGGGATGTGAACACAGACTTCTTGCTTATTCTGCTCAAGGGCCTGCAGCGGCTCAATCCAGCCCTGAGGCTGGTGCTCATGAGTGCTACAGGAGATAATGAGCGCTTTTCCCGATACTTTGGGGGCTGCCCTGTTATCAAGGTACCTGGCTTCATGTACCCTGTCAAGGAACACTACCTGGAGGACATCTTGGCCAAACTGGGTAAACATCAGTACCCACACCGGCATCGGCACCATGAGGTGAGGGACACCCCTATCTCCCAGGGTCTGGAGCTTTCCTTTGGATTCCCTCCTCCCTATCCTTATGATAGGTCATTATTTTCTTCCCAAGTCTGTCGTCTTGGTAAAAAATGGGGAATAATCATGTTTTTGTGACAAGTATGTGTGGCCTAGAGTTTACATACTTAGCTCACCCTCGCTGTGTGCCTGTGAGTAACCCCCTAACCTATGACTGAGTGGCCTTTCTTCCCCTACTCCAGTCTGAAGATGAATGTGCACTTGATTTGGACCTTGTGACTGATCTGGTTCTGCACATCGATGCCCGTGGGGAACCAGGTGGGTGCTTCCTCCTGATTCTTAGCTACTCCCTTTCCCTACTAGCTGGACCAACCAGCTTATGGTGGCAGGGTCCCTTTACAGGTGGGATCCTGTGCTTTCTGCCTGGCTGGCAAGAAATCAAAGGAGTGCAGCAGCGGCTCCAGGAGGCCCTGGGCATGCATGAAAGCAAGTACCTCATCTTACCAGGTGAGCGTCCGAGTGTGCTCGCACAGTAAGCAGCCTTGCTCTGTAGTAGGGAGTGACCCGCCTATACTCAAGTGGGCCTTGTTTCTCACTTTGGCCATTTGGGCTTCAGTTGGATCAGGGCCAGGGTTGGGTGAGGGATCCAAGTTCTTGCCCTGCCCTTAATATGGGACTCTTGAGGCTGAACAGTGTGTGAAGCCCTTTTGCATCTTGCTGTCCACCAGTGCACTCCAATATCCCCATGATGGACCAGAAGGCCATATTCCAACAGCCTCCACTTGGGGTACGGAAGATTGTATTGGCCACCAACATTGCTGAAACCTCCATCACAGTTAATGACATTGTGCACGTCGTGGACAGCGGTCTGCACAAGGAGGAGCGCTATGACCTGAAGACCAAGGTGGTGCCTCGTTCTTGGGCCAAACTAACCCATTGGGGAATGATTCCAGTTCTGAGGTTGCTCCTACTCTCAGTCTACTGTAGACAATATTTTTGTGTGAGGGCCACATATATGGGAAATGTTCCTGTTGAGGGGTGATAAGGGTGACTGAACACATGGGGAGACAGGGCCTGTAGCACATGTAGGCTTCCTGCCTTTGCCTAGGTGTCCTGCCTGGAGACTGTGTGGGTGTCGAGAGCAAACGTGATTCAGCGCCGGGGCAGGGCAGGCCGCTGCCAGTCAGGCTTCGCCTACCACTTGTTCCCGAGGAGCCGGCTGGAGAAAATGGTTCCTTTCCAAGTGCCAGAGATCCTGCGCACACCTCTGGAGAACCTGGTGCTGCAAGCCAAAATCCACATGCCTGAGAAGACGGTGCGGCAGAGGCAGGGCTAGGGAAGGGCTGGCTCCTGGACAAGGCAGGTAGCCACAGGCTCATGAGAGCATGGTTCTTTTTGCTCTAGGCAGTGGAGTTCCTCTCTAAGGCTGTGGACAGTCCAAATATCAAGGCAGTGGATGAGGCGGTGATACTGCTCCAGGAGATCGGTAAATGGAGGCTAGGAATGGATGGGCTGTGGAGTGGCTCGTGGGAGGGACTGACAGCTGAGCTGTTGCAGGGGTGCTGGACCAGCGAGAGTACCTGACCACCTTGGGACAGCGACTGGCCCACATCTCTACTGACCCCCGACTGGCCAAGGCCATAGTGTTGGCTGCCATCTTCCGTTGCCTGCACCCGCTGCTGGTGGTTGTTTCCTGTCTTACCCGGGACCCCTTCAGCAGCAGTTTGCAGAACCGGGCAGAGGTAGACAAGGTTAGACCCAGTGCTTCCTATAGCCCTCTTGCTGTCTATTCTCACCTCATCCATTGTCCTGAGGTGGACTCTAGTCACTCTGCTGACCGTGTTCAACATTCTCTCCCAGGTGAAGGCATTGCTGAGCCATGACAGTGGCAGTGACCATTTGGCCTTTGTGCGGGCTGTGGCTGGCTGGGAGGAGGTACTGCGCTGGCAGGACCGTACCTCCAGGGAAAACTACCTGGAAGAAAACCTTCTGTATGCCCCCAGCTTGCGCTTCATCCACGGTCAGCCTGGCCCCCAGGAGGGCCTCCTGAGCAACCCCCCCCACCCCCCTCCATGCCCAGGCTGAGGCAGGGCCTCTGTTCACACTGCACTTTTCCTCCCCAGGGCTCATCAAGCAGTTCTCAGAGAACATCTATGAGGCTTTCCTGGTGGGGAAGCCCTCTGACTGCACACTGCCCTCTGCTCAGTGCAACGAGTATAGCGAGGAAGAGGAGCTGGTGAAGGGCGTGCTGATGGCCGGCCTCTACCCCAACCTCATCCAGGTGCTTCCTCTAGGACTGGGTGATCACCAGGTCCAACCCTAGCCCCTTGCTCATATTTCTTTTGTCCCTTTAGGTGAGGCAAGGTAAGGTTACTCGGCAAGGCAAGTTCAAACCCAACAGTGTCACTTACAGGACCAAATCTGGCAACATCTTGCTGCACAAGTCGACCATTAACAGGTGGGTGGCAAGCAGGATTGGATACAGAGGATCCCAGAGAATGGCCAGAGGTATAGCTTCACACAGCATTTTCTTCCCCAGGGAGGCCACCCGGTTACGGAGCCGATGGCTGACATATTTCATGGCTGTCAAGTCCAATGGTAGCGTCTTTGTTCGAGATTCCTCCCAGGTGCACCCACTAGCTGTATTGCTCCTAACAGACGGGGATGTGCACATCCGAGGTGGGTACCCCTCCCACCATTCCAAGGGGTACTCATGGCTCTCCGGCATGACTCAACATAGCCTGCCTTTCTCCTCCTCCAGATGATGGGCGTCGGGCCACCATCTCATTGAGTGACAGTGACCTGCTGCGGCTGGAAGGTGATTCACGAACTGTGCGGTTGCTAAGGGAGTTGCGTCGAGCCCTAGGACGAATGGTTGAGCGGAGCCTCCGCAGCGAGCTAGCTGCACTTCCTCTTAGTGTGCAACAAGAACATGGGCAGCTGCTTGCACTGCTGGCAGAGCTGTTGCGGGGACCTTGTGGCAGCTTTGACGTGCGCAAAACAGCTGATGACTGAGCCCCTCTTCCGCTGGGGCTATGTACAGAGTGCAAATGTTTATTTAAAATAAAGTTATATTTATCCCTTGTGAGTGCTGCTGTCCTCCCAAGGGCTCCTCTCAGGACTCTGGGCTGGGATAGATAGTTGGCAGTGGCCCAAGTCCTATGGGAGGAAGGGCTTAAAACTTCTACCCTCACCGAGCGTGGTGGCGCACGCCTGTAATCCCAGCACTTGGGAGGTAGAGGCAGGCGGATTTCTGAGTTCGAGGCCAGCCTGGCCTACAGAGTGAGTTCCAGGACCACACAGAAAAACACTGTCTCGAAAAAACAAACAAAAAAAACCTTTACCCTTGCTGGGCGTGGTGGCGCACGCCTGTAATCCCAGCACTAGGGAGGCAGAGGCAGGCGGATTTCTGAGTTCGATGCCAGCCTGGTCTACAGATTGAGTTCCAGGACAGCCAGGAATACACAGAGAAACCCTGTCTCGGAAAAACAACAACAACCAAAAAACCCCTCTACCCTCTGACGCGATCCACCAGAACAGCCAACATGTTCCAGTTGTTAGGCCAAGCCCAGCACTGTCATAGCTGCTCCGGATGACAGACACCCACAGCACAGACAGTGTCCTAATGTGTATGAAGTGGCAACTCCTAGGCAGCTTTGATTTGTGTAGATCCTGCTAGGAACTCATTGTCCTGCCCTGGCCACACCCATAACAGGTGAGGGAGGGGCTGAGGGATAAGAACTAATGGGGACTGAGGACAGGAGCAACAGCATGGAGGGGTGACAGGCAGCTTTATTGTTTAAATCAGTACAACAATTACAGACATGGGTAATGGCTAAGCCATGAGCAAACTTTAAAATACAGAAAGATCTTATTCCTAAACATTTTGAAGTATGCACATCACATGGCCTGTGGTCCCAATCTGCTAGACCAGCCTTCTCAGGTTCTCAGGCTTGTGGGATCCTTCCAGGGAGCTACCTAGAGAGTTTGGGCTACCTTCCTTTCTCTACTTCTTGGCCAATGGACTTGTCAATTTCATCAGCATCTTCAAGGCCCCAAGATCAACACCAAGGAGGGTAGCAAGTACCTTTATGCCCTCAGCATCACTACCCGGGTCCCCACTGCATCCTTCCCAGCTCCATGGGCCCCTGTTGCTACAAAATAGACAATGCAGGCTCCAAACTTAGTTCTGACCACCTGAGAAGAAAGCCACTCCCCCAGCTCAGGCAGTCCTACAGGCCCCAGCAAATCTTTGTGTGTGCTTAGAGAGCTAAGGATTCAGTGTCAAAATTATCATAAGTAACTACTACCTCAAAATGGAGAGGACCTTCAAGCCCAGGAATACCTTCCCTTGGCAGGGAGAGTGAAGACCTCTACCTCCTCAAACTGCACCCAAGCAAAGGCAAAGGATGTGTTTAGGAGGAGGGCCAAGGGGACCAAGTGTGGGCTAGCCTCCTGAGAGGCAACTCTGCCCAGCAGAACATGCCCTACCAGAGGAGCCCTTAGACACTCCCAGGCCATTTCAATACAAACTTAGGTTTGAATCCTTTATTAGAAACCATGCAAACTTTAATACAAAAAATACAAGTGCAATAAGAATCTTGTGTTGATACAATTCCCGGGATTTTCTCAACATGGCAGCCATCCCATCCGTGAGCAGACCACGCTGGGATGCAGCACCACGGCTGGCCTCTCCTGCTGCTCCTCTCCAGTCACACCAGAAGAAAAGTGGGATGGCCTCAGTCTCATGCATTTTAGTTTTAAATTTTCACACCTGATTCCCCACTGTTCACAAGAGTTCTGGACATCTCAGGCTCCCCTAGAGATGAGGATTTGGGTTCCATGGCCTGCAGGTACAGGCCAGGGATTTTGACCTTCATTTCTGTTTCTCCAGCCCTGGTTTTGTATCACACATTAACCACCGGATTCCCAGGGAATGAGATAGATGCCAAAACCAGCCTCTTGGTTAGAGAAGCAGCATATACACAATGCCAACACAACCAGTCACACTGACCCACCCTAGCTGTCCAGATTCACTAGGCAATAGTCCCACTTCTTCCCACAGGGCCCAAGCTGCCCAGAGTAGGGCAACCCCCAACACCTACAGCCTCCTCAGTGAAGACTCAGGATCTCCTTCCCTGCTTCCTTCACCACCTACTGAGAACTCTCATTTAGACATGGCTTCAACCTGCAAACTACACCACCAGTTCATAGGTTATTGGGAGGGGAAAGAATAAAATACAAGAAAAAAGTGAGACAGCAACTACTCAGGCACAATAAGCCGTGGGGACGAGGAGGGGTGAACCTTGACTAACTTGAGGCAAAAGGGCCTGTTACCACCTACATGGAGGGCTCCACTGTGGGGTCAAGGAGAGGCAGTGGTTTAGGTTCCAGGGATTCGGTCAGTGCTGGTCTCCACTTGGAGTTCACCTTTACCAGTCCCTCCAGGTTGAGCCAGGGAAGAGAGGGAGGGTTTGTCAGTTTTTTTTGGGTTTGGTCCAAAAAAACCAAACAGCCAAGGCTGGAATCCAGTTCCTCACCCCTCCAGCCCACAGAGATCCCATTAGACTCCCATCCCCTCCCAACTTTCTCCAAGGTGCAGCGGTGAAGAGGTGGGATACTGACGTTGGAGCTGGGCCCAGAAAGGGGTGGGAGGAGGGGTAAAGGCAGCAGGGCTGCTGCCACCTTGAGCAAGCGAGACAGGAGGGGAGGAGGCCTAAGGGGCTGCCCAGCACCTGAGAGCTTACAAGTCTAGTAGACAGCCCGGGACAAGGAGCCCAGGGGCCGAGACCCCAAGCTTGGGCCCCCAGGGAAGTGGGGAGGCCGGGAGACAATGTCAGCCCCATGGTCGGTGCGGGCCCTGGCATTTGCCCGGAACGTCAGCCTGTAGGTCTCAATCTGCAGTGACACGTGAGGAGGGATGGGAGAGGGTAACAAGGGGGGGGAGACAAGAGAGGGAACACAGGGGAGATGGAAGACGAGACCAGAATGTCATCATTAGATGCCTGGAAGATAAAAGGTCACTCTGTTAAAATTTAGGCCACACTCCAGTCATAAAACAAAGGAGTTTCAATTTTCAGCCAGTGACAGGGCCCCTGGCTGGCCCTTAGGCCAAGCCCAGCCACTTACTTGTCTCCTGGATCTGGCTGTCCAAGGTCTGGGGCTCCCTTTGGTCACCACCCCCTGACAGGGTGGTGTGGCCACTGAGGCCACTGGCTGAAGTAGGGGCGCCAGCATCAGGCGCAGCCTCAAGGATGGCTGGCTCCTCCCCAGCGGGGGGGCCTGGACACGGAGGGGCCTCACTGCCACCGCCCTCAGTCTACAATGAAACAGTGGGGGAGACAGTGAAGGGTCAGTTGGGGAGGGAGTGGAATGGGTGATGGCGGTGGACTTCATAGATAGCCTTCCCACCCCACGCACCTCAGTAACCCAGCTCTGTATGGCCTTCACCTCCCTTCCCCCAGTGAACATTGACTCTCCAGACTGGAGCTTTGGGCTAATGACACTGTTGAGAGTCTTATTATGGGACTCTGTGTCTCTCGCCAAGAATGACACCCAATTAAAAACAGCTATAGCAGTAGCTCTAAAGAGTACACAGCAGAGGTTGACCCCTGGCTGGAAAGTAGGGTTGCCCCATGCCAGGCACACCCATTACTTTGAAAGGGCTCTTGGTAACTAAGCAGGCTCCCTGCCTACTCATCTGTGTGGTGAGGTCCCCTCACTGTAGACCATCTTTTATGTTGGACACCATTCTAGGGTCTGAGGGCAGAGAGGAAGCAAAAGAAGGTATTCAAAGAGGTGTGGCCCAGGAACATTACAGGGAAACCTTGTGGAGCTCAACAGGACACTGAATATGCAGCCCGGGTCAAGCACAAAACAACAAAACAGTAGGAACTGTCAGTGAGCTAGACTGCATATGTCCTGGAAAGCCCACGAGGCAAGAGTAGAGACAGAAATAGATAAGTGAAAAAAGAAAGTAATACAAAACTTGGCACAGAAAATCTGAATGTGAATCTTTTTTTCCCCCTGAGACAGGGTTTCTCTGTATAGCCCTGGCTGTCCTGGAACTCACTCTGTAGACCAGGCTGGCCTTGAACTCAGAAATCCGCCTGCCTCTGCCTCCCAAGTGCTGGGATTACAGGCATGCGCCACCACCGCCTGTAGTTGCCATGAACAAGACACTAGAAAGGACATTCTGTAATGTTCCTTTTAGATAGACTGAAGGAAGAAATCCTCTCAAGTCCCAGAGGGTCAAAAATCGAAGAGCAAAGAGCTAGCCGTGGAAGCAGAGCACAGGACAGGAAAGCTGCAGGATGGCCAGCCCCGTGAGCAGGCCCAGAGGAGGCGCATCCTGAAGGCTCGGCCCCTGCTCAGTTTCCCTAGAAAGCAGCAGCAGCTTCCTGCTTGGGAGCCTGTAAGCTGCGACCTGCATGAGTCTCCCTAGCTGCCCGTGACACACAGTGAAGGATAAATGATATCTTGGCACACAAAGGTCTCACAGCACTGTGGAGAGGCGGGAGGAAGAGGAGGGAGGAGGAGGAGGGAGGAGGAGGGAAGAGGAGAGGGAGCGAAGAGGAGAGGGAGCAAAGAGGAGCGGCCCAGCCATGTCAGACATGAAAGAAGTTCCAGGATCTGAGCAGGACGGCCCAGCAGTCCCTGTCCCTAGCAGTTGAAAAAGAGAAGCAAGAAGCTGCAGGACCCAGCTTGCTTGTCATTTGCATTTTAACCCACATTCCCTCAGAACATGGATGGGATGGGAGCAGTGGGGCAGACTCTGCCGCTGGCTGAGGTGGCTGGGGCTCCTGGCCTCCTGTTGGACTAACAGTGGGAATGGAGACAGCAATGGTAGGACTGAACATGTGACTCCTGAAGAAACTGAGGGACGGTGACAGGCCCGCCAAGCCCCATTCCGACTGCAAGGGAGACAGACCCAGCACTAGCTGAGCATCGGCGGCTCACTCACTACCTTCACAGCGCCTCCTGCGGGCAAGTGGCCCACGTTATCAAGGGATCCCACTTTGGCCTGGGCCTTCTCCTTGAAGTTCAACTTCTGACTCTCAATCTTGACATCTCCGCCACCTGGAACAAAGCAGCAAACAGGTCACTGAGGGCGGCAGGATACACCTGTAAGCACAGTCAGGAGCCTAGACAGGGACGGCCACAGGCAGCTTTAGTCCCTTCTAAAAACAAGGAAAATAAACAGCACCAGGGTGGCTCAGAGGACAAGAGAGGCAGTGACAATACTTCTCTTGGAGGGACACTCCAGGTCCAGCCTGCGCTGGCTCCTGCTTCCCTAGGTCTCACTGACTCCTAAGTGCCCACCATGCAGGGCCACAACTCTTCTCAATTGCTCAGGCTGATATTTGGTGAATGACAGGGACGGGCTACAGACACTGATTGCCTGAGCCACACAGTGAGAAGAAGTTAGAGTGAAAGAGCAAGCATGTTCACAAGGGAGAGCTGAGAAAAGGCAGACGGGATCCAGTGTCCCCGGCCGGGGAGAGTGAAGGAGAGCTGCACACTGGAGCAAGGGTGGGAACGCTGACAGAGAGGGCTCAGAAGTGTGGCCTGGGCAGACGACCCTCTTACCCACCTATTCTCTGCCCATTCCTAGTCCTGACAAACTCATTAGGTTTCCTCACTGTAGAGCTATCCCCAGCAAAACCAGCCCTGAACTCAGTGCCACTAGGGTAAGAGATATCTCATATTAAAGTGGAGTAGGATAGACAGTTACTTAAGAACCACGGTGTTTGGTCCTTCAAAAAAGGATACACTTCACATTGGACCTCACAGTCCCAATACTTAGAAGGCTGAGTAGGAGGACTGCTACAAGTTCAAAATTATCCTGGGCTAGAGTGAATTCCAGATTAGCCTGAGCTGAGTGAAAAACTGCCTCAAAAAAAAAAAAAAAAAATCACAACAAAACTGGCCTGGGGAGTGATCCCAGGAGATACCAGCTCTGCCCACTGTGTCCCAGCCTCTAGGGCAAGACCTCACAACGGCTGTCTGCACTGGACATGGACCCGAGGCCTGAGCCAAGGCAAGTGCTCGGGCTCTTCTCAGAAGTCTCTGTAGGAGGCTGGGGGATGGAACCAGCCCCGCCCCTGCTGAGGCCCTCAGGTGTGCGCAGCGTTCCGACAGCCTTCCCTTCTATCAAGGCTGGCCTTGAGGGGGCTCTGCTTGGGGCTGAGTTCGTTACCGCATCTGAAATGAGCCCACTCCTCCAGCACTCGGGAATGTTAAAGCGGGAGGCTGGCCCTGGTCAGCAGTGCCTGGCATAAAACACACAAGATGGCCAGGGACAGGATGTAAATATTGCCAAGGAACAGTTGTCAAAATGGACTAACAAATTGTTCCTCCAATAGCAAAGCAGCACCCAGATACTATCTCTGGCTGGGCTGGAGAGCTGTGCTGCTGTTTCCATCAGCACCCTGGGAGGAAAGCATCTCAAGAGTGTTACTTCCTCCTTTTCTTGTGTGTAGTGTGCATGCATGTATGTATGCACATGTGTGTGGTTCCACATGCTCGTGAAGGCCCGAGGTTAAATGTCAGGAGATTTCCTTGCAGAGTCTCTTCCCTGAACCTAGAACTCGCCTATTGGCTTGTCTACTTAGACAGCTTGCTCTGGGTATCCTGTCTCCACTGAAATCACATGCTGACTGCCTACTAAGTCCAGTGGACATTTATGTGGGTTCCAAGAATCCAAAGTTGGGTCTTCACGTAGCACCTTTCTAGAACTGGCTCCCAGTGTGATGTCATGAAAACCTCCCAATGGAAGGTCCTCAGAGTCCACTTCTACAGAGGGACTCGCAGAGCCACAGGCAGAGACACTCACCAGGCTTGTGCTTGATATTAGCTTTAGACCCACACTTGGAGGAGACCTTGGATATGTCCACTTTCTTGTTCTGGATCTGCACCTAAGTAGAACAGAAAGCAAATATCCTCAGAAGCAAGGCACAGGTCAAGAATGAGCCCGCCCTCCCTTCACCAGTTCTCTTGGTTACTCCCTTTTTAGTCTGTTCAAGGCCCAGGCCACTTCCTGAAGTGCTAAAGAGCCTGGAGATCTACTGTGGCTCTTTACCTCTAACCTCATCCCCAGCCGTTCAGGTTTTCCTTTCCACCCTCCAGAGCTGCTCCACTGTGCCGGGTACAGACACCAATGTCATGACTCTCCTAAACTGCCTGTCTGGCTCCATCTCAAAAGCTTACCTATCAATTCTCACACAGAAAAAGCTAAACTAACACTCAGAGAATTTCCTCTGTGCTTTTCAATGCATGCCCAGGCCAGCCCCACAGCCCTGTGTGTGGCTTTGGACTCCACAGTCAGTCTCCCAGGAAAACAGAATGCATAAAATGATCTGCTCCACGCCTTACAAACTTACCCCATGGCTACCATTCAGCCCTGGGGTAGAATAAAGTTATCAAATCAATTCTCGGAACATTAAATCTTAGATGCATTTTTTTTTCCGAGACAGGGTTTCTCTGTATAGCCCCGGCTGTCCTGGAACTCACTCTGTAGACCAGGCTAGCCTCATACTCAGAAATCCGCCTGTCTCTGCCTCCCAAGTGCTGGGATTACAGGCGTGCGCCACCACTGCCCGGCTTAGATGCATTTTATTAGTAGTGTTTGAATATTTTGCCTGAATGTTACATTTGTGCACCACTTGCATATCTGGAACCCAGAGGCCAGGAGGAGTGAGATCTACTGGAACTAGAGCTGCACAGCTTTGAGATTCATGTGGGCGCTGGGAATCAAATAGCCACTATGCATCTCTCCAGCCCCACTTGGTACATTTTATACATACAAGTAACACAATGAAACAGAACTATCCTTAGCTAAGCAACATGCATTTGTTTTGTTTTGAGACAAGTTCACCTTTGGTGATGCTTTAGCCTCTAGAGTGCTGGGATTACAGGCAAGTACCATGGGCAGGGCATGTGGTGATTTTTTTTTCACATGTGCTTTCTAGTTGTGGAAGATGTGTATGTTACTATGAACACTAACTACCTCTTCAAGCAGTGAGAAGAGGAGCTCTTCAGGCACAGTCCCATGCAGCCCTAAACCCTGTGCCCATAAGTCTGTTCTGATGATACACAATTTGCTTTCTTCATTCAGGCTTCCTGTAGGCTTTCACTTACAGATGCTATGCCTGTTTAGAGGATAATGGACAGACTTAACTGCCTGACAAGATCATGTATACCATGGTGGCACATGGCTTTAAACCCAGTACTCCAAGAGGCAGAGGCAGCTATAGCACCATGAACTCTGCACCAGCCAAGGCTGTATGTTTTGTTTTGTTTTGTTTTTCTTTAAAAGATACGACTTATGGCCTTGAACACCTGGTTCAGATGACTGTACGGCTTCAGGGTACACAAAATCCTGGAAGCCTCAGAAAGTACATGCTCCGTGAACTCCACCAATATTCTGAATCAGAAGTGACTTTCTACCCTGAGATTGCCTGCTGGATGCTAACAGAGGCTATTCTGTCAGTCTGGGGCTGAGCTCTTCCCACAATGTGAAGTTACACTCTAGGTCTCCCAGTCTTTATCTCCTAACTTTATCGCCTCAATGAAAGAAAAACTAATAAAGGAACATTCTGATTAAAAGACACATTATGCCAGGAGGTGGTGGTGCACGCCCTTAATCCCAGCACTTGGGAAGCAGAGGCAGGTGGATTTCTGAGTTCAAGGCCAGCCTGGTCTACAGAGTGAGTTCCAGGACAGCCAGGGCTACACAGAGAAACCCTATTTCGAAAAACCAAAAACCAAAAACCAAAAAAAAAAAAAAAAAAAAAAAAAAGACACAGTACACTCAAGCCCACACTAAAGGGTTGTTGCCAGTCTCACGACAGTATACACACTACAGCCTGACAGAGAGAAGCAATTACCTGTGGAAGTCATGCCAATGTGGGAACATGTAAACTTAAACCAATTGAAAGAAAACTGCAGGACAAAGGAGTAATTAACATTCCACAGAGCAGTGTCTAGGGAGATAGTTATATAGGTGAAAGCGCTTGCCATACAATGTATGGTTCAAATACTCAGGTATCGCATGGATTCAGCAGCACCTGCAATCCCATAATTTACACAGAGGGAAGGGAAACAGAGACAAGAGAATCCCCAGGAGCTCCCCAATTGTCTGAGGTAGGGAAGAGATAAAAACAAAAGACCTTGTATTGAACAAGGTGGAGGAGCTTATCAAAGTTGTCTTCTGACCTCTATACATGTGTTGTGGCATGAGTCACATCACACACACACACACACACACACACACACACACACACACACACGGAGAGGGAGACAGACAGACTCTAGAACAGAATATGCAGTGCATTCAACCAAAACTAAAAAAGAACAAGTCAGGTGGTGGTGGCGCACGCCTGTAATCCCAGCACTCTGGGAGGCAGAGGCAGGTGGATTTCTGAGTTCGAGGCCAGCCTGGTCTACAGAGTGAGTTCCAGGACAGCCAGCGCTACACAGAGAAACAAAAACAAAAACAAAAACAAAAACCAAACAAACAAAAAGAAAACAAAGCAAACAAAAAAATAGCTTAAAGCTTAAACCTCATATGCTTGCTTAACAAGGCCTCCTGGGTTGGCGACTGGAGAGGTACCTGTTTTTTCCCTGCTGGCCTAGGACATGTGTTTCCTTCTTTCACTGGGTTCCCCTCTACATGGTAATGTCTGATAGCCAGCAAAACCACACAATTATCTTTTTTGATTTGTGGATTTTATTTAATTATTACTTGAGACTGGGTCTTCCTATGTAGCCCTACCTGTCCTGGAACTTAATATATAGACCAGACTGGCCTGGAACTTAAATGCTGGGATTAAAGCAGTGTCATCGCATTAGATTCCTGTCTATTGAAGGAACACTCAGTATATGACCAATCACATAAGCTGTCTCTGTGACATCTTACACACACTAAGACGCCTTTAAGATGAGCTGCACACAGGTCTGAGGACTTACTCTCCACCTTACAAGGGAAAACCAGAAGCCAAACTCATAAAAATCTTGAGTTGAGACCAGATACAGAAGCAGCTAAAACAGATGACAGACAAGGAACCTCTTTTGTTTCCAATATTCTTTGGGCGTGCATATTGGGAGCGGCTTCTGCTTACAGCCTGGTATCTCAGTGGTCAGCACAGCATGTGTGCAATGGATACTGTTGGGATTGCATGGAGAAACTGCTGCTTGTCTCTTGCACATGTACATGGCAATACATGTGTGAAAACATACTCGCTCATGTGTGGGCTTACATGTGTATAATTTAGGCAAGGCCTTCCCAGAACCTGGAGCTCACTGACTAGGCTAGACTGCCAGCTTGTCCTTGCTGGGACGACAGGTGGGCTTTTAAGGTTGCCTGGCTTTTTGATGTGGTACTGGGATCTGCACCGTGGTCCATATGCATGTGTGCAAAGTGCTGTACCCACTGTCCACTGCGTCAGGCTGGCTACTTTCACCTTCAGGATGTTAATATAGTATGGTAGCACTGTGGGGAGACTGACGTAAGCAAAGAGGAGACATCACTTCCATCCAATCTCTGTCCACGTGCTGTTTGCTCTCAACCTTCCAACCTGAAAATACTACTATGCAGTTTTCTAATTTCCTCTCAAGATGGCCTCCTAAAAATTACATTCACCCTTAAAGTGACCTTGTTGAAGTCATAAGTAGGTAGCATTGAAAAATCACAGCAGACTACATAGCACAGACTATGTATACACTACAGAACAATGACCAATTGCTCATTTTTTGAGACAGGGTCACAAACTTAGGATTCTGCTATATCCACCTTCTGAGTACTAGAATCACAGGCATGTGTCGCCACACCTGGTTTATGCTGGGGAGTGAACATATGGCCCCATGAATGCTAGGCAAGTGCTTTAAGATACATACACTGAAACTTCAAAACAATAAAAATTCGTCACACACAAAAATAACCCAAAGCCCTTAGAATTTCTGTTCTACCTAAGCCAAGAAGCCACAGAGAGAAAAGCCACCAGCATGTGTCTGCCCTGGTCTCAGAGGCTGTCACTGTCTTAACACTCACTGCAGCCAGCCTCCCGGCACTGCTAATACGAGGCTAACCACAAATGCCCGGGTCCACTACCTCCATGCCATGAAGAACCACAGTGGGCCGGGCAGCGGGGGGAGGGGGTGCGGCACACACCTTTAATCCCAGCACTTGGGAGGCAGAATAGGTGATGTCTGAGTTCAAGGCCAACCTGGTCTACAGAGTGAATTCAACAGAGAAAGCCTGTCTCAAAAGGAAACAAAACAAAACAAAACAAGATCCATCATGAGCTTTAACCAGGAAGGGCGTACAAGCAGAGGGCTGACTGGGGGACACTCTTGGCTGGATTCCTCAAAATGAAATGTCAGAGTGTGTTTACAGACCCCAGGTAGAATGGCCAGAGCATTCGAAGTTGGGGTGCAGAGTGACAGGAAGGGAAAGCAGAGCCCCCCCAGCTGAGGACGGCAAGGAGGAGCCAAGTACAAAGAAGAAAATGGGAGGTAAGAGCAGGGACCATATGTGGGTGGCCAGCTAGCTGTGCCTGGGCACCGTCACAGGAACAAGTGTGAAGCAGCACTGACGTGCTGCTCTCCTAGACCAGAGCCCTAGTCACCAGCACTTCCAATATATTCAAAGAGTTAACACAGAGCAGCAGTGTGACAACAGGAGGGTGTTTAGCTGGGACAGAGAAAGGGACTGAAAGGAGGAGACAGAAAGGGGAGCTGAAAGAGAAGTGAACACAAAGGAAGCAGCAGACAGGCAGGAGTGGGGGGTGCATGCGGGTTAATGCCAATCTTATAGTGACAAAATTCTAAGCACAGTCTTGGGGTACATGGGCACCTGCCTCAGGACTGGGACTCACCCCAGGGGCTGCCTAGGCACACAGTCAAGCCTGTGCATCCCCAGCAATGGGCGCTTGTAGCCCTCAGAGCAGGGTAGAGAAAAGCACAAAGCCTCTCACACAGTGATTAGATGATTAGATGATTAGATGACCTGAGTATCATGAGCTGTTTTTTAGGAGAATCCTAAAAACACCTTCAAAAATAACTACAGGTGTCGCTCCCTTCAGATGGCAGGACTGTCGTTTACTGGTCAGTGACCCACTCAGGCCACTGTGATCCTTTCACATTAGGGAAGGGACTCTGTATCATCTCCCCGCATCCTCCCATACACCCCCTCCACTCTGGGTTTCCCACAGGGACTATGACTCATATGACAACTGGCCAGAGCTTATACTTACATTGCCACCTCCAGGGACATGCTTAATATTGTCCTTGGAACCACACTTGGATTGAATATGGCTGTAGCTCACTTTTTTGGAGACTATCTGGACCTGGAGTGTTAGAGAATAGAAAGAGAAAGGGGAAAACACAAAGGGAGAGGGCTAGTTAGAACTGACACAGAACACAGTGAGTCCACATGTGAACACAATGGTGAACAAAGAACTTCAACTTCTGTCCCCACGTATTAGAACAGGTGTTAAAAAACACAGGGAAAGAAATGTGAGAGCAAGAAAGGGACCAACACAAGACAAAAGCAGGCTGCACAGAGCTATGTGGCTGCCTCACTGCTCTGGGGGCTGCACTGTCCTAAGACTCATACAGCAGCAGGCCCCTGCTGTCCTCCCAAATATGGCCCTACCTTCTTGTTGAGACCCTCCTCTGAAAGCTGGACTCTAGCTTTATTCAGCAAGGATACTGATGCACCGAACCAGTTCCCAACTGGGGCCAGGAACAGTGGCAGCCAGACCCACCCCAGAAACAAAGGCTGCTCTGAGAAGTGTTGGGCAGCTGGCTAACAGCACAGATCTGGTAACAGGAAGGAAGACACATTGTTCATCTAAAAAGGCAAATGGTCACATGATCCTGAACCTGACACCAGGGGGAGCACAGGCAGCAGCCTCAGCAGCACTTAACCCTCACCCATCTGTTTCAGAAACACTGACAGAGTAGGCCAGGCTTCATTTTTGTGTGTTTGAAAGAGTCTCACTGTGTAGATAAGGCTCGCCTGGGACTTGCTGTATACTCTAAGCAGGTCTCAAATTCCTGATGCTTCTGTCTCACCCTTAGCTCTGCTAGGATTATGACAAGCGTATCTGGTTTTATGCCTCTGAATCCTCTGGATATATAATAATGTGTCAGTGAACAAAGAGACCAACCAAAACGGAATTACAGTGATGTACAATTCAGGAGAGCACAACCAGGCTCACTGCACCACCCTAGCCCTGGGAAGCATAACAGAGTTTGTAGCTCTCAAGAAGAAAGGTCCTTTCTTTCCTCCTTTTCCTCAGAACTAGAGGTGCTTTGCAAATGAAATATGCTGTGCTGCCAGGAGGACCCGGAACTCACGCTGCGGAGGCAAGGACCTCACCATACCATGCTCCTTTATGTTCTGGACACTTTCATGATTTTAACAGTGGGTCACTTTTAGCCAGAGAGGCACACCCGTCTCTATACAGTCAGGAGGAGACAAGGCTCTGGGAACTGTCCTGATTTCTGAAAAAGAACCTGGGTATGATGTATTTGTATGCATACGAGATGAGTTTGAAATATCAAGGAAGTGTCTGACAGTTTCAAGTTCCTTTCATCTGGCTGACCTAAGTTTCCAATGGGGTATGAGCTCACAACTTGGTTAGCTTTCAGGGTGGATACAAAAACTGTCTGATGGTTGAGTCATTAACTAGAGGAAGGAACACAGGAAAAAGTAGGGAACTAGTTAGTTAAGAACAGGAACAAAGTGGAATAGAAGGGAAAATGATTCAGGCTAGGAGAAAGATGTTCCCATTTTACCTCAGAGAGGTAAACCTGAATAAAACTCACTTTCCCAGCAGGCGGTTTCTGTGCACTCGCAATGGAGCCGGCTGCTTTAGTGACTGCATTAGGTTCAGGCTTTCCAGCTGTGGGAGCTGCCTCTGTTTTTTTCTCTACTTTGGCCTGGATGGAAATAAAGCGGGATTGGGGGGGGCGGGCAAGTTTCAAACCAAAGTGAGAGCCCAGATGCCAAGGAAGGAAGAAAGTAGGGAAAGGCAGAAAGAAGCAGTCACCTTTTCCCCCAGGACAACACACTCCTAGTCTAGATCCACAGCGATCCCTGAGCGAGGGGGCACAGAAAGAACCACCACAGGCCAGAACTGAAACCCAGAAGAGATCATGCATTTACGGAGAAATAGTTCAGAGGTTAAGACGGATCAGTGCTTCTCTGTGGGTGGGTGTGAGCCTGCCAGTCTAAATCAGCGTCCTCCAGTGCTCTGCTATGTCCGCCCATGGACACAGTCCCTGGTGATGGAAGTATGACATATATCATCAGGTACATGGCACTAGACACTAGCCCAAGGTGTTTAGAGCATCAAGTTTTGTAGCATGAAAGACCAAGAAGAGTGAAAAGGGGGATAATGTTATGTGGGGCTCAGCACAGACACTGGGCTGGTTGTGCCACAGCTGAAACTGCTCTGAGGCGCTTGTCCCAGAATGATCCCAGTCTGTCATTAACATCTTCCAAATGAACCATGATTCTGCTGCATTTCTGTGCCTTTTAATCTCTTTGAAATATATATATATATATATATATATATATATATATATATTTTTTTTTTTTTTTTTTTTTGGTTTTTCGAGACAGGGTTTCTCTGTATAGTCCTGGTTGTCCTGGAACTCACTCTATAGACCAGGCTGGCCTCGAACTCAGAAATCCGCCTGCCTCTGCCTCCCAAGTGCTGGGATTACAGGCGTGCGCCACCACGCCCGGCTCCGAAATATTTTTTTAAAATGTTAACTGTATGAATGTTTCACATATACATAACATGTGCATGCCACACTGGGCTCCCTTGAACACAAATTACATACAAAGGGTTGTAAGCTACAGATGTGGATTCTGGGAACTAAGCCTGTCATCTCTCCAGGACCCCTATTCAATGTTAACAACTTTGGAATAATACTATTTAAGTATCTTACTCTGGATAGGGACAGAATAGTGCAAGGTGACGACAGTCTCAGATAAACTGTGCCACCACTTTTTCTGCATCCTGGGTTCCCAAGAGCTGCTAACACTTGACACCTAAAACTAAACTGATGCAACTAGAATAGCTTTTTCAAAGCGAGTGTGTGTGTATAAGTATGCATCTCCACACTTGTCTATAGCACATGTGGAGGTCAGAAGATAATCTGTAGGAGCCAGGTTTCTCCTTCCAGCACAGGGTTTCTGTGGATCAAATTCATGCTGTGAGGGTTGGCAGTAGGTGCTTTTCTCCCCTATGTTAATTTGTTGACCCCAGAATGCTCTTTGTTGTTGTCATTTTCACTGACCACGTAGACCAAGCTGGCCTCAAATTTAGAGTTTCTCCTGCCTCTGTCTCCCTCTGCTGGAATTAAAGCTGTGCCACCACACCCAGCCTCAGAACTTTCTTAATGTTAAGCACTTTGGTTTAGAAAAGACAGGGCATGTGGTTCATTTTACAGCACAGTGTTCACCAGAGGAAACCCTGGTTCTCATTTGGATGGATTCCTCTTATACCAAGGGATGGAGATATTAAATGTGCCTGGTAAGAATCAATAAATGGGGCTCATGTCCAGTCTCTTACCCTCACAGTTTCTGAAGCTTTCTCTCCAAATTCCCTAAACCCTGCAGCCATAGCTTCAAACTTATGATTCTGTTGCTCCGTCTTCCAAGTGCTATGAGGAACCATACATCCAATTGTCTAGAGTTTTTATAAAATAGAGGACTCTTTCTACCTCCTAAAGAAAAATGTAAACCTAAATCTTGACATAGTGAACAGGAGCTCCTTATGGGAAGATAAAGAACAGAACCCAGCCCAGGCCTTCCCTGATATTGAGGGCCAAGAGCTCAGACTGAAATTCCCTGCTGCTGATCGAAATGATGTAGGTGACGGCATGAGGCAGCGAAGCAGCAGAAGCTAAGTGCAGAGTGCTAAGATCCCACGCTCATTCACTCACGCGGCCTCCTCCAGGCTGGTGCTTGATGTTTTCTGTAGAGCCGACCTTGGAGCGAACACTCTTCAGATCAGGGGCAGAAACAGTTGTGGCCAGGCGGCTCACCCTGGGAGCAGAGGAGCTAGGCTTAGTGGAAGTGGGCTTCTTGTCCACAGAAAGAGCCCCAGAAGACCGGCAAGGTGCAGACATGGGCTTGACTCGAGTGGATGTCATCCCTGCTGGGGGTGTTGCCCCCGTGGGAGTGGTGTTTCTCTTCACAGAACTGGCAGAGGTGGTCTTTGAGCGACTCGAGTCAGCTGCAAAGAAATGAGAAGCGGCAGGAGTTCAGAAGGAGAGCGAGGGGGAGCCTTACAACTGGGGAAGGATAGCAGGGTCATGAGGCTCCCATCTGGTGACTTTGGCATTACCTGTGGCAGACTTAGCAGTCATCCTTTTGACATCAGCAGGTTTTCCCTCAGTCTTGGTGGCTGCACAAACAAATTTATATTTTAGTATATTTAACAAGAGGTCTGCTGAGATTCATCATTCATCTGACCCTTACAAAATGTCCATGTTGACCCAGTCACTGTGCTTGTTTCTAGGACACAGTATAAGATTAAACAGCCACACAGAGACTGCACAAGTACACAGGGCGGCACCACACCCTGCTCTCATCAGTACCAATGGTGACTTCCGCTTGGCCACAGAAGCAGCTTACTAAATATGCCTATGAATTAATTGCTTCTGCCTCCCCCACCTCCTCCCCCCTCTCGAGACTGAACCTAGGGCCTTGTACACAATGGAAGTGTTTTGTCATGAAGTTGGACTTTGTAGCATCCACTAGGGTTGCTGGGATCTATGGAGTTAATAACAGCATAACTAAGTTATGTGAGAATTCATAGAGTTACCTTTGTTAAAGGTTTTTCTGAATACACACAGCTTCTAAGCTCACTCAGAGTTGCAAGCTTGTTAAACCCATGGCCTGCCTGGCCACCACTGTGCAATGTTCAGAACACGGAGGGTTGTTGTATGAAGAAGTCACTACATGTCAGCATTATAGCCAGAAGCAAAAGGGAAAGCCCTCTCTTCTTGCTGGTTCCTACGGGAGGGAAGACTATGTAAGACTTACTGGTGGGCCTCTTAGGCAGAGTTGTAGCTGGACTTCTACTACTTGGTCCAGTGGAAACAAGAGTTGAGGGAGACGTGGCTTTTGAAATGGTTGGGGTGGTTTTAGGTCCAGGTCTGAGGGCTGGGGCAGATGAAGGCTTGGATGGCGAGGTCCGCTTTTCAGCAACCTTAGTTTCTGTAATTGGCTGGAAATGGAAAGGTGGTAACAAGAGTTGTGGGTTAGTGTTGGACCCAGAGGGTTTTATAAGCATACACCAAAGACAGGAACCGCTATGGATGCTCCCCTGCAGTGACTAACTTGAAAAATAAATAGTTCTAAGATCAAGGACTCCAGGTAAGATGAAAGGTGCTTGCTGCCTGTAATGTCAGGCAGAGGTAATAGGATTGTTACGAATATGAGGCAAGTATCAGCTACACACCTGTTAGTTTCAGAACAGACCTGTCCACAGAGTGAAACCAAAAAACAAAACCAAACAAAGCACTCCAAAACAAAACCCTAAGAGAGTTCTCCAGAGCAAATGGCCAGGTACTCTGAAGTTAGTCCATTCACATCAATCCAATAAGAACCACACCACAACCCATTTTTACTTGAGATCCACTGAAACTATTTGACTGGTTAAGACTTAATAAACCATATATACCAGAGGCTAAAAGTTAAAACACTCACTTAATTTAGCACTTCTGGGTAACACTTACACAAAGCAGTGCAACAGGATGGCACTCTTGTAGGTCAGCAGGCACCAGCCAAAGTGAGCTGAGTGTTGCTGAGCCCAGACCCTAAGGCAGTGTATCCCTGGGGAAAAAAAAAATCACTGCACCCACACTTTGTTTCTTTCTTTGAATAAAGAAGATTAGAATACAGCACTGATCCAGCCCTGCTTTGATGGTAAGATATAGAGACTGAGGATGGGAAGGCTGACAGCAGAGATGTGGCAATGACAGAAAGGCCTGACCAACATCAGGCAAGGGATACTGTTCAAATGAGGGTCAGCTACGGTAATGTTAGAAACTTAGGGGAAAAGAAAACAAAACAAAACAAGGAACGAATAGCCTGGTCCATAGAGCAAGTTCCAGGACAACCAGGGCTACACAGAGAAATCCTGCCTGGAAAAACACAACAACAACAACAACAACAACAACAACAACAACAAGTCTAACTGCTTACATAGAACCTAAAGATCAGAATCAAGTATTTGCACTTTTTTTAATTTCTTACCAACCCAACTCCCAACTTTGTCTCTGTCTGTCTGTCTGTCTGTCTGTCTGTCTGTCTGTCTGTGTGTGTGTGTGTGTGAGTGAGAGAGAGAGAGAGAGAGAGAGAGAGAGAGAGAGAGAGAGAGAGAGCACGCACAGCATGCATGTGAGCTTGACTACTGTGTAGGTGCCTAGGTGCCTGCAGAGGCCCAATGTGCATGCTACAAACTAAACCTGGGTCCTCTGGAAGAATAGCAAGCAACCAGTGAGCCATCTCTCCAGACTCTATTACAAAGTCTGAGGACCAAGCAGAGCATGGTGACACACACTTTTAATCCCAGCAGTTAGGAGGCAGAGAGAGACAGATCACTGTTAGTTTCAGGCCAGTCTTGTGTAGAAAGTGTGTTCCAGGCTTGCCAGAGTCACAAAACGTTTTTGAGGATCAAATCAAACTACGACTATGATGCAGAACAATGTAGCATAGTCTTATTATTTGCTAGTAGGAATAATGATAAAATAATAAGAGTGACTTGTGGTAGAAATTATCTCAAGAGTGTGACATTGGTTATTTGCTGGGACAGGGACCCTTTAGCTGCAGATAATCTGTTGGTTCCCATATCCTTTTCTGAACAGGTTCCCCAACTGTCTGCTTCTATAACTCTACCACTTTAAGGACAGAAGTGGCCTAGGGAGACTTCAGAGAATCACTCTCTTAAAATGTTCTCATGAGCCAGGCAGTGGTGGCTCACATCTTTTAATCCTAGCACGTAGGTCTCTGTGAGTTCAAGGCCAGTCTGTCTATAGAACAAGTTCTAGAACAGCCAAAGCTATGCAGAGAAGACTTCTCTTGATAAGTCAAAAGTGTTCATCTGAAGTCTTTTGTTGTTGTTGTTGTTGTTTTGTTTTGTTTTTCGAGACAGGGTTTCTCTGTGTAGTCCTGGCTGTCCTGGAACTCACTCTGTAGACCAGGCTGGCGTCGAACTCAGAAATCCGCCTGCCTCTGCCTCCCAAGGGCTGGAATTACAGGCGTGCGCCACCACACCTGGCATTCATCTGAAGTCTTTATCTGAAGGACAAGAACAAGGACATTTTCGATGATAGTCACTCCTTCAGGATATGTAGTTCAAACTAGCCTTGAACTCCTAATCTTCCTGCATACTGGACTTGATTAAATAGAAGCCCACTGTGCTTAGATACCTGCCACATCTTTAAGCCAGCTGCCTATGAACTGTTGTTGAAACACCACATAGCAAAAAAGCAGTGTTGTAGGGGTCCAGGGATCAGAAATGGTGTTAGACATAGGCTCAAACCCTATCTCTGTCACTTATTAGCACGGACTTTATTTAGGAAGACAATTCGACTGAGATTAAGTGTGCCCAGATTTAAAAAAAATATAACTAACAATATTTATATTATGGATGGTTATGAATACTCAAGGAGTTATGTTTATCAAGAAACTAGTATAGTATACTTCATTTTTATGAACACAGGGTGAAACTTCACCAGACACATCTTATCCCTACAGACTCTTCTCCCTTACCAGGAGGGCTGTTTTAAAGGGAGGACCTACTATCCTTGATGACAGTCATCTGCCCTCTCGCCTCTTAACCAAACAACTTCCTAAAAATCCAAAATGGGATAGATAAGGTTCAGAAAGAAAGCTTTGAGTTAATTTTATAACCAGCCACTTTGCTGAAGTTGTTTATCAGCTGTAGAAGTTCTCTGGTGGAGTTTTTTGGGTCACTTAAGTAAACTATCATATCTCTGCAAATAATGATAGTTTGACTTCTTCCTTTCCAATTTGTATCCCTTTGACTTCCTTATGTTGTCTAATTGCTCTCGCTAGAACTTCAAGTACTATATTGAAAAGATATGGAGAAAGAGGGCAGCCTTGTCTAGTCCTTGATTTTAGTGGGATTGCTTCAAGTTTCTCTCCATTTATTTTGATGTTGGCTACTGGTTTGCTGTAGATTGCTTTTACTATGTTTAGGTATGGGCCTTGAATTCCTGCTCTTTCCAAGACTTTTAGCATGAAAGGATGCTGAATTTTGTCGAATGCTGGTAAAACCACTCTGGAAATCAGTTTGGCAGTTTCTCAGAAAATTGGGCATGTAACTTCCAGAGGACCCTGGCATACCACTCCTGGGCATATATCCAGAGGATTCCCCTGCATACAATAAAGACACATGCTCCACTATGTTTATAGCAGCCTTGTTTATAATAGCCAGAAATTGGAAGGAGCCCAGATATCCCTCAAAGGAGGAACGGATACAGAAAATGTGGTATATTTATACCATGGAATACTACTCAGCAATTAAAAATAATGAATTCATGCAATTTGTAGGCAAATGGTTAGATCTGGAAAATATCATCCTAAGTGAGTTAACCCAATCACAAAAGAATACACATGAAATGCAATCACTGATAAGTGGATATTAATGAGCCCAGAAGCCCTAAATACTCAAGGCACAATTAGCAAGTCAAATGATTCCCAAGAAGAAGAAAGGAGAGGACCCTGGGGCTGAAAAGATTGGATCCAGTTTTGTAGACCCAGAACAGAGAAATCGCGGGGGGGGGGGGGGTGATGATTGGGGAATAGTTGGGGGGGAGAGGACTTATGGGACGTATGGTGGGGGGAGGGACTGGGAAAGAGGAAAGCCTTTGGAATGTAAACAAAGAATATAGAAAATAAAAAAAAAAATAAATAAATAAAAAAAAAGAAAGCCTTATGAGACATCATCATTTCTATTCCATGATATGGTTTCTCAGTTTCTTTGATAGGGTTTCAATTAAGACTACGATCCCTAAGTTTACTTTACAAAATTAAAGTAGAAGACCCCCCCCCCAGGTTATCATGGGAACATGATAACGTTTCCCACCATGAATTTAAAGCTACAAATAGGCTAAAGTCCCTTCTCAAATAAAATAAAAGCTTGAGGAAGGCAGCCATAGCCTGCCCCTCCCTTCCTCCGGGAGCTATCACGGAAGCAAGTGCGGCTCTGAATGTGACCTGGAGAGATGAGGATCACACAAGTGGCCCAGTGAGAAGCTGCCTAAAGCTGAAAGCAAAGTAACTTGTCTCATGATCCTGGGACCTGCTGAGCTCAGCTGGATGAGTCGCCATGCTGCTATGTAATGGAAAAAACTTTATTCTGCAGGATGATTTAAGAGGAAGACAAATATCTGATTAGTATGTGGAACACAGGAAACTGCTTAAGGTACAGAAACAGGTGAAGAGTAAGGAGTAGTTAGGGAAAAGAATTAAAGAAGATGGAATATTGCTTCTGACCAGGGCAGACAAAGGGAAAAGAATAAAAGATTTTCAAGTGTTACAGTCGCACCCCTGGGAACCTACACTGACTTGCAAAGCACCACTTCCCTTCCCTGCCCTTTCCCAGTTCCATCAGTTCATCGTCTGCAGCAACAAGAGCCTGTCTATGGACCTGAAACTCAAGGGGAATCTTTTCCGGGCACAGTGTATTGGTGGCCACTTACCTTTGGCTTCACGTCTCTTGCAGGTAGGGTGGAAGGCCTGGCAGTAGCAGTGGCAGCAGCAGGGCGTTTGTGTGGGGCAGCTGGCCCTGAGCCTGAAGCGAGGCTCATGGGTTTTTTATTCAAGCCACCAGAGGTGGTGGGAGCCGGCTGCTTAGGGAGAGAAGTGGGCTGTGTTTTGGCTTTCGATGTAGAAGTCTTTGCAGGTTGAGTGGTGGCCAAAGGCTTTAAGTTGATGGTTGTTTAATTTTTAATTTAAAAATTTTAAAGAACATCAAACACACAGACAAGAATAAAAACAAATTAAAAATGTATAAATTGCTCAATTCAAAGTAAAATTATAAGCAATGAGGATTGAAGCAAATGAAAATTAGCATTCCTTTCTTCTGAGCTCAGTAAACTGTAAAGTGATACTAAGATGAAGTTTAAGATACTGTAATTCTCTTTATTTTTAGACACAAGATCTTAGGCATGATAAGCACGTTGTACTACTGAACTACACACATCCCCATGTCTGTGGAAATGCTTTCTTAATCTCAGTGCCGAAAATTCCAAGTTTGATTTCTAAACTACTTATTTAAATAATATCTTTGTCATTAACTTTGGGTGGCTGTAAGCATTCTATAAATAATGCCATCAGTAAATGATTACATTACTACTGGCTGGATTTCTTTCTTTCTCTCCCTCTCTCCCCCTCTCCCCCTCCCTCTCTCTCTCTCCCCCTCCCCCCCCTCTCTCTCTTAAAAAAAAAAAAAAAAAAAAAAAAGGATCATGGCAGACAACTCAGGATCCTATAGCCTCAGTTGCCAAGCTGCTGAGATTAAAGGTATAGGCAGCACACCCTACTTTTCTTACATATGTCTTGACAAGACAGCATAACTATGCCCTGAAATGTGGTACCTATGCATTTAACAAGTACAGGAGGAAGTTTCTGTCTAAGAAATCTTCATTCATTTTTTTTCCCCTAACAGATTTCAGGATAAGTCTACAATTGCCTTTTGCTGTTAGTAAGTGAAAGGTAAGTCATTTATAAATTGATAATGGTAGACATATTAAGATCCTGTCTGAGAAAGCCATGGGCACAGTGGTAGAGCACTTGCCTAGGAAGCACAAGGTTCTAGGTATTTCAATCTCTAGTACAGGGAACAAACAAATATTTAATGAACATTTTACAAAGATATACTATAAAAGTGCAAGGCAGAGGATTTTGAGTTAATTAATTTGCGAAATGACAATATGGCATATATTTTCTAAGAGCATGTAAATGTGAAGAAAGACAAGACAGCTCAGAAAAAAAGACACTGCATTCGTGATTCAAGCAGTAACAGCAGAAGGTTTTTAAAAACTACAGAAAAGGCTAACCACCATTCACTCTAGCACCTACCTTTGCTTTCTTTTCTGGGCTTGGTGGTAACTCCTTGTTTGGTGGGGTAGTGATGTCATTTCCAGTCACACCTACAGCAGCCTTTCCTTCTTCTTGCCGGGGTACTCCTAAAGGTTGGAGAGTCAATGAGAATTATCCTAAGCAAATGTTATTTTACAACCATTTCAAACACGGAAGGCTGCATTGAGAGTCCTATGACTGGAGCTCCATTCTGAAGAGCATTCTGCTGAGGACGGGCAGCCTGTGTCCTCCTTGGGATCACAACAATTCTAGGAGCCCTGAGCACTTGTCACTGTGTGAAGCAATCAAAGGAGGACTTACCCTGATGATCAGGGCAGGGAAACAGCCTTTAAATTTTGGTTTCCTTTTCCCTTGATACCAACAAAGGGCTTCTGTAACACCAACTCTCTGAGAACAAAGGGGACAAAACCCATTTCTACCATAGTCTATCCCTTAGAATGAAGGTTGCTGAGAGATGGGGCACGAGCCAGATGGTTCAATAACCTCCCTTACTTCCTTTCCCTGTAAAGAACCACACTGCAGAGGATGTGAGATTAAGCCACTCCAATTCTAACTGTGACCTAGATTTCCAACAAGGCCAAGAGCCATGGAAAATACAGTCATCAGCCTAAGCCAGAAAAACTCTTCACAGAAGGGAGATACTTCAGATGTCAACAAGCTATGCCTAAGAGCACTATGACAACTCCTTTTCTGACTGGCACAAAATCTAAAACCACAAAAAGTATACCAAAATCCAAAGACAATTCCCAAACCACAAAAAAAAAAAAAATTCTCAGATCCAAAGAGATTATATAAATAACTCCTTAAAATCAATAACTCTTTTTTGTTACTGGTATTTTAAGATAGAATCTTATGTTGCCAGGGTTGGCCTGGAAATCACTACACACATGAAGATGAGGTCTGAGTCTTCTGTCTTCACCTCTGGGGTGCTGGGATTGTAGGATTGTATTATTGTACCACATTTATGTGGTACAAACCCAGACTTTGGGGATGCTAGATGAACAAGCTACCACCTGAGCTACATCCCCTGGGGCTTGCTCTTTTTTTTTTCCTGAAGACTGGCTCTAGTATAGCAGATGCTGGTATTCAACTCCTGGTCCTCTTCCCTCAATCTCCTGAATGCTGTGATTAGAGGCCTGTGCCACCATGCCCAGACCCAGGCTATCAGTTCATCTTGTTAGGCTAACAATCCAACCTCCTCTCAAAAAGGTCAAAAAATATGAAAATAAGTCATAGAAATGCTAATGTCTTGAAAATATGAATGTAAGCACAAGCATATAATTCAAGTTCTGAGAGAGGTAATAGCAGTCAGCATTCAAAGCCAGCTTTAGCTACATACTGAGATTGAAGCCAGCCTAGGTATATGAGATCCTGTCTCAAAAACCAAACAAGAGCCAGGCAGTGGTGGCGCACGCCTTTAATCCCAGCACTTGGGAGGCAGAGGCAGGCGGATTTCAGAGTTCGAGGCCAGCCTGGTCTACAGAGTGAGTTCCAGGACAGCCAGGACTACACAGAGAAACCCTGTCTCAAAAAACAAAACAAAAACAAAACAAAACAAAACACCCCCCCCAAAAAAAACAAACAAACAACAAGGGCTGGAGATATCTCAAAAGTTAAGAGCTCTGACTTCTCTTCCAGAGGACCTAGGTTTGGTTTTCAGCACCCCTGTTGAAAACAGATCCAGTTTCAAGGGATCCATGGGCATACATGCATGCAATATACAAACATGGAGGTAAAAAATCTATGAAATAAAAATAAATATTAAAGACATAAAGAATTGACAGTTTATATCTTAGATCCTCTTGGTGTTGTATGGATTATCTTTTAGAATTTCTAAATTAGCGTTTTTGGAATTCATTGCTTTGTGCAGAATAAACTACTGAACTTTTACTTCTACTTAAGGTCCTTGAACCACCCCACTTTACTTTGATTTTCTGAAGTAGAACTCATGACTTGCACATTTTAGGCACATACACTACTGCTGAGCTATAGTCTGAGCCTCCCTCCCCAACCCCACTTTAGGGACTGGAGAGAGAGCTCAGTAGCAAAGCAGACAAATGGAGACCTATGATTGATCCTTAGAAGCCAAGGGAAAATGCCTGCTTGTAATCCCACTGTGCAGTAAGTAGAGACTGGCTAGGCAGCCTAGTGGCAATGGTGAGCTGCAGGGCCGTAAGACAGCTTGTCTCAAAGGCAGGGGATGGCGTTACAAACATGTCATATGCAGCTGCATACATACAAACACACAGGCATAAGAGGTTTATCTCTTGTTCACAGCCCTAAGAAAACATCTGCTACTGCAATGTCCTCTGGTTTCTGAGGAGTCCCTCTCTGCTGCTTTCAAGATTAATTTTCTTTTTATAAAAGTTCAAGTTAGCCAGGCGGTGGTGGCGCACGCCTTTAATCCCAGCACTTGGGAGGCAGAGGCAGGCGGATTTCTGAGTTCGAGGCCAGCCTGGTCTACAGAGTAAGTTCCAGGACAGCCAGGACTATACAGAGAAACCCTGTCTCAAAAACAAACACAAACAAACAAACAAACAAACAAAAGTTCAAATTAACTAAAGAAGAAGCCTAGTTAAGAGATGTTTGGAGATTTTCTACATTTAGAAGTTGTTCAGTTTCTTGAATCTTTTATTTATTTTAAGATTCTATTTATTTATTTTATATATATGATGAGTACACTGTAGCTGTCTTCAGACACACCAAAAAGGACAACAGATCCCATTATATATGGTTGTGAGTCACCATGTGGTTGCTGGGAATTGAACTCAGGACCTCTGGAAGAGCAGTCAGTGCTCTTAACCACTGAGCCATCTCTCCAGCCCTATTTTTTATTTTTATTTTTATTTTTTTTTTTTGAGGCAGGGTTTCTCTGTGTAGTCCTAATTATTCTGGAACTCACTATGTAAACCAGAAGGGACTTGAACTCACAGAGATCCAATTGCTCTGCCTGCAAAGTGCTTGGATTAAAAGCATGTGACTACAACCACTGGCTACTTCAATCCTTTTGCTACTGTCTTGACAAATTTGGTATACTAGATGATGAGCCACTGAATCATGCATCCTTTCTCCTCTAGAGACTCTGAAGGTAGTAGCAATGCTCAGGTTTTTCATTATTGTCCCTCTCCTTCTGAGAATCATTCTATTTTTTCTTTCTTTCTTTCTTTTTTTTTTTTGCTATTATTCAAATGATTGAACTGAATACTTTCTACTCATTTGGCAAATTCACTAATCCCCATAAGGATGGGACGCACTGAGCTGATCACCTCTCGATTCATGGGTTCTATCCCATCTTTGTTTTAGGGGTTTGGGTTCTGTTTCTTAATGAGAAATGTTTCAACTCTGTCGGCCAGGTTGTCCTTGAACTGTGTTTCATCAGCAGGATGATCTGGAGGCAAACTCCTGCCTCTGACTTCTGGGATATCAGGTATGTACTGCTAAGCTGACATAGCTCTTACTTTTGATGTTTCTCTCTCTTTTACAATATCTACAATTAACATTTTGTCTTTCAAAAAAAAATAATAAATAACTTCGGGCTGGAGAGATGGCTCAGCAGTTAAGAGCACTGATTGCTGTTCCAGAGGTCTGAGTTCAATTCCCAGCAGCCACATGGTATCTCACAACCATCTGTAATGAGATCTGATACCCTCTTCTGGCGTGTCTGAAGATAGTATACATATAAATAAATAAATCTTTAAAAAAAACCAAAAAAACAAAAACTTCTATTTCTTTCTTGGAATTTCCTAAGTTTTCATTTCTTTTTTATTTAAAAGCATTTTAGGGGTCAGCAAGATGGCTTAAAATGAAATCACATGCTCCTATGTCTCCCCAGGAACCACATGCTGGAAGGAGAGAATGAAGTCCTTCTAAGTTGTCCTCTGATTACCTCTCCCACCGTACCCAATCAATCAATGCATGCACTAATAATTTTTGACTTTTAAAAAATTGTTACTGCATATAGGGGTAGGAATATATAAGCTCATACATACCACTGTGTGCCTGTGGAAGTCACAGGACAGATGACCCACTTAGCATTTGTATTCTCTCAATATTAGTACATCGGAGGATTTTCTAGAGCATGTTTGGTTATTAGATGAAGCCTACATTTTGTACTTTTTTTTAATCTATCTATCTATCTATCTATCTATCTATCTATCTATCTATCTATCTATCTATCACTAAGCTGTCCAAGCTAAACTTAAAATTATTCTGTAAACCAGGCTACCCCCCTGTCTTGGTCTTCATCATCAGGCTGGAAATTGTCTTACCTCTTCCCGTTCATCCTACCTATACTAGGAACAGGGGAGTCTTCCCCACATGGGCCTTGGGTTGTGTTATTTCCAGGAAACAGAATAGTTAAGTCAAGAAATTTCTCAGTACAGCATTTAAAACTTAGTAAGACTGGATGTCCATTTCTAGGTATCTTACCCATTTTTTTCCTAGATGACAACCAAATAATTCCCAGATGGGGGTAAGGGAAAGAAGCATGTGTTCAGTCAGGAGCAGCAGAGAAACCCTAGAGACACACATTAGCCAAAGCCTAGATATACACGTTCGTGAGTTGGATTCCATGAGATACTTCTTTTTTTTTTTTTTTTTTTTTTTTGGTTTTTTTCGAGACAGGGTTTCTCTGTGTAGTCCTGGCTGTCCTGGAACTCACTCTGTAGACCAGGCTGGCCTCGAACTCAGAAATCCGCCTGCCTCTGCCTCCCAAGTGCTGGGATTAAAGGCGTGTGCCACCAGGCCCGGCTCCATGAGATACTTCTATATGCTGTATATAAATACTCCTTAAAATGAATAAAGCCATCTAGGTTTTGAACTGGTTTCTCCCCCACCCCCACCCCGTCTCTCTTTTTCCTTTTTCTTCTTTTCTCTTTGGTTTTTCGAGATAAGGTTTCTCTATGTATTCTTGGCTGTTCTAGAACTCACTCTGTAGACCAGGCTGGCCTCAAACTTGTCTCTGCTGGGATCAAATGCCTGTGTAACCGCTTCCTGGTTCCACTGCCTCTTTCTCTGCCAGGCTCTCACTCTGTAGCTCAGGCTCCTGCCTCAGCCTCTCAAGGGCTAGGATTAGAAGCATGCACCTCCAAACCCAGCACCGGATTCAAGTCATTGTTTACCTGAGTTCTTTATCTGGAAGTTTTTACCTCTAAACTGTCAGCAATTCTGTTTTTAAAATCCAGGCTTAAATGTCTCCCACAGAATAACGTTTCATGACTCACAAACCTCTCAGCCATCCGCCACCAAGTCCTTGACTAGGTGGTTAAGTTGCTTAAGGATATCGACAATTTCTAGTACCCAGCCAGTGACTGCCAAGTGATCAGAGTGTTAATTACATTATGTCTTAGTGTTGGGAATCATAGATTGTGATTCAGATTTACCAGTATTACAGGAATTAGTAGTAGATTTGTCAGTCATTTAGTATGTTTTTCCTATCAGCACAAACCTTTTAGAATGAACCTGTTCTGAAACTAACAAAATCCTCACACATCATTAACCAGCCAAACTTGGAAGAAAAAAAAGACTACAGTTCTGTGTTACATACTGAAGTCAAGGAGAGTTTTGGCAATCTGCCAAGCTATGTATAGTATACCATGAGCTGGGACTTATCCCCTAGTATCCCCCTCAACCCCCCCATGCCCCACACCCCAATAGAAATGAAAGGGAGGGAGGAAAGGAAGGAGGGAACAATTAAAAGAAAGTAAAAAAATGTCTTATTACTGCCTAGAAGGTGCATGGCACAACCTCTTCACGACCATCATGGGTTTCTGGGGATGGACAGAACAATCAGAGAATCCTATCAATGAGGACTTTCTAAGTCCTGCTACTTCTAGAGATTTGCAAAGATTCAGGGCACCTAGATTCTTACAATTTTGCATAAGAGACTACAGAGGAAACATAAGCTTTTTTGCCTAGTCCATTTAAAATAAAAACAAAAAATCTACTAGTGACCCTAGATGGCTGCTCACATAAAACTGCTTGCCACACAAGCCTGACAGACCAAGAGCTCAATCCCAGATGGAAAGATTGGTTTATGCACACAAACCATGGTACATGCCCACCAATTATAAATTTAAAAATAACATTTCATTTAAATGTACTCAAGAGAATACTGAGAATGGGTCCTAGGAAAAGTGACTACTTAAAAACCCAAAACCAAAGCAAAAAAAGAGAAAACCACAAACAATAATAAAATTTGTGTTTTAAATGCCAGTTAATGAACACCATTCATTGTGAATCATGGTCCTTTGTGGACCCAGAAAAAAAAAAGCTTCTTTAGTCTACCAACAATTGCAGCAATAGGGGGTGGCAATGGGAAAGAAAAGAAAAGGCAATGAAGAGGGCACAGAAGGCAGCCACAGGAAGAGAGGCAGTGAGAGACCATCTATAAGTCCAAAGTCTCTCCTCTCCCCAATTTCCTTTCTCCTCGTCCCCATCCTCGTCCTCCTCCCAACCCCCACACAAATCATCAAAACACATACAGGAAGAGAAAACTAGAAACACAACAGGGTCAAACAGGAAGGACACAGGGAGAATATTAAACAGCCAGGTATAAAAGGCTTTTTTTCAACTTCAACAAAAGTAAATCCTTCTCAAAAGCAGAAGGGAAAACAGCTTCCATCCAAACTGCAACTTAGCAGCATTAGTACTGATAAGCCTACAGTGACTCTAAACAAAGTGATTCATTTTACAGGAGTGAATCAATCAGCAGCAGTGGGATGGTGAGAGCTCAAGAATCATTTGGTTCAAACCAATGGGATCAGAGGGGTGGAAGGGTGGGGGATGGGATAGGGAGGGTGGCATGAGGTTAAGCAGCCCTAGTTTTTAATGCCCACCACTCTGCCCCCACCCCTCGCCAACCCAGCCAGCCAGCCAGCATCCCCGGTGAAGCATTCAGTTTGACTCGGCCAGATTCACTTTGTTCTCCTGCCTCACTCCCAGAAAGCTTCCAACAAGGGAATTAAGCCTTCCCTGAGGCAGCCCCCAGGAGTAGCAAGCTGCTGATGCTCCTGTCGGTAATCTATCACTTTGGCTTCTTCCTCACTGTCTGCCGGTTCCCAGTGGAGGCAAAATTTAGAAACATACCATCACGTGGGATCTCTCTGCACAGCAACGATGGAGTGCTCTGGGTTGCACTGACCTCAATTTCTTTCTTCCCTGCCAGTGCCATCAGCTGTTTCTCGCCTCCCTGGCAGATGAAGGGACATGAATCAACTCTTGTCTCATCAGTATCTTCCTGCCCCTTTTCCTTGTTGCTTCCTTCAGGAATCTGTTCCAGTTTACTGTGGAGATACAGCCCAGCAATGCCCAGGTCCTTCTTCTCAGAGCTGCCGCTGTCATTGCTGAAGTGGATCAGTTCTTCTCTCTCCTTGGCTACTGAGTCCTCGAAGGTTAGAGGAATAGGTACCTGAGAAGCAGACAGGCTGGGCAGTTCCCCAGCACTCCATCTGCAGCTAGCTGACTGATCCTCAGCCACTGTCATAGAGCGCCTCACGGCAGGCACCCCCAGCTTTCTGGGCATAGGGCTTGGCATTGGGCTACTGATGGGAGGCAGCAGGCCAGAAGGAAGCTCCTCTCGGGCAGGCAGTTCAGGGTACTTATCAGCAAGATTCACAGCTGGGGGCACTGAGAGATGGTGGCACTCAGACAGGGCTCTTCGGATTGCCTTTTTCTGCTGGGGAACTTGGTCATGCATAGGCCCCTCCTCGGTAGAACTTAATTTCTCCAACTCCTTTTCCTGGCCAGGGCTGTGAAAGTCTGCATTCAAATTTTCCTGAGAGAATCCCACCACAGTGACTGGTGGGCTGGTGGTGGGCATATGCTCACTAGTTGGGTCTGGGTGGGTGATAGCCACCAGTAATGGGGACTTATTATTAAGCTGCCCAGAGTTATCACTCGCCACCCCAATCATGGAGCAGCTGGAAATGAGGCCATTCCTCTCTTTTCCTGGAGTTGCAGCCATTGAAGCCTGAGGGCTCTGAGTCACTGAGTAAAAGTTGGGGTTCCCAGCACTGGTTTCTTGTTCCTCGCTGTGCTGAGTGAGAGTATCAGCAGCCCCGGGAGAGCTTAGATCTGGCTGGCTCTTCATCTCTAGTCCACTCTTCCCTGCCACCTTCCCCGGAACTGTAGTGGCTTTGTCTTGCCCTTCTGTGAGTCCCAGGGGGAACCCAGCTGTCTTCTGGTGTACCAAGTGCCCCTCCGAGGGCTGGCAGGTTCCTGAAATCACATACCTGCTCTCAAGGTGACTGGAGGTTGCATGATACGCCTTGTTAGGCTTTTCGATGTTAAGTTCTTTGTCTAGCTTCCCCTCAAAAAAGCCAAGCTTACTCTGTTCCAGGAAGCTGGAATTCTTCACAAGCCCGTCTTTCAGCTGCCCATCCATGCTGACATTCAGCCCGATTTCATTCAGTTTACCCTCTGTCCGCTGCCATTCAAATCCATCGTGACCGATTTCTTTCGGGGAGTCCATTCCGCACTCTGGAGGCTTGCCTTTAGAGAGCTGGTCGCCCGCAGCAGCGAGAGCGGCAGTGAGCGTGGCTGGCTGCTTCTCTGGAAGCGACATCGTCTCTTTCACTGCTCCCTACTCTCTTGGAGCTCTCGCACCACCCACGCTCACACCAGGTCTTGCAGTGACATCACAGTAAGCTCCCGGTAAGCTCTCTAGCTCTCCCTGTACCCCTTTCTCCTCAAGCAGGTGGGTGCTAAATGTATTTACCAGGTATAAAAAGAGAAGACTGAACAAAAAAAGAGAAAGACTGCCACTGTGTGTTAATCTGTATATATAATTTCCCGCTAGCTAGTACTCTGTTCAGCCCTATAATTTAAAATACAGTATGGTACCAATTCAGGCACGGAGGAAAGTAATTATGTCAACTTTTACTGATAAATGTATACCCACACATTCATTTATCTCATTCTATGCCTAACCTGCTGAATTCACCCACTCAAAAAAAAAAAAAAAAAAAAAAAAAAAAAAAAAAAAAAAAGGAAAAAAAAACCTGTTTTAAAATAAGCAAGACTCATTTGGCAATTCCCGGCTGTAACTGCTGAAGAATAATGATTCCAGAAAATTGCTCAAATTTTCACTTAAATGTTCATGTTAAATGAAGACGGAGAGAGGGTGGGTCACAGCTGTCACAGCAGCTCACCCCAATTCTCTCACTGGACTGAATCCACACTCACTTGTAACAGCCTCTCCTCTCGCTGGCTCACCCCCATCCTGGAGAGAGCTTCCCCCTCCCTCCCTATTTAAAGTATGCTTACTCAGCACAGTCCATTTACAAGTCAAAGACCAACTTTCAGGAGTTGGTTCCCTTCAGCCTTGTGGGTCCAGGAATCAAACTCAAGGTTATTAGGCTTTTCCACAATTGGCCCATCTTGTCCACCCAACTGTCTCTGTTTTCTTATAAAATTCAAAACCTGAATTAGGCAGGATTTCCAAAAACCCATCAGTTCTACTGGTTGTTTTCTGTGCTGTTAAGAGTACATGGATTCCTGTGTCTGGTCACAAGGTAGTTTCTAATGTCATACAGGGTTCCAAGGGGTTTTGTACAGTCAGATGTACTGGCAGATGTTTCTGGTTTTCTGTGCCTGGAACTGGTATTTAACCTGTTCAGAGCTTTGCAATTTTTATGCTCCATGGTTGGTTTCTCTGCATTCTCATTAGTTGCCAAGGCAACACTTTATTCCAGATTGACCAACTGTTCTGTAACCGTCTCCGGGAAACAGTCCTAATAAATTATCATTACAATGAAAGTCAGTAATTCTAATTAGCATGACTGACAATACTCCTTATTAATATAAACTGAAGGTTAAGAAGTTATAATGTTTTCTTATTTGGATATATTAATAGTTACACAAATCTATATTCAAAACCATATTTTACTGAATCTTAGGAACATATCTTAGTACATCTTCAACTCAAGAACATGACTCTCCCTGATTAACATTCAAAAGTGGGGAAGTGAACAGACAGAATAAAAAGACTGAAGTTAGCAATCTGATTCATGTAAACTCAAAGCACTAAAATGAAGAACATGAAAACCCTACCAACTAGCATAAGTTAAAGGAAGAAACCCAACTAAAACCTAACAGAAACAAACCCTGTCCAATTATTTCCAGATCCCCTGTCTCTGGAGGCACCCAGGACTCCCTAGAGCAGTTTATCTTCTTTTCCCCAATCTAAACTCAAAAGGTATCAGAGATTTCACTGGTTCTCCTATGACCTTCTGCAATGACATCATAACATCTGCCACCTCCTCAAATACTCCATGTAGGCCCGTCAATGCTTTGCTTGGGATGTCTTGGCAACACTTTCTGGCCCATTCAGACCCAGAACTCTTCTTGCTCTTCTATGGAGATTCAGTCCCTTTTGCTTCATCTCCCTAGCACTTGGCTCATACGTATGTCCACTATTTGCAAAGCAGCAGACAATGTTCATTTGTGTGCAAACTTATACAAATGACACCACTGCTAAACAGTTTAAAGAGTAACATTTTGAATTTGCCCACAGATGAGCTGATCAGCTTCCTTCTGAGCATATGTCACAGGGAAACACAGGAAAGTCCCATTTATTTTCACCTTTATAACCATGAAGTTTATAGATTTGTCTTTACCATGTTTCTTGAATTGCCTAATGCTCTGTCAGCTAGAGACTAAAAGTCATGGTGAGAGAGAAAATGGGAAGACCCTCCTTAAGCAGGGTAGCTCCACGATAGAGCGCATGTGCAGATTATGTGAGGCCAGGCTGCTAGCTCCAACATGGCAAAAGAGAAATACTAGTATCCTTTGTAAGGAGACTTATAAACTTTATTTCAGTGTTGGAGCACTTACATGAGAGGCTATGTGATTAAGTCCGCCTCCTCACATCTAGTCACCCACCAGTCAATGCAGGATAACCAACATTTGCAGAACATATTTAATGGCCTCTTTCAACCAAGGGGCTGGCAGTATCAGCCAAGTAGGATTATTTGAGGGTTGAGAATTCAAAAGAGTTTACAACAGTGCCGGGTAAAACAAAATTTTTTTTTTTTTTTTTTTTTTTGGTTTTTCGAGACAGGGTTTCTCTGTGTAGCCCTGGCTGTCCTGGAACTCACTCTGTAGACCAGGCTGGCCTCGAACTCAGAAATCCGCCTGCCTCTGCCTCCCAAGTGCTGGGATTACAGGCGTGCGCCACCACCGCCCGGCTTAACAAATTTTAATAAATGGTAGTTGTAAATTCCACTAATATGCTTGGGGGAAAAAAGGTCAAACTGAGCAGAGAAACACCAAAATTTCTGGTCCGTGGGGGGTGGAGGAAGGAAGGTTAAGGCCAACCTGGACTGGAGAAAACACTGTTGAGGAAGCCAAACACCAGGCAGGGGACAGGTACTGCAAAGGGCAGGCAGCCTCAGACGATTACGAAATGGGTGCTTCTCAAGTTGTGAAATAGTAGCAACTCCTCTCCTAAGATTACAAATGCTTTTTTTTTTTTTTTCTGAGCATATTTTATTTATGTACAAGAGTGTTGAAACTGTTAAGATTTCTGGGTTTATAAATTACTTCAAGTTTCACACCAAGATATTTTCTTACCATAAACTGACATTCCCAGCTGCTGGCAAACAGTTGATGAGATCTAGCAAACTGAAATGAAAGAAATGAAGCCAGATAGGAAGGAGAACAGGCTTTGAACAGGGCCTGTCTACAGGGTCTCCAACTGTCCCATGCCCCTATGGGTGTTATCACTAAGTGCTACCTGATTTCCAGTGAAATAGCTAACAAGAAGTATATACTATACTTCTTGAAATACCCTTCCAAACTTGTGCTTCCATTTACAAAAAGAAGGGAGATGCTATAAGACAACTTTATTTTGACATGTTGAGATCAGGCTTCCCTCATGGACCTTGTAGTGGCTATTCCTGGTTGTCAACTTGACTATATGTGGAATGAACTACAATCTAGAATTGGAAGGCTCACCTATGATCCTAATCTGGAGGCTCAGAGATATAGTTCAAGATCATCTGGGATTAAAGGCATGGATACACACACCTTTAATCTGGGCTACACCTTCTACTGGAGACATATATAAGGACATTGAAAGAAGGAAGACTCATTCTTCCTTGCCGGCTTGCTTCATGGGACTGAGCAACTGCAAGATCCTTGGACTTCCATCCACAGCTGCTGCTGACTACTGTTGGGGAGTTGGACTACGGACTGTAAGTCATCGACAAATTTCCCTAACTACATAGAGACTGCCCATACGATCTGTGACTCTAGAGAACCCAGACTAATACAGACCTCCATAAATTTTTCCTCATCCTTCTTGCCTAGAACAATATGCGTCACGTTTAACCTGCTAAAGGTTTTCTCAACTTGAATGTGGCATGAAAATGTTAAGGAGAGAGAGAACAGGATACTACTGAAAAAATATTTTACTTCCTCATTTCCAGAGAGGCTAAATTTAACTGAAGCTAATCCATTCTTAATTTAAAAAATATGTAAAACTATACACTAGATACTAAGAATACAGCAGTAAATCAAACAAACATAAACTCAGTGTAGAAAATACCAGAGAGAATCAAAGGCTCAGAATTCAGTCCTAAACTAAACTAAGAATCTGCAGGGCATTGTTGCATAGTCCTTCATGTTCAGGACACCAGAATGCAAGGGAAATAGATCTCTGTGAGTTTCAAGTAAGCCAGGGCTATACAGAGAGACTCAAACCAAGCAAGCAAAAACAACAGAAATATATACTAATTGTTATCTATCTTTTTATTGGGAAATATCTAGATTGTATGAAATTGTCCTAAAACAAAACAAAACGTCAAAACAACAATAAAAAATTGATTAACACTTCTGATTAAAAAAGCCTTGGGGGAGTGGTGGCACACGCCTGTAATCCCAGCACTTGGGAGGCAGAGGCAGGTGGATTTCTGAGTTCGAGGCTAGCCTGGTCTACAGAGTGAGTTCCAGGACAGCCAGGGTTACACAGAGAAACCCTGTCTCAAAAAACCAAAAAAAAAAAAAAAAAAAAAAAAAAAAAGGCACACACACACACACACACACACATACACACACACACAAATAAAAGTATGTTGGGGGGAAGGGGAAGGATGAGACAGAACCACATCTTTTTCTATCTATGGATAACCAGATAGATAATAACCATTCCTCAATATATGGTAAGCATCAATTTTATTTATTGTGTTTGTGTGCATGTTCATGCTGCAGCATTTTTGTGGAGGATAGGATGACCTGCAGGAGAAGTCCATTCTCTCCTATATGTCCATTGTCATGGAGCAATGAAAGTCAAATTCAGGCCATGTGTCTCAGCAGCAAGCACCTTTATCTACTGAGCTATCAGTAATACCTGGCACTATAAAATTGAAATCCATGTGCAACACCATTTGACTACAAAATAAACGTAGACAAGATAGGTAAGGATCAGTAATCCTCAATAACTGACTCAAAGGTAAGAATAAAGGTAAAATTTACTAAGGTCAAATCTACAAGAGTCAAACCCTCAGAGCATATATGGCATGCTTGAAAATGCCTTGTAATCCTAGTATTATAGAGACAGAGTTTCAGGCCTCCCAGTGTTGGAAGCAGAAGTCCTTTTGTCCAAAGAATGCAAGAGAAACCAGGATTGTTAAACATGTAAAGAACTGCCCTTTCAAAGGGAAGGACATATAACTTGTCTTTCCATCCAGAAAGCTGGGAATTGGAAGTGATTAACAGTCTGGTGATCTGCATTACCTTTTAGGCTAGGTTTTCACAACCAGAACCAGAGGTGGCTAGTAATCTAACCCATGTAGCCAGGGGCTCCCCCAAGCTCCCACAACCATGACCCTTACAGTATCTATGTACCCAGAGGTTCCCTCAAACTCCCATAATCAAGACCACATAGTCTAACAGACCCAATGGCCTTCATGCTATCTGTATGTCTAAACAGGCCAAATCCTTCCTTATACTCAAGCTAAAAGACAGGTAGCCTATCTCTAAAAGCCCTGTTCAGGGAAGAAATGATATACACCTTGAGTTAAGGTGTACTCTTGATCCTCCTACTTCTGTCTCCCAAATGCTGGAATTATTGGTGTGAACTATTTTATGTAATTATGCTTCCTTGTACACAAGGGATTATATTATATTAGTAAAATTTATTTTTTTCAAATTGTACTGTGAGATATGCTCACACACACACACAAAAAAAATTATCTGGGAAAGTTTGATCCAGTCTGACTAAGTCAAACTGAACCAAGTGCTCACTCTCACCTCTTTGCAGTCTGACATCTGCAGGGACATCCCTACCCCATATCCCAGGACTGCTGTAGTAAGACCTGCCTAAAACACCATGATAGCTGCATATTTATATATGTGGTTATATAATTTAAAAACTGTTAAGTTTTTTATTTTAAAAAAAGGTTTGTATCTATGAGCATGTCATGTCTTATAACAGTAACAGGAAATGCATTTCATTATTCTTAAGCATGTCTTCTTTGGAAGGACATGTATAATACTGTTAAGAGTTGGTTCTATCTAAAAAGAGAAAAATTTAAATTGTTTAATGGAAGGAAGAGATACCATGCCTATTCATTTGTATCTTGTCAATGTTAATTGTATTAAAAAGTAATAACTTTGGGGGAGCTAGAGTAATGACCACACTCATAAATGTAATAATAAAACCAAAAAAATATTAAAATTTTTTCATGACTTTTTTTGGAGGGTGGGGTGGGAGTGGGAAGGGCCTCATGTATCCCAGACTTGCCTTGAACTCCTGATCCTCCTACTTTTGTCTCCAAAATGCTGGAATTATTATTATTATTATTATTATTATTATTATTATGTTATTATTATTATTATTATTATTATTATTATTATTATTATTTTGGTTTTTCAAAACAGGATTTCTCTCTGTAGACCAGGCTGGCCTCAACTCAGAAATCTACCTGCCTCTGCCTCCCAAGTGCTGGGATTACAGGCATGTGCCACCTCTGCCCAGCAGTATAAAACCTTTTAACTATTCAAAATTATCTACTGATCTTAGAGGTAGCAACTGTTAGAATTTAGAAATGCAGCAACAAATTTTACTCCGTCCTCATTACCCTCCCTCATGTCATGTCTCACATGTCTCTGCAGGGACATTCCCTAATACACAGACACTGAGCTGGGGCTGACCTGGCTGGGTCCAGAGAGCCCAGCAGGTTCTGACTATGAATAAACCCACTTTCTAGAATTCTTTGCAAACACTAAATATTTCTTTGGAAATCTTGACAAGGGTCTTACAAAATTTACCTGTTACCTTTTAATCACTAACAAAACTAAAGAATATGGCAGAATTCTGGGCTTCTTTCTAAACGCTATTCTATTTAACTTTCTGCCTTGTTAATAGCGGAGCTGAGAAGAAAAGAGCAGAAAGATGAAAACAGCATATGCATCCTTTCCTCACATCACAAGTATTCCACCCCAGGTGCTCACACATGCACAGTACCAGCTTTCCCCACAGGGACAAGTCCACACCATGCAGAACAGTGTTTAAACAGTGTTTAAATTTCTCAAGTTAGTAGCTGGATCATGCAAACTTGATAAGAACCAACCATTTGTTGGCTGCAAAAATCTTCAAATGCAAGGAAATATTTTCCAAGTTTGGTTTAGGGAAGGTATGACTAAATGTATATTGGGGGGAGGGAGGGAGGGAAACACACACATGATTAATCCCTAAATCTTAAAAGAAATTCATCTTAAACTCAGTTCAACTATGTGACCTATTAAAGTCCCAAAGGGCAAAATTAGGAGGAATTTTACCATTATAAGCAAAGTTCATAAACTGTCTAATGAACACAGGCTATGCCCAAATTCTAACATATATAACTACTGATAATGGCTGTAAGCAGCAAAACCGATCAAACCAGATGAGCCTACCCGGTACCTTGAGAGATCACTTCCCAACTACTAGAAACATGAAGTCTGTACCTACCAATGCTAGTCAGGGCATAATAAGATGAAGGCATACCATTTTCATTTGATCTGAAAGCAATTTGGATATTTACTCCCACTAGCCCAAGCTATTAACATACGATAAATAAACAAACAAAAAATACAGCCACGTTTCATATACTCAGCCAACTGTATCTTCTCTGATACTTTCCCTAAACTTTACACATAGGAGGTTCAATATAAGAATAAGAGGATTGCAAAGTTCTCCCCTCACCCCCACAACTTCCAATAAAACTCAAGATTCAGTGCTGCATTAAGAAGGCATGCAACCGCTTTGTCAGTCTCCTCAAGCTGAACACAGGCATGCATGCCTTGGCTGAAAACAAATACATAAGTAGCAGTTGCATTTTCATGCCAACAGACTAGCAATCAATGGATGATTAGACTCTAATGGAGCCAAGGCACAAGCTATTTGCTTTTTCAATGCTGACTCAAAAGCCACACGAGAACACACTTCCCCATAGCAGGTCATACCACTGGACTTGAGCAGCTTGGGTCTCTCTCTTTCTTGACTTGCAGACTTTGGCAGATGTGGAGTGAGTCCTCGAGACTTGGTGGGTCTCATGTAGCCTTTCACTGGCTCTGCCACTCTGCCTTTATCTTCCTTTCTCCTTTCACCCAGCACCTTCAGTTCTGACATCCCTGTCATCTTCTGAGGAGCTTCGACCCCATTAGGTTTAAACTCTGGGACTTGAGGATCCTTGTAAGCAGTCACCACTACTTTACTTTCCCCCTCAACACTGTCACATGAGAAATCAGACTGAAGTTCTGTTGTAGACATGGCAATGCATTCCAATTTTGTGACTTCACATGACAGACTAGCTTCTCTTAATATATCCTTTTTATTTTCTGGAGGCAAAAGAGTGGTATCTACCTTCTTATCCAAACTCCCTGGGCCCTTGGAGTCTCTCTCTCTCTCATTTTGGTCGTTAGATAAACTGAATTCCTGTGTTTTCTGGCTAAGAGGATCAGGATTTCTAACTGGGGCAGAATCTTTCTCTGTTCTCTTCTCTTCCTTTACCAGAGACACTGGCAAATCACCACTATCTGCATGTGTGTCTAGGACTCTGGCCTCTTCTGGAAGGCTCTGGCTTTCTGTAAGCACACCAGGAAGGAAGTGTCCTTTAGCAGGCTCTATGGCAGGCTGTGCTGCAGGCTCAGAGGACATGCCTACTGCATGTTTCCCTACCACATGCCTTTTAGGTGTTCTCCCTACTCCATTTTCCCTGTAATCAGCAAGCCCACCTTTATTCTTAAAAGAGTGATCTCCAAGACTGTTAAACTTCTCTTGGCTTTCTTCTGTAGAAGTCCCAGCAACTCCTTCTGTACTAGTATGGGGGACAGCAGCAGGGGGAGCCTTGGGCCTTTCTTGACCTGGGACGCCATCTTTGAAATTATTATTTTCTTGCTCACATTTTCTGGAATTGTCTGGAAAGGAATTATCTTCCTTTCCTACTTGGGGAGTAGGACAGGGCAGCATTTCACAGCCTGCTGATCCCATAGCCTCTAGAGGAGCTGATTTACTCATCAGCCCTGCCGGTGCTCTCCCAGAGGTAAATGTAATATTTCTATTTTCATCCACATATCCCATTCCCTCAATTCTGCAGTCTCCTGTGGCTTTCATGGGATTGGCTGTATCTGTCTTAATCTCAGGAAAGCTGCTCTGAACCCTTTTGCATTTCCCATCATTGCTCCTTTTGTTAGGTTTCCCGGGCATTGCAGCCTGTCCCTTGGCTGCACAGGTCTTGTTTTCCTCTGTTCCTACTGAGGGAACAAATCCTGCCCCCTGGGTTGGGTCTGCGGAGCTCACATCTGTCACCTTGGCAGCTGGTTCAGTAGTAATAGCAGAACTTTGGACTGAGTTTGTTTTATTACCCGCAAGATCCCCAAGTTGAACAGAATTAGACTCAACCTTCTTACTCTTGGGGTCAGCAACTTCCTCTGTGGCTGTACCTGATACGTGTGAGAAGAAAGGAGTGTGTATTTTTGGAGAAACCTGCCCTAGTTCACTGTTTTTATGGGCAACATTACCATCATCACTGTGCTTCTCTACACAAGGTGGGCTGACAATGTCCTCCCTGTCCTCCACTCTGCTAGGCTGTACAGGGTAATTATTTTTAAACTTTTTGTTTCTGCCTTCATTGCCTCTCTTTTTAGTCTTTTCAGAAATCCAAGGAGTTGACTCACGATCCATCCAAGGACACTTCCCTTCCTTGCTCTGATTACTGATGCCCATGTTTATAACCTCAGGTCTTTTTTCTATCCTAGCATCCAAAGTCTGAGTCAAACTTGACCCACTTTCCAAAGGAGTGAATGGCTGCATGGTGCCTCCCACACCACCAGCCCCCTCCTCAGCTACCCTTAGCCCTGCCTCAGTGAGATCAGTAATGGCCCCTGGTTGCTTTGAAGACTCCAAGCATAGCCCTCTTCTAGGATCCTCAATACTCACTACTCCAGTTTCAGGGACTGGCTCACTTGGCAAAAGCATAGCTCTCCCCTCCTTGTCACTGTTCAGAAGGAGTGGCACCTCAGCTTTGGCTCCTGACTTTCCTGAGCCTGCTCTGACTTTCCCAAGACCCCTTCCCTTCCTGCTTTTGCCATCACCTGTCATTTTCTTAAACAGCTCATTCTCTGGCCCAGGAGCCTGAATTAATTCTTGGTCTTTCAGCTCCTTGGAAGTAAGAAGGCTGGTTCCTTGTCTTTGCTTAGGGGATGTGTCTGGTGTCAGTTCTTTAACGCCCCCGACTGCATCATGAGAGACCTGCAGTGCAGTCGCTCTACTTCCACAACTCTCTTCCTTCAGACTGGCTTCTAACAGATGGTTTGCTGATGAAGGGAGGGTCAGACTTGACAGCACTTTCTCTGTTTTGGGTTTTGGAACTCTATTCATAATCCCTTGGCCCAATAAAGGGGAACAACCCCCTTGCTGAACTGTCATTTTGTGTGCAGTGCTATCAACTGGGGTTCCTTTCAAACTAGATGGACTCACTGCCCTGCCTGTATCCACTAAAGGCTTCAGGTGTGATATAGCTGGGGCTCTCTCTTCCTCTTGTTGCAGCATGTTCTTATCTTGGTTCTCTGATAGTGGGCTTTTAAGGTGAGCTTTTACCATGGTTTCTGGAGGCTGTTCTGGACATGAAGTAACCCCAGGACTTTCTGCACCGTCATGCTTCAAGACTTCTTTGGATACAAATCCACATTCTGTGCCCACAGTAGTAGGCTGGCCGGGGCGCACACCTGACTTCAGGGGCCCATGAGCAACAGCATGATCTTGGCGCTCATCTGCATTATCGTCTTCCCAAGGTCCCCCAGCTCGGGACTGAGGATATCTTTTTTGTTTTTGTTTCTTCTTCTTCTTCTTCATCATCATTGGCATGCTCTCTATATCCCTGGCCTCCCTGCCATGATCTTTCTGGGGTAGGAACTCAGCATGGATAACTTTTCTTTGGTTTCCATGCTCACCACCGGAAGCTGAACCAGAGACCCAACCCAACTCAGAAAATGGGCAGGGGCCCAGCCTGGGATCAAGAATCTTCCATGGAGGAGAACCTTCCAGCAGCTCAGGAGGGACCCTGGCAGGCTTAGACCGGGCTGACCTGCGGTCACTGGGTCTGCCAACGTGTTTACCTTGTGAGGAAGGGAAACCTGCAATACATGAACTTGGCTAAAATTCTAAACAGCAATTTCCTTATCATCTCTATAAAGAAAATTTACTGATTCATTTAAGTGACTCACAACATTCACTCATATAAACCTTTTCCTAAACACTTCTCATCCTTAGCTGGTTTTATCAAAGATCATCATCACAGGTCAAAATTGTTTTCCAGATATATTTATAAAAAAATTAAGACATTTAAAATCTTCACTTTAAAATAATTCATTTTAACAGAACAGTAAACATGTAAGAAACCCATTTTCTGCCTAAAGAAATGGAATATACTGAAAAAAAACAAAGTAATGGACTTTATAACCTATACTGTTAATAATGACCACCACACAAGCAACAACTAAATAATGCTCCTGCATCATCCCATCACTCCCAATGTTAACATTCCAGGACTCACCTGAGCAATGCTCAGAAGGCTGGTCACCAGGTGTTTCCTTCTGCTCTAATTTCTCTAAAGGAGAACCTTCATCTACTGGCAAGGTAGACTTTTGGTCTGCAGCTTTGACTGATTCTAAAGGTAAGGGTAAAATTCATGTAAGTTTCAGAGAAATAATATTTCAGCTAATTTTTTATCTACCATAAATTAGAAATGAAAATGTGTTTTGAAGAATTCTTCTATACTAATGTAGAGAAAACAGGAGGGACAGTTGGAAGGTAAAGTAGATAGGATTCCCTGTTTGTTTGTTTCCTTCCTTTTTTAAAAAAAAATTTACTTATTTATTTAATGTATGTGAGTACACTGTAGCTGTCTTCAGACACTCCAGAAGAGGGCATCCAATCCCATTACAGACGGTTGTGAGCCATCATGTAGGTGCTGGGAATTGAACTCAGGACCTCTGGAAGAGCAGCCAGTGCTCTTACCCGCTGAGTCATCCCTCCAGCCCTTCTTCCTGTTTATAATTAATTAATCCTTATTAGTATCATGCCAGCTAGTCCTCCCCACTCACCGTGCAGGTCCTGGGACTGAGCTTAAGTTGTCAAGCTTAATGGCTGATGATTTTACAACGAGAAGCATCTTACTAGCACTGCTTTTATCTTTGTAGGTGAAACAAAAGCCAAAACCCAGGTGGGGATGATTAAATGGAAAGAAGATCTCACTAATGAGTAACAGAGAAGGCTGGATGGGAAGCAGTTGAGTAGAGGGAAGGGACTTGCTGGGAAGTGAGGTGAGGTCCGCTTTACTGATAAGCCAGTTTAGCCATAAAAAAGGGGTGGGGGCGCAAAAGCAGTGAGTACAGACACACATCGGTGTGTATGTAGATGGGTAAGGATGGGCTGGGTCTTACTGGTTCACTTTCTGCAAGAGAAGCAAGGATGAACACAGAATGGGACGAGTCACCAGAGGAAGGAGAGCGTTAGAACGCTGACTAGGAGGAACAGGAGTGGACCTGAAGAGCAGTGAGGCCGTATTTTATCAGGAATGACAGCTGTCCTTTCATCTATGCCCCAACAGAGAGAATACTAAGAGAAAGTAGAAGCCTGTACCTGGAGAAGCTGTGCAAGGAGCTACTGCTGACTGTTCCTTGTGCTGCACAGATTCTAACTGGGAATCTTCGCTTACTTCTTCTTCGGTCTGTACACTTTCTTTGTCTTTAATTTGAACTGTTGCTACTTTTGTTTCCAAGGCTGGAGTCATGCTGTTGTCCACAGTCAACTCTGTTCCTGTGTGCAGATCGGCATTCCTGGCCAATGGAGCCTCTGTTTCAGGAGGGGGAGACAGGTCCTTGGTTGAGGCTACCTCTTCTTCTGAACATGGAGTCACATTATTAAACGCAGTTACCTTTGTATCTGGAAGTGTAACCATGTCCTTGCCCAAAGCCACTTCTGAGTCTGGGAGTGGAGCCATGTCTTTGACCATGCCCAAATTTGTTTCTGTGGGTGGAGCTGTCTCCTTGCCTAGGGTCATTTCTGTTTCTGGAGATGGAGTCATGTCTGGAGATGGAGTCATGTCCGCCACCAGGGGTCCCTCTGCTTCTAAGGGGAGTGTCACATCCTTTGTTAACATCATTGTGGGATCTGAGGGCAGTACCACCTCCGTTGCCAGGACCACCTCTGTTTCTGAGGACAAGACCATCTCCTGAGTCACAGGTATTTTTGTAGAGGACTCATCATCCTTTGCCAGGGCCACTTCTATTTCTGAGAGTGAAACCATGCCCTTGTCTGGGGCTAGCTCTGTTTCTTTGGAAAGTACCATGTCCTCAGGTGCCAAGTCCATTTTTATTGGAAGTGTTGCCTCTGTTTCTTTGGGGAATGTCATATCCTCCTTGCCTGGGACCATTTCTTCTTCTGTAGCTGGTACCATATCCTTGGTTGATGATACATCTGGTTCTGTAGGCAAATTGGTATCTTTAACGTGAGCTGCCTCTGTTCCTATGAGCAGTTCCATGTCCTGAGCCAGGAGCATAGTTGATTCAATGGGTGGCTGCGTGACATTTGCCAATATCACATCTGGATTAGTGATCTCTGCTATGTCTTTAGCCAGTGTTATCTGTGTCTCTGGGCCTGGTGTTGTGTCTGTGTCTTTGGACGGCAGCACATCTGTGGTCTGCTCTGCCATTTCTTCCAATGCTTTAGCTGGCAGCTGCTCCTCCACTGACTCCATTTCTACTACCTTTGAGAGCTCTAAGAAAAATAAGTGAAAAAAAAATTAGTACCTAGGAAGGCTTGATAGATGATGTTTTCCCAGAGGATTTGGGCTCAATTTCCAGCACCCACATGGTAGTTCACAACTTTCTGTAACTCCAGTTCCAGGGGACCCAACACCCTCACACAGATATAAATCAGTGCACATAAAATTTTTTTTCTGTAAAGGAAACTCATTAAAAATTTTAGGATATAGTATTATTCACTCATAACCCTATATTTAAAATTTACTTTCTGAACTGGGTATAATAACACAAGCCTTTAATCCCAGCACTTGGAAGCAGAGGCTGGCAGATCTCTCTGAGTTCTAGGCCACATGGATCTACAGTGTGATTTCCAGGTCAGCCAAGACTACACAGTGAAAGCCCTGTCTCAAAAAAAAAAAAAAAATTATGGGGGCTGGAGAGATGGCTCAGCGGTTAAGAGCACTGACTGCTCTTCCAAAGGTCCTGAGTTCAAATCCCAGCAACCACATGGTGGCTCACAACCACCTGTAATGAGATCTGACGCCCTCTTCTGGTGCATCTGAAGATAGCTACAGTGTACCTACATATAATAAATAAATCTTTAAAAAATTATATATATATAGTTAGTTAGTTAGTTAGTTAGTTAGTTTAAAAATCTGTATCAAGCATGTCTTTCATCACAGCACTCAAAAGACAGAAGCAGAAAAGTTTGCTGGTCCACATAGTAATTCCAGGTAAGATTCTGTCTCTCACAGGGCAGTGGTGGCGCACGCCTTTAATCTCAGCACTTGGGAGGCAGAGGCAGGCAGATTTCTGAGTTTGAGGCCAGCCTGGTCTACAGAGTGAGTTCTAGGACAGTGGGAACTACAGAGAAACCCTGTTTCGAAAAACCAAAAAAAAAAAAAAAAAAAAAAAAAAAAAAAAAAAAAAGATTCTGTCTCTCTAAGAAAGATAAAAAGACTATTTCTATCTGCTATAAGCTGCCGAGAACATTGATTACTGATGCCATAAGCAATAACTAATGAAACATTTTTCAGTAACTTACCTGTTGCTGGCTGTAGGCTTTCTACAGTAACCTCTGGGGAAACACATGACTCTGGAGTGCTCGGGGCTCCCACAGACCACTCCTGAGATACAACAGCAGTGGAGGCAAGCGAGTCACAGGGAAGCACACCTAATATTGAAACACAGTTTTTAAGTGTGGTCATCAATAGTCAGGGAAAAGAAATTTGACAGTTTAAATGACATGTGTTGTCAAGAAGACACAAACCCAAAGACCAATAAAAACAGACATTTGCCCGAAGGTGCTAACCCACACCTTTAATCTCAGTACTTGGCAGGAAAGGAAGGCAGATCTCTGTGAGTTGGAGGCCAGCAAAATCTACAGAACTAGTTGTAGGAAAGCCAGAGCTTACATAGAGAGAAAATCACATCTTGAAAAAACAAAACAAAAAACAGAAAATGAGAGATTTTACAGTAAGATCTGTTACCATGTTCTGATTAGGGTTGTTGGTTTTTTAGAGATGTACTTATTTAGTACATTTATATGTCACAATAAAGTTCTGGCTGTTCTGGAATTTCTATATAGATAAGGTTGGCCTAAACCCCAGTGATCCACCTGCTTCTGCCTTATGCTATGATGAAACATGTGGCTCAGCATATTATCATCTTTTAATTTATAAGCACACACATGGTGCATGTCTGAGTGTACCTGTGTATGTGTATTTACACATAGGTACCTGCAGAGGCCAGAAAGAAAGCATTAGAGCCCTTGGAGCTGTAGTTACTTGTGGTTATGAGCCTCCCCATGTTGGTTCTAGATTCAATTCTGCTATCTGCAAAACCAGAAAGTACTCTTCATGCCTGAGCAACCTCTATAGTCCAGGTTTGAAATAAATTGTTACCAGGCAGAACAGTAATATATCCCATTAGCACCAGGAACCAATGTTTATCAGTTACATTCTACTGGAAGTTTTAGAATATTAAAGAGGGAGCATTACCAACACCAACATCAATGGAACTCAGTAGATAGCACATTATTGTGAGCCTTCATTTACCTATGAAATGAGATTAGATCCTGCCTTTATAAAAATGCTTAATAAATTATTACCAAGATGACAAATAAAAGAATTATGCTCTTCAAAGTCAGACACAATGAGATTTAATATCATAAGGCCCAAGCCATTACCAATTATTAAGTGTCTTTCCTTTTTTAAGATTTATTTATTTTGCCAGGCATGGTGGCGCACGCCTGTAATCCCAGCACTTGGGAGGCAGATGCAGGCAGATTTCTGAGTTCGAGGCCAGCCTGGTCTACAGAGTGAGTTCCAGACCAGCCAAGACTACAGAGAAACCCTGTCTCGAAAAACCAAATATATATATATTTATATATATATAAAATTTATTTTATATATGTGAGTACACTGTAGCTCTCTTCAGATACACCAGAAGAGGGCATCAGATCCCATTACAGATGGTCGTGAACCACCATGTGGTTACTGGGAATTGAACTCAGGACCTTTGGGAGAGCAGTCAGTGCTCTTAACCTCTGAGCAATCTTTCTAGCTCCCTTCTCCTCCTCCTCCTCCTCCTCCTCCTCCTCCTCCTCCTCCTTCTTTAAGATTTATTTATAAATATACTGTAGCTGATTTCAAACACACCAGGGGGCATCAGATCCCATTACAGATCATTATTAGCCACCATGTGGTTGCTGGGATTTGAACTCAGGACCTCTGGAAGAACAGTATTCTTAACTGCTGAGCCATCTTTCCAGTACCAACTTATTTATTTATTTACTTATTTTTTAAAAAAGGAGACAGAATCTCATGCTATGTTGTCTAGGTTAGCCTTAAACTTGTAAGCTCAGGTGATCCTCCTGTTGTTAGCCCTCCTCAGTACATGATCCTACAGGCATAGAACACACCACCACATCCAGAAAGATTACTGCAATTTAGCTAGAGAAGCAAAACAGGTGCATTTCAAATAACTGTTTAGTATGGACTAATTGCTTTAGAGATGTAAGAACTTTGAGGACTAGATCATCACAGAAGGTCTCAGAAAGAAAGGGAAAGAGGGCAAAGAGGGCTGTCAATACTAAGATTTAAGAGCCCTCTTAGCAAAGAAAGCAAAGAGTCTCCAACAAGACAAGAACTGCTATACTATAAGAGCAATCTTATTCAAGTAGGTCTGGCACATCCTACAGAGCAAAAAGGACCATAGAACCCATGGGGAAATTACGAAAATCAAATCAATTCAAAACTGCATAAAGAATGTCTTTTAAGATCTTCATCATGGAGATGAGAACATAAATATTTAAGGGTTCAAGTTAATCAGTAATAGCAGGATATTAAAAATGGGCTACAAAAGACAACAGAAAGGCTGATTAGGAGACTAATGGAGTGATTTAGATGTGAAGGGACTTAAATGAGAGGAAAGCAAAGAGGATATAAAAAAGAACTCAAGGCAGAGCCTACAAAGAAGCTGTTGGCACACACGGGTAATCTAAGCTACTAGTGAGGCTGCTTGCAGGATCATGAACCCATCCCAGACAAAACAGCAAGATTCTGTCTAAAAATAAATGGAGTATCACTTCAAAGGAGAGAAGAGAGAACAGTCAGAGAATACTCAGAGCAACCAAAATATAAAGATACCAACAGGACAAGATGAAGGTAATTACTGATAAGTGATAACTGCTGTTTACAATGGAACTGACACTATGCTATCTATTTATCCTAATTTTATCATCACACATCTCTCGAGTAGGAACTAATGCTGGCTCCACTGTATAGTTCTAGAAGGTCAGTAGGGAGGGTTGAGTCGGCTCAGCTGGCTGCTTGCCCAGGATGCAACGAGAGCGAACTGGCTGTGATTCTGGTGATTCACAAACAGACCCCGGTGGCATCCATATATATATGGATGAGGAAGGAAGAGTAAAGGAAGTAATTCTTTGCTAGATAACAAGTATGAGGCCAGCCTAGGATATATGAGATCCCATCTCAAATAATAAGAAATGAGTAATAAAAACTTGAAATTTAGGAAGTAATGTTTTCTAGACCATGAAAAGTAAAATATGGGCAAAGATCATATGGATTCAAAGTCTTATAAAAACATCAAATGTAAATTCTCTAATTTGCTACTGGAGACCTTAAAAATCCTTACTCTTTCTGTTTTTTAATTTCAAGGTACTATATAATATACTGATTTAAAGCTATCTCTTAGAGCCGGGCGTGGTGGCGCACGCCTGTAATCCCAGCACTTGGGAGGCAGAGGCAGGCGGATTTCTGAGTTCGAGGCTAGCCTGGTCTACAGAGTGAGTTCCAGGACAGCCAGGGCTACACAGAGAAACCCTGTCTCAAAAAACCAAAAACCAAAAACCAAAAACCAAAAAAAAAAAAAAAGCTATCTCTTAGGTCCATGAATACCTGCCATATGTGTGTGTATGTATATGTATATATTAACTATACCTTATATTAATTATATGTGTATGTGTATAATATACATGTATATATGTATATGTGTATGTACACAGATATAAAATTCATGTTTCATAATTTCACATTAGTTTACATGTGATGGCCTCAGTAACTGGGAGAGAAAAGAAAATCAGGAATTCAAGGTCATCCTTGGTGATATAACTAAAGCCAGTCAAAGGAGATTTCTTATGTAGAATTTACCTCAAAAATTATATTTTTCGGGAGCTGGTGAGATGGCTCAGTGGTTAAGAGCACTGACTGCTCTTCTAGAGGTCCTGAGTTCAGATCCCAGCAACCACATGGTGGCTCACAACCATCCGTAATAAGATCTAGCACCCTCTTCTGGAGTGTCTGAAGACAGCTACAGTGTACTTACATATAATAATAAATCTTTTAAAAAAATTATATTTTTCTCTTTTGTCATTTATTGTATGGATCTCTATACAATAATTAATATATCTGACATAATTAATCTAGTTGAAGCCATACCAAAACTGTCTTCCAAAGGATTGCTTTGCTCTGTAAATGCAGAAGCATTTGTGGGTCCACTGGAGACAAAAAGCAGATCTGCCAGACCATCATCATGGTGCACATTAAAGGGATCTAGAACGAAGAAAGAACCAAAGACAAACACACAGTGAATACAATTGGGAGATGATTGTCTCGTGTTACGGTAACTAGCAGGTCTACAGATGATGAAGCAGCAGTCAACGGTCACCATTCACTCGGTGTAAACAAAAGTAATACACAGCCCCTAAAATTTCAATATTTAAGAGAGGAAGCAAACATAAAACTTCACAATACTAAAATTTCAATACGCTAATAGACATACTTTTAAGATATTAAAACAGAAGATGGGGACCATGTGATGGCCATAAAAACATAAACTCCTAAGTTAGATTCCCCAGAGCCCACAAGGACGTCTGGTATGGTAATAGATGCTGGTAATTCCATGCTGGAGACACAGATACACACAACACACAAAAATTAAACAATAAAATTATGTGGGGCACAAAGATTTATGAACTACACCATGAGATTCTATCTCAAAAAACAAACCAAACAAATTCAACTAGAATATTATCTGCAGAAGCTAAAAACACTTTTTTCATGAGAACATTTATGAAGAGCACAGCATTTCAAATGTACACTGAGATCAGTATGGTGTTGAATGTTTTAACTCCAGAGTTACCCAGAGTTCCAGGCCAGACCAGCCAGGGCTACACAGTGAGATGCTGTCTATCTTTAAAAAATAAAATAAAGCCAGGCAGTGGTGGCGCACGCCTTTAATCCCAGCACTTGGGAGGCAGAGGCAGGCGGATTTCTGAGTTCGAGGCCAGCCTGGTCTACAGAATGAGTTCCAGGACAGCCAGGGCTACACAGAGAAACCCTGTATCGGGGGGGGGAAAAAAAAACACCAAAAAAAAAAAAAAAAAAAATCTGGAAACAACCTGAGAGTCAGTTCTCTGGCATGCAGTAAGCACCATTACTACTGCAGGCATGTGTTTGGAGAAACATGGGGTGGTAAGGGACTACTGAACCTTTAGTTTGACTGTACATGGATATGATACAAATATTAGTAATTGGTTTTTAAAAGATGAAAAAAACTAAAGTAAGTGCTTCTAAAGAAAAGATAAATAGAGCTGGGTGTGGCTGACTCACCCCTGTAATCCTAGCTTTTTGAAGGCTGAGGTGGGAGCCCTGCCAGTGTAGATTATTGTGTGAGACGCTATCTCAAAGAAAAATGTAAAGAATAAAGATAATTTTGTAGCTAAAATTCTTTATCTTGGTGGAAGTTAGAGCCTTGTCACCTATTATCTACCAGGTCACATTTAGCTGTCGCATATAGCCTGCACTTACCAGCCTGATTAGCTTCTAACACTTGCTGAGGCTGGAAACAAAAACTTGCATCTTCTGTCCAGTTCTGGCTGTTCTGATAATCCTGATAGTCCACTTTCTCTCCGAGGAAGTCAGTTGGAGACCCTTAAGATTCAAACAAAATAGATTATAAGATACCACTGTTTTCCAATCTACTAGTATTTACAAAATACTACAGATAGAACAATATAACACAGTCACATCTAATAAACACATTTCAGGGGAAAGATTTTTGTTTTCTGTATTTTTCAGACAGGGTTCTTTCTAGGCAGTCCTCACTGGCCTCAAACTAAAGAGATTCCACTACTTCTACCTCCTGGAATGCTGAGATTAGTGGTGTAAGGCAAGTCCAAGGGGGCAGCAGGGGGTGGGGGGTGGCGGTGTTTTAAAGCTAGAAGGAAATGGAAAGGTACTCCATGGTCAAGAATGATTCAGTATTAAGGTAATTTTTGGGCAGGCAAGATAGTTGAGTGGTAGAGATACCTACTAATAAGCCTGATGTTCTGGGACCCACATGATGAACTTCTACAGGCTGTCAACTGGCCTCCACATGTTTACTACATTATGTACTTGCTCAGACACTCAAAGACACACACACACACGCACGCACGCACGCACACACGCACGCACGCACACGCACACAATTTAAACAAACGAGACAAATTCTAAAACTAACCAACAGATCCGATGCACTTTTCTGGTTTGTCTGAAAACAGCTACAGTGTATTCATATAAATAAAATAAATAAATCTTTAAAAAACAAAAAAAGTCAACTGGCTAATACCAGTACTAGAGAAGCAAAGGCAGGCAAATCTTGGTGAGTTTGAGAACAGCCTAGTTTCCTGAGTTCTAGGACATTTTAAAATGTGTATAACTGTTTTGCCTTCATATGAACACCACCTGTGTGGTTAGAAGAGGGCATTTAGTTATAGAATTGTAGTTATGAAACAACGTGTGGTTTCTGGGAACCACGAACAGCTGCAAGAGCAACCTGACTTAACCACTGAGCCATCCATCTCTACAGCCCTGGACAGTTTTCAACAAGGGACACAGAGACAACTAACTGGACACTTGATTTATACCATCTATACAAGTTAACTCCATATAGATTAAAAAAAAAAGTGGGGGGCTGCTGAGATAGCTCAGAGGTTAAGAGCACTGACTGCTCTTCTGAAGGTCCTGAGTTCAAATCCCAGCAACCACATGGTGGCTCATAGCTATCCGTAATGAGATCTGACGCCACCCTCTTCTGGTGAGTCATAAGACAGCTACAGTGTATTTACATATAATAATAAATAAATCTTTTAAAAAAAGGCCGGGCAATGGTGGCGCACGCCTTTAATCCCAGCACTTGGGAGGCAGAGGCAGGCGGATTTCTGAGTTCGAGGCTAGCCTGGTCTACAGAGTGAGTTCCAGGCCAGCCAGGGCTACATAGAGAAACCCTGTCTCAACACCCCCCCCAAAAAAAAAAAAACAAACAAACAAAAAAAAGTGAGCTGGGGAAATAGCTGGCTGGGTAAAGAACTTAGCATGCAAGCCTAGTGACCCAAGTTTGGATCCACAGTACCCACATAAGAGATGGATGGACTTAGAAATATACATGTCTGGGATCCCAGAGCTACCAGAGAAATTCAAGGCAGAGATTACCCCGATTCAAACAAGCTGAAAGGTGAGGACTCATACCTGAGACTGTCTTCTGACCTCCACAGGTATGACTGTATGCATGCATACACATACAATAGCACACATGTAGACATATGCACACAGAACTTAAAAGATCATAAATCTGATAAAAAATTTATGTACAGAAAATGTGTTAAAATCAATTATAATTCAATTATAACTCAATTTAATAATGAACAATTCAAAACTGGAGAGATGGCTCAGCAGTTAAGAGTACTGTCTGCTCTTCCAGAGGTCCTGAGTTCAATTCCCAGGAACCACATGGTGGCTCATGACCATCTGTAATGGGATCTGATGCCCTCTTCTAGCATGCAGGTGTACATGCAGAAAGAGCACTCATATATAAAACAGAGGACATTTCAATAAAATGTATACAAGAGATAATAAATTATTACAGGAGGAAATGCAGCTCATTATTATTTGCCCTTAGGGGTATGCAAATTAAAAATGGGACTAAAGAGCCACAATATTAAATATTACATGTGGACTTTCAGCTAGGTTATGACTAAATGGAACACAGCACTTGTCTGGTAGGCCCCTGAGTTCAATCCCAAGCATGCAGAAGAAGGGGACTGGAGGCTGGAGAGATGGCACAGTGGTTAAGAACAAGAGGATGCAAACTGATTCCCAGCACCCATGCTGGGTGGCTCAGGACCACTTATAATTCTGGTTTTGAAATATCTGATACATAGGGTGTCTGTGGGCATCTGCACTCACATACAAACACCAACAATCAGGAGGCAGAGATAGGCAGATCTGTGTGAACTTAAGAAAACTCTGGTCAAATTCCAGGCCAGCCAGGGCCACATAGTGACACCTTGTCTCATGAAATAAAGTTATAAAAATTAAAGCCTATGTATGATTATTAACGATGACAATTCCAGAAGAATTTAATGATTGGAAAACTTGGAAATTTCCTGTTATGAATGTAAATTGGCCAGGTAGTAGTGGTACATGCCTTTGATCACAACACTCTGGGAGACAGAGACAGGTAGATCTCTGAGAGAGAGGCCAGACCGGTCTACAGAGTAAGTTCCAGAACAGCCAACCAAGGCTACAGAGAAACCCTGTCATGAAAAAAAAACAAAAACCAAAAAACAAAACAAAAAAATCAAACAAATGAAAACAAAAGAATGTAAATGGTACAGGTAAATTTCGGAAATGCTTGATGGTTTCCTTTTGTTGAGTTCAACATTTATTTGAGCAAGTTTGAGCATGGGAGAGAATGTGAGTGTGTTGGTGGCGGTGAGGGTCCCGAGTATCAGTTGTCATCAAGTTTGGCACCAGCGCCTTTACCTGTTGTTTAACCATCTTGCCAGAGTTCCTTTTGTTGTTTAAATAATATCTTTGCTGTGGTATAATTTAAGTCAGTGAAATTCATCCTTTCCACATCAGAATTCGAGGAGATTGGTATGTTGACAGAGATATGCCAAGTCTTACTTTGGAACATTTTCTTCATTCCAAAGGAAATTTCTATAACCTTTTGCCCAAGCCTTACCAGCCCCTGATATCAACTTTGTTTCTTTGGACTTACATCAGACACTTGATGTAAGAAACTGACCTCTTTCATTTACAGTAACAGTTTCAAGGTTCTGTTGTATGGTAGCTCAGAATGCCTTCCTTTCCAGATGGTACTCCACCGTGTCTACCTTACACTTTGATCTATTGCTTAGCTGAGGTTTGGTTGTTTTCACTACTATAAATAATCCACAAACACATAAAACCTATATTCTCAGGTAGACTCCAGAAGTAGAACTGGAGGGTCACATTAACAGTTTCATGTGGGAGCTTCTGAGGAGCTGAAACCTTTCTAAAATGGACAAACCCTGCTGTGTGATTGGCTTTTATCCTCCCCATGCCTATCCACCGTGCTTATCTTATTTTAGCTATCCTAGATCCGGACATGGTACAAAGTATTATATTCTTCTGTTGTTTTTTCCTTTAAAGATGATTTTTCTGGGGACTGAAAAGATGGCTCAGTGACTAAGTGTGCATACTGTTCTTGCAACAGACTTGATATCAATTCCAAGCACCCACAGGGGGTTGACTACAACCATCTATAACTACAGTTCCAGAGGAATAAAAAACCTCCAGCCTCCTGAACACACTGAGACACATGAATACCTGTACACACAAAACTGATACAAAATTATGTTTTCTTTTTTCCTCTCCTCTCAAACCATTTTTACTTCATTGTTTAGATCTGTACTTCCTTATAAACAAACATGTTAAGTATCTTTAGTACAGAAACAATGTGTTTCATTGTACATTTTTTGTACATTGACAACATCCATGGCTATGGTGAATGCCCAAATGTCATATACACAGGTCTCTAGATATCTCTATTATATGCTAACTGATTTATAGGCATCTTTTCCCTATGTTTATCAGCCATTTACACCAGAATTTTTACAATGCTGATAAAAAACAGGAAAAAGATCCATAATGAATCCCACACTCATACTTTGGTTTTTCAGACTTAGTGAGAGGAGCCTCTACCTGTTTAGCCAACTAACCAGTCTACCCCTAATGCCTCCTTCCCATATTCATGTGCACTGTGCACTGGATAGTTTTGTGCACTGTGCATATGGTTGCTGATTTCTATGTCCTCACATCTGGTTGCAGTTCTGATGCTGGCATGGTCAAGCATCTCCAGTCTCAATGTTATGTAAAAATTGTTTTCATCACCTCTGATTGGTTAATAAAGAACTGATCAGCCAATTAGCTGGGCAGAGAGAATAGGACTAAACTTCCAATCCCAGTCAGGGGGTCAAAAGAGAGACCAGGGAGAGAGACAGGGAGGGGGAAGAAGAAAGGTATATATAGAGACACCATGTGGAGGAATGACAGGAGGATTAGACATAAAGTCAAGACAAGATGAGAGATCAGCCATGAGGACACTGTGAGTGAGTCAGGGCAAGACCAGATGGCAAATAGCAGGCATGTAGCTGGGTAACAGCAGCTCAGGCGGGACAGAATACCTCAGCACCCACGCAGCTTGCATCTATTATCAAAAATACCAGATCTCGGGCTGGAGCAATGCCTCAGCAGTCAAAAGCACTGACTGCTCTTCCAGAGGTCCTGAGTTCAAATCCCAGCAACCACATGGTGGCTCACAACTCTGTAATGAGATCTGACACCCTCTTCTGGTGTCTGAAGACAACAATAGTGACTCACATAAAATATATATAATTCTTTTGTTTGTTTTTTTGTTTGTTTGTTTGTTGAGATAGGGTTTCTCTGTGTAGTCCTGGCTGTCCTGGAACTCACTCTGTAGACCAGGCTGGCCTCGAACTCAGAAATCCGCCTGCCTCTGCCTCCGAAGTGCTAGGATTAAAGGTGCGTGCCACCACCCCCGGCTAGATCTGGGGTTTTTTTTGACAAGTATGCTACGGGTGTGAAAGAGGGTTACAGTTGGTGACCTAAGATTTCGAGAATCCCTCCTGCCTCTGCCTCCCAAGTGCTGGGATTACAGGTGAGTGCCACGACGCCCAGCTCATTTTTTTTTACATATATAATTCTTAAAAAAAAAACAAAAACAAAACTACCAGATCTCTATGTCGATTATTTGGGAGCTAAAATAGGGTGGAGTGAGTGTTGACATGCCCTGTAGTTATTTGGGAGCAAAGGGCGGGGTGGGGGTGGTGGTGGTGGTGGTGGTGGTGGTGGTGGTGGTGGTGGTGAAGAAAACCCCTCAAGCATTACTTCTGCACATGGTAATGCCATGACATATTTCTGAAGAGCATCTCATAGCTCTAATGCTCATTGTCTCTTCTTTCTTTCAACATTTACTATTCAAGGAAGGAAACAAATTGGTCTCCAATTAACTAGTTTTATATTGGCCTTTAAAACAGTTCTCGTAGTTCACATATACTAGTATAAAGAATCATTACTCTCTTTAAAAAGGTAAGTCAGGTCTTAGCTTAATTAACAGACAACTTCTGACCATGGGTTCTGATTCCCAGTACTAAAAAAAAAAAAAACTTTTTTTTTCTTTTTCTTTTTCTTTTTCTTTTTTTTTTTTTTTTGGTTTTTCGAGACAGGGTTTCTCTGTGTAGTCCTGGCCGTCCTGGAACTCACTCGGTAGACCAGGCTGGCCTCGAACTCAGAAATCCACCTGCCTCTGCCTCCCAAGTGCTGGGATTAAAGGCGTGCGCCACCACGCCCGGCAAGAAAAAACTTCTAACTGCTTTTACAACTTTTGTTTTTATGTTTGTTTGCTTGTTTTTGTTGTTTGTCACAGTGAATTGTGCAAAATACTGTTAAAAAAATAAGTTACTATCAGAATTGCCAAAAAGAATTTGGCTGGGCATGGGGGTACACACTAATCCTATCACTAGGAAGGCAGATCTCCGAGTTGTTGAGGTCAGTGAGTTCTAGGCCAGAAATAATAAGACCCCATCTCAAAAAAAAAAAGTGGCAGGAGGATTACGTACATGGCTTTCTTACTAGACAGAACATTTTATGCTAATACGTTCACACTATACACCATGCTTCTTGGAAACTGGTCTGCATTTAGAATGAAAACTGTACTTTCAGAGATTGCTTCTACAATTCTTATGAATGAAAGTGTTTAAGGGAGTCCAAGGAAATTAAGCAGTATACTAAAGGCCTTCATGACTGCATATACTTCTTGGTCTTTGGTAAGACACTATAGTTGTAACTTTGCTAAGAAAGTACAGTTATAACTCGGAGATGTGGGTATACTTTCTTCACACATTCTGAAGAAGCCACATTCAAGTGTTATTAATAGGCTACGTCTTTCCAGAAGGCAGCTGCAACACAGCCCAAAGCAGCTCTTAGGAGCCTCATTCAGAATAAATAGCGTCTAGCTGTCAGTATTATTAATGAGCAGTTTTAACAGAACCTCATTCCCACATTTTCAGCAGTCACTGCTGACCTAGATTTTGTTCTTAAATCTCAGCTAAGCAGGCAAGCTCCCCTGCAGGAACAACAGCATTCAGCCTAAATTTATCTTTTTAAAGACAGAATCTTACTCTATAGACCAGACTGGTCTCAAACTTTAACAGCTTCAATTCTGGTTAGGATTACAGATATGAGTCATCATGTCTTTGCTTTGGTTTTTTTTTTCTTCTTGTTTTGTTTGTTTTTATAGAATAATTGTATTCACTGAGAACCTATTTTTGCAAAATAATGAAAAATAAAACTGTAAAAAATTCAATTTACCTGAGGAAATATAAATGACCTTATCCTCATCACTAGTCACTGTTATAAACCTTGGTTTCTCTACTAAAGCAGATTGGTTGGGGCCAGTGAGATAGCTTTAGTGGATTAGGCACTTGGAAAACAACTCTGGTGATCTGACTGGGAGAGTTACAGACTTAAAGGGAGAAGAGAATTGACTCCATAAAGCTGTCTGTCACCTGACCGTCAGACACGTGCTGTGACACTCATACTCAAACCCTATGCACTCACAATAGTAACATTAAAACTACAAAATGCCGGGCGTGGTGGCGCACGCCTGTAATCCCAGCACTTGGGAGGCAGAGGCAGGTGGATTTCTGAGTTCGAGGCCAGCCTGGTCTACAGAGTGAGTTCCAGGACAGCCAGGACTACACAGTTAAAACCCTGCCTCGAAAAACCAAAAAAAAAAAAAAAAAAAAAAAAAAAAACTACAAAATGGCCCAAAAAGATAGTAACTCAGTGGTTGAGAGCATTTCCTCTCTTCCAGAGGATCCAGGTTCAGTTCCCATGAGACAGCCCACAATTGTCAGTTCCAGGGGGTCTGATGTCCTCTTCTAATCTCCAAGGCACTGCATGCATGTTGTGCACATACATACACCCAGGCAAAAGACTCATATGCATAAAATAAAAATAAAATTACAAAATAGAGAATAATAGGTGACAGGAGGCTCCATGAAACTGAGCGTTTACCAGAAAAAGCAAGTGGCTAAATTTTAGTAAATACCAATTAGTCAAATATCCCAACTTTCCCAACTTTTTTTTTTTTTTTAAGATTTATTTATTATTATATGTAAGTACACTGTAGCTGTCTTCAGACACTCCAGAAGAGGGCATCAGATCTCATTATGGATGGTTGTGAGCCACCATGTGGTTGCTGAGATTTGAACTCAATCTGTAGAAGAGCAGTCAGAGCTCTTAACTGCTGAGCCATTTCTCCAGCCCCATAGTCCATCTTTGTATCAAAGCCATAATTCCATATGATAACATCAGGCTCAGCCAGGCGGTGGTGGCACACGCCTTTAATCCCAGCACTTGGGAGGCAGACACAGGTGGATTTGAGTTCGAGCCTAGCCTAGTCTACAAAGTGAGTTCCAGGACAACACAAAGAAACCCTGTCTCGAAAAAACAAACAAACAAACAAAAAAACAAACTATCAGGCTCAAGTGTATTATTTTATTTTACTTTTGGTTTTCTGAGTCAGGATTTTCTTATTTAATCCCAGCTGTCCTAGAACTATCTCTAGACCAGGTTGTCCTCTGCTAGGAATAAAGGTATGTGCCACCACGGCTAGCTTAGACCCTGGATTTAATATAAAAACATAAAATTTTCACTGCTATGGTTTAAAATGCAAATGACCTTTAAGAATTTATCACTTGTCAAACTGTCATACCAAATCAAAGAATACTCCATAATCTAATATTCCATCTACCAAGTATTTACATATGTGAAAACAGATTTCCTTCTTTTTTGTTTTTTGAGACAGGGTTCCTCTGTGTAGCCCTGGCTGTCCTGGAACTCACTCTGTAGACCAGGCTGGCCTCAAACTCAGAAATCCGCCTGCCTCTGCCTCCCAAGTGCTGGGATTACAGGCGTGCGCCACCACCGCCCGGCCAGATTTCCTTCATGTACTACAACCCAAACAACATGTGAGGAGACTGCATAGAGTACCATCATTTATATTACCTGGGACCTATTCTGGTATCTAGAAATGGTGTTAAATAAACAAGTAATTACAAACAATTGGAATTTCCAACGAAAAATGTCATCTGGAGAGAATACCAACTGGCAGTCTATAACTAACCTACCTCTCCAGAGTTAGACTAGCACATGTATAGCATTTATTGTCTTTGTCTATCTAGTTTTGGCAGTGACTCACGTATCCCGAGGACTTAATCCATGTACCGCAAAATGACTTTGAACTTCTGATAGTCCCAGCGATACTTTCCAAGTGCTGGAATGACAGAGACATGTCATCCCGCTAGTCTTACAGGATGCTAGGGACCAAAGCCTGGCCTCCTGCATGTAAGGCCAGCACTCTGCTGCTACTTTCTTGGCTGTCCTTTCAGATTTTTCTTAGAAAAAACAAAAACTTGGAGCTGGAGATGGCTCAGTGAGTGGTTAAGAGCACTGGCTGGCCGGCGGTGGTGGTGCACGCCTGTAATCCCAGCACTTGGGAGGCAGAGGCAGGCGGATTTCTGAGTTCGAGGCCAGTCTGGTCTACAGATGAGTTCAAGGACAGCCAGGGCTACACAGAGAAACCCTGTCTGGGGGATTGGGGGTGGGGGTGGGGGTGGGGGTGGGGAGAGCACTGGCTGTTCTTCCAGAGGTCCTAGTTCAATTCCCAGCAACCACATGGTGGCTCACAACCATCTGTAATGGGATTCAATGTCCTCTTCTGGCCTGCAAGTATACATGAGATAGAGCACTAATATACATTAAATAAATACTTTTTAAAACAATACTACACAAGAGGATTTACATTAAACTAAGCCCATTCATTACATAACTTAAATCTGCCAATTCATACAGTGTAAAAGATGGAAAGAATAAAAGAAGTAACTACAAACAGGTCAGGAAAACAGGCCGAATAAGCCAGGACTGTCATCTGACATGATGTATAGCCATCTTAATTAGAGGAAAATAGATACTAGCTCTTTTCTTTTTTTAGGAATCAAAATATTTCCCTAATGTACCAGTAATTCAAAATGAACCCCATTTCTATTCTTATATCCCATTAGATTAGGTTATATGTTAGTCATTAAGTATTTTCAAGTGAGGGAAGTTAAGAGGATTTCATATAAACTCAGAAATTTTATTTATACATAGCCATAACTAAAATTCATCTGTGGTAACCACATGTGAACATTAAACCTTATTTTTTGCACATACCTCACTTTCAGTGGCTTCTATTATTTCTACCAGTATACTCCAAGCAACTATAGACAATCGGCCATCTGTGCTCTATAACAACAAAACAACAACAAAACCCCTATTCTCCACTGTGCGGCACTGTCTAAGGATATTTACTATTTTCATTATAAAAACTTACTGGAGGAGGCAAAGGCAGGCAGATCTCTGTGAATTGCTGAGGCCAGCCTAGTCTACATAGTTCCAAGAAAACTAGGGTTACACAGTCTAAAAATTCAAATGAAAAGCTCTGGAACCCCATTGAACAAAAAACAAAACAAAACAAAAAACTATAGAATTAATAGTCAAATATTAACTCTCTTCTTATTCTGGTCATCTCAGACTCTTCTGTGTTAGTGTGCCTGCTAAGGACTGATCTGGTTTTCTTTCTTTCTTTCTTTCTTTCTTTCTTTCTTTCTTTCTTTCTTTCTTTCTTTCTTTCTTTCTTTCTTTCCTTTTTTGTTTTGTTTTGTTTTGTTTTGTTTTGTTTTGTTTTGTTTTGTTTTGTTTTGTTTTCCGAGACAGGGTTTCTCTGTGTAGCCCTGGCTGTCCTGGCACTCACTTTGTAGACCAGGCTGGGCTCAAACTCAGAAATCCACTTGCCTCTGCCTCCCAAGTGCTGGGATTAAAGGCCTGTGCCGCTACCACCCGGCTAGGTCTGGTTTTCTACTCCTTCCCATACCTTCTTTCTGGTACAGAGCTGACCAGGTGACCTGATAGTCTGTCCAGTGAAGTAAAGAGAGGTATTCAGCCAGGTGGGCTTTGGGGGGGTTCATTTAATTAAAAAAAAAAAAGCCTCTAATACTAGCACTTGGGTGACAGAGGCAGATGCCTCCCTATGAATCTGAAGTCAGCCTAGTTTCCAAAGAGACTTCCAGGCAACCCAGGGGTTAGTGAGACCCACACAAGTAGGCCAGTCATGCTGGGCTCACTATGTAGCCACTGATGGTTTTGAACTTCTGATTCTCCTGTCTCTACCTCACAAAAGAAGAGGCTTTTGTCATCTTGTCCTGCTAAGGCCCAGGGCCTCCTGCTGCTGTTAAGTAGGTACTCCACTGAGCTATCCGGTTCCCAGTCCTGGTTGCTCACTCAACACACAACCTTAAGCATATTGCCTTCCTACTACAGAACAACTGAGATAAAGCAAGAATTCTAGATGATTGAATCATGCTTCCTAGCTCTACTAGCACCCAATAAAAGCACATCACTGTACACTGCAAATGCTTGATACACAGTACTGTGTCTTTCACACATACTTGTTGTAATCCTACCCCACTATACCTGCTCCTGAAGGTTGTCTCTTTTTGGCTCTAGGAATTGAACTGAGGGCCCAGCTCATTAAAGGCAAGCATTCTACCACTGAGCAACACCCCTAGCCTTTCACAGATAATAGTCCAGGCAAATATCACATCTTAAAAATATAGATCAATTAATTAATTAATCCCCTAACAGGTGATCATTTTCCTTAAACATAATGTAAGCCAGGTCTAATGACACACAGGACTTTTGCAGTAGCGCTAAGACTAAAAGTTCAGGTCAACATGTATTACACAGGAACTCTCGAGACCAGCTTGTATGAAAATGAATAAAAGAGAATAGAGCCAAACAAAATGGAAAATAAAGAAGTCAGCTTTTAACTCAACCATTCTGAATTTATCTGGGGGAGGGAGAGAATAATTTGCAAGACACGGTTCTCCCCCTTCACTACCTGAAGTCTAATAAACTCAGGTCGTCAGGCTTTAGGCTTGGCAGTAAAATCTTTTCCTGCTGAGCCATCTCAAAGGCCCTGAGGATCTTCTTTGAATACCATCTTCCTGCCTCCATGCCCACATCCTGAGATTATAGACAAGCATCATGCCCATGTTCTTTCTATTTTTTCTATTGGCTTGTACTGGAGACCAACTGCCCAACCATGAGAGATAAAATGTGACCCATTAACCTGTAGTGCAGTCTCTCAACACGACCCCATGTTAACAACCTGCCCACTTCTAGCTTGGCATGGACAGTGCCCATGTACTATCAAGAAGAAACAGACTGATTCAAGCAGATCTGAAGAGATACACAGCAGAGAACTCAAACTGCTGTCTTCTTTTGCTTCCTCTTTAACCCATGCTAATGGCCTCCCCAGAACTCCACGTGGCCAACTGACTGAGGAAAGAAAAAACATTATACAACATTCCAAAAGTGGGAAACTAAATCAATATTGCCCTACTCATAGGTAACATTGAAAGATAGTGTTGACATAATGGCTGTAAGCTATATTCTTTCTCTAGGAACTAAAGTACTTGCTTGACAGACCTACAGTTACAGTTGGTGTGTTGGGTTGACTATGATGGCAGTGCATGAACCTAAAACAGAATCTTCCCCTACAGACATCTTATTTCACCCAAGCTAGCAAATATACCAACAATGAGACTAATTATGTCACCTTTCCCCAGTGGAATTAGCAAACCACCTGGTCAGCTTGTTGGTATTGAGAACCAGTTTTGCAGATTGGCTCCAAAATTTAGGAATGTCACACATAGGTGACACCTGTTGCCATGACAACCACATACCTTCTCAGAGTCCACTTCCCACAGACCCTTCCCTACTTTAGCCCCCTCTTTTTCCCTTTGTCTTTCTCTCTTTCCCCTCTTTGTCTCCAATAAACCTCTTCCACATGTAACTCCTTTGTCCTGGTGTGGTATGTCCAGATGCAAGCCATTCTTTTTTTTCTTTTCTTTTTTTTCTGAGACAGGGTTTCTCTGTGTGGTCCTGGCTGTCCTGGAACTCACTCTGTAGACCAGGCTGGCCTCGAACTCAGAAATCCGCCTGCCTCTGCCTCCCAAGTGCTGGGATTACAGGCGTGTGCCACGCAACCCGCCATTCTAACACATCATTTGTGCCAAAACCAGGGACTCAGTGGTACCCGCCAACTGCTGCTGGACTGTGATGATCACAGCCACGTGGACCATTGCCTGGCGTGCTGCTACAACTGACTGCAGCCTGTGTGAGAGCTGGAGCTCAAGCTCACAACCACCAGCCCTGCCTGCTGTTCACTCTGCTGTCTGAGGAGTGGCCTGGCCTGGCTGGGAGCAGGTGGCAAAGGCCACCACCACCTGCTGGTCTCTGCAGGGCTCATAGACTTCCACCATGTGAGCTGCTCCCAGCAGCTGCCATGGTCCACCTTGGGGGCTGCATCTGCTGCGTGAGTTGCCTATTTGGCCAGGCCCCTGTATTCTGACTTACTGTCTGTCTCTCCCTAAATCTAAGAGTATACTTTACATAGATGATGTCCTTCTCTGTAACCCCTCTCTAGAAATTAGCCAAGCTGACACCTCTGCTCTTCTAAATTTCCTTTCCAGTCGAGGCTATAGGGTCTCACCTTCTGAAGTCCAACTGTCCATTCCTCAGGTCACATATTTGGGACCAATAATAACCCAAACCCACAAGGCTATTATCTTAGATAAAAAAAAAATCTGATTCAGTCTCTAATTGTTCCACTGTTCCTTCTACAAAGGAAGAGATTTTATAATTCCTTTCTTTTTTTAAAGATTTATTATTTATTTTATGTATATGAGTACATTGTTGCTGTGAGCCATTAATGTGGTTTCTGGGAATTGAACTCAGGACATCTGCTTTCTTTATATGTAAGTACACTGTAGCTGTCTTCAGACACACCAGAAGAGGGCTGTCAGATTCCATTACAGATGGTTGTGAGCCACCATGTGGTTGCTGGGATTTGAACTCAGGAACTTCAGAAGAGCAATCAGTGCTCTTAACCGCTGAGCCATCTCTTATTCCTAGGAATAGCTAGTTTTTTACATTCCTGGGTTCCTCCCTTTCCCTCCTTTCTCGTCCCTTATATGAAGCATTAGGCCCCACCCACAAACCTCTTCTCCAACCTGTTACCAAGCCCTTTCTTTCTTTTTGTTTTTTTTTAATTTATTTATTTATTATATGTAAGTATACTGTAGTTGTCTTCAGACACTCCAGAAGAGGGCGTCAGGTCTTGTTACAGATGGTTGTGAGCCACCATATGGTTGCTGGGATTTGTACTCAGGACCTTCAGAAGAGCAGTCAATGCTCAACCACTGAGCCATCTCTCCAGCTCCTACCAAGCCCTTTCAAAGGCTCCAACATGCTCTCCTTAAGGCTCCAGCTTTACATCTGCCTGACTTCTCCTTTTTCCCTCTGCGTAACTGAAAAAGAGGGATTCTCGAGCCGGTTGTCGTGGTGCACGCCTGTAATCCCAGCACTTGGGAGGCGGAGGCATAGGCAGGCGGATTCTGAGTTCGAGGTCAGCCTGGTCTACAGAGTGAGTTCCAGGACAGCCAGGGCTAGACAGAGAAACCCTGTCTCGAAAAAAAACCAAAAAAAAAAAAAAAAAAAAAAAAGTGGTGGTGGGGGGATTCTCGAAATTTTAGGTCACCAACTGTAACCCTCTTTCACACCCATACCATACTTGTCAAAAAAACCAGATCTAGCCGGGCGGTGGTGGCACGAGCCTTTAATTCTAGCACTTGGGAGGCAGAGGCAGGCCACCACGCCCGGCTGTTAAAAATGACTCTTCTTCACACACATCGACCCTAATAAAACCGTGTGTGCTCTTGTTAAGCTCCAAAAGACATCAAGACCACCCACCTTGTCCCCATTCCCAGAAAATGAGACTCTACTCTGGCAACTGTGCTTGACCTTACTGGATTAGATAGGAATTTCTCGTCCTCTCCCTGACGTTCGTTTCCATCCAGGGCAGCCCTTACATGTGGAGATTTGAGGTTCAAGCAACCCCCACAGATAACAGTCTTTCCTAATAGGGTCAGCAAACTGTTCCATAGCTGGATGCCAGGAACCGATGCAAATTGCTATTATCCCTGTATCTGTTATCCCATGTAAATATTATAATCTCTATGCTTGCTTTCTCTTTGACCAGACAAATTATTAAAAAATAGCCAGACAAATATGGGGGGCTGCCCATAATGGTCTCATCAGATACATACCCTAGGATTCACAGACCAATCATTTCTTTTACCAACACCACAAGATACTCTTTTTCTACATACAAGACCCATGGAATCTCAGGTGGGAGACAGGAAGCACTACCATAAAATTAACCCGGGTCCCTACTAAGTATTATCCACATCCAGAGAAAATATGTCTCAATTGCCCAAACTCTAGATATTAGAAAAGTAATCAAACACTCCTCTGAGGTCCTTACTTACCTCTTTGACATCACCCCTCATAAATAGAACTAACTTGTCATTTATCCTTCTCAGACCTTGACCTTGGCATACCAGCTCCTTATGTCACCAGACCTGGTCACTTTCAAGATTACAGGCTTGCATGCCCCCTGCACAACTGCCACTTACAGCCTCTCTGGTGATACTGCCAAGTAACCTTGCTTCACCTTTGGTCAGCTGCCCTGACTCTGATGATGCCATGACTCCATACCTTACCTCTATCCCTCTTTGGTGTGGCAAACTGTTTTAAGACCTCCAGGACATGTTCGGTAAACTGCAATAAACACAACCCTTGATACATCTCTGCCACAATGCCCTGAAGTTCAAAACACAATTTTGTATGTGACAATTCTTTGTGGCACTCAGGTATATTGTTGCCTACCCACCAGCTGGTCAGGGGTTTGCATGTTGGTACTCCTTTTCCCTGAACTAGGAGTAATCCAGGGAAACAAGCCTCTGCCAACCCCATTGTAGATATGATAGTTACCCAACATAAGAGGGCAGAGTTCATGTCCTGACACTCTTGGTCGCTACAGGAATAACCATAGGTGCTGGTACTGAAATTGCAGGGATAACTACTTCCATGACCCAATATGATAAATTCACTTCCAAGTTTAAAAGCAGTTTTCAAGAAATGTCTGAACCCATGCTTACTATCCAGAAGCAGATGAATTCTTTGGCAGCTGTGCTTGATGGAGGCTAGATGTCCTGACAGCTAAAGAAGGTGGTCTTTGCCTGTTCCTTAAAGGAGAATGCTGTTTCTACCTCAACCAATTCAGGACAGTGAGAAATTAAATCCAGGAGCTATAATCAGACATACAGAATTTCAGGGAACTTGAGGCCTCCAGTTCTGGAATTTGAATTCAGGACCTTTGGAAGAGCAGTCAGGGCTCTTAACCACTGAACCGTCTCTCAATTATGTCACCTTACCCCAGGTGGAACTAGCTAACTACCTGATCAGCTAATCTCAAACTGGATGTTTTCCAAAATGGGAAGTGGACTTTACAGGGAATGCCAAAATTAAAATCTTGACATCTTATACACCTGTTTCTAAACAAGTGGGGGGTGGGCATTTTAACAGCAAAGAATTGCAGAGCAGAGTTCATGTCCATGAAATGCACTGGTTTCCATCTATCCCATCCCCTAGAAGGCCTAATTTAGAAACAGAACTGTGTACCGTTTAGTTAGGAGACTACACTCTGAAAGAAGTATAGATACACTGAATCAGAAACCTTACATGGTGCTGTCTCCCAGAATACACACATTTAGAATCAAGGAGAAAGGTAGGTGGTTCATTCTCTTATTTGTTTATGCATAAGCTTGAAAACCCAGGGCCTCACATGTGCTAAGCACATACTCTACCTCTGAGCTATACCCTAAGCCCTTGCCTCTCATCAAATGACTAGAATTCCACCTTGCCAACTGAGTTCTACTAATTTGGATGTTTTCGTTTCCAAAAAAGAAATAACATCTACCAGCCTACACAATTAATGATGCAATTAAATTAGAAGATGCTAGTGATTTCCAATTTGGTCAAGTGGGACTCTTTATGCCACTAACCAATAGGCAAAACCTATGGGCTGAAACGACTGGGTCCAACTAATTATAAAGAAAGTCACTAAATAATGAAAGCCAGGAAGACTATCTGGAACCCAAGGGATCCTCTGAAGCACTTCTTCACACTTCCTTGCCAAAAATAGAAAATTCAAGAACCAAAACTAGGCTAAACTAGGGAATTAAAGTTTGAGTCATTTCACTAGATAAAGAAATTCAACTAGCTCAAGTTCTGCCTGAAGAAAGGAAAATATAAATAAAATTGGTAATTTAGAAAGCCAAGTGTCTTAGTCAAGAGTTTCTATTCCTGCACAAAACATCATGACCAAGAAGCAAGTTGGGGAGGAAAAGGTTTATTCAGCTTATATTTCCACATTGCTGTTCATCACTAAAGGAAGTCTAGACTGGAACTCAAGCAGGTCAGGAAGCAGGAGCTGATGCAGAGGCCACGGAGGGATGTTACTTACTGGATTGCTTCCCCTGGCTTGCTCAGCTTGCTTTCTTATAGAACCCAGGTCTACCAGCCCAGGGATGGCACCACCTACAATGGGTCCTCCCGCTTGATCACTAATTGAGAAAATGTCCCACAGATGGATCTCATGGAGGCACTTCCTCACTGAAGCTCCTTTCTTTGTGATAACTCCAGCTTGTGTCAAGATGACACACAAAACCAGCCAGTATACCAAGGCACAGTGCTACACATGTTTAATCCAGCACTTAGTAGGCAGAGGTAGATGGATCTCTGTGAGGTTGAGACCAACATGATCTACATAGCAAAACGTCAGGAAAAAAGGTCACTGATTATCAACAATGGCCTTGTGACTAATTACACAAGTGAGAACTACATGTCAGGTTTTTTTTGTTTTATTTTTGGAGACTGAGTCCCTTTATGTCATCTTGCCTGTCCTGTAACTATCTATGTAGACCATGTAGGCTTCAAATTCAGGTAGTCTTGGCACCACCTCCTTAGTCTGAGATTACATTAAAAGTGCCTCCTTGCTAGGCGTGGTGGCACACGCCTTTAATCCCAGCACTTGGGAAGCAGAGGCAGGTGGATTTCTGAGTTCGAGGCCAGCCTGGTCTACAGAGCGAGTTCCAGGACAGCCAGGACTACACAGAGAAACCCTGTCTCGAGGAAAAAAAAAAAAAAAGAGTGCCTCCTACAGCCAGCTAGAAACTATAATAGTTTTGTTTTGGGGAAATATTTTTGGTACGTATATCTCAAGCTAGCCTCAAATTTGCTATGTAGCTGAGGATGACTCTAATCATTCTACCACCACCATTTCCACAGTAGGAATACAGGTGCATGCTACCTTAGCCAGGTTTGTTTGAGATTGGGGCTCATATATCCCAGGCTTGATCCTGAATTGCTATGCAGCCAAAGATAGCCTTGAACTCCTGATCCTACTGCCTCCACCCTATGCTCTGGGATCATAGACTTAAATCACTAAACCTAGTGTATGCATGTTCTATGTTCTTTCCATTTTACCAATTACTCAATATTAATTCATGAGCTTAACAGGATGCTTCATGATTATAATCTCATCAGCATGCAGAAAGCAGATACAGGAGGATGACAGAGTATGAGCCTGCCTGACATATACAGCAAGCACAGTACAGGCTTACGGGGCTACTACATAGCAAGAACTATGTACAGCTCAGTTGGTAAGTGCTAGGTCGGTCATTCCTCAACACCAAACAAAACACATGAGACAGTACATATCTATGGTACTAACTCTGGTGTGTGTGTGTGTGTGTGTGTGTGTGTGTGTGTGTGTGTGTGTGTAGTGCTCTACCTGTTTTTTTCTGAAAAAACTAGATGTGGGTGAGAGAACTAAGAAAGAAGGACAGATGTTTCAGCCTGCTTGCTTTTTTGTTTTTGTTTTTCTCCCCGAGACAGAGTTTTTCTGTGTAGTCCTGGCTGTCCTGGAACTCACTCTGTAGACCAGGCTGGCCTCGAACTCAGAAATCCACCTGCCTCTGCCTCCCAAGTGCTGGAATTACAGGTGTGCGCCACCACTCCCGGCTTCAGCCTGCTTGCTAGCTAAAAGGGCCAGCTTTTAATGAGATGGGGAGCAGGTATTTTTGTTTGGATCTTATTCTTTTTGCATGTGTTAAGGGAGGGATAATGAGTTCAGTTTAGGACATCTCCAAGTACATGTGTGAGTTCTACATCTAAATGGCAATTTCAATTTCTAATCTTCATGGGGGTTATATTTGTCCTTATGAAAATGTTCCATAGATGTCTAGCATTTAAATATTTATGTATTTTTCTCTACAATTTTTTTCTTTTGCAAAACTAAAATTATGTATCCAAACATTAACTCCCCAGCTCCTAGGAACTGCCATTTTATTTTCCATTTCTATGAACTTGGCTCTTCTAGGTATCTAATATAAATGTTATCTTATAAGATTTGTTTTCTGTGACTGGCCTATTTTCTTTGAAGTGTTAAGGACTTGAACGTATGACCTTGGGTATTCCAAGCAAGCATCTCTATTCTACATTCCCCAGCACCTAATTGGGCCCCCTTCCATTAGTATTCAGTCTCATTGCTCATCATGTTGTGACCATATCAAATGTCATACACTACATTTTATTTATTCACTCCTGTGTTGAGGGATGCCTCAGTTGCTTCCATCTTGCTTGGGTAATGTAAACAGTACATCAATAAATATGGGTGAACAAAAATCTGTTTTGTTCACGTTTCTACTTTTAATTTTGTTGGTAAAATATTGTCTAAGTGAGATAGTCTTTCTCGTTATTTTATTGAGTTAAGGTCTCACTGTGCAGCCCAGGCTAACCTCAAATTTGGTAGAATCTTACTGCCTCAAATTCCTAAGTGTTTTAATTACAAGCCCAATGATTTTTTTTTTTTTTTAAGGCAGGGTCTTATATATACTTGGCTAGCCACAGTACATAGCCAATCCAAAGATGATCTTGAAACTTCTGGTCCTTCTGTGCTACATCCTAGCCCCCAAAATAACAACTACCTACCTTCCCCCACCACAATATTTCTTAAAGGCTCATTTATTTATATGGTCTGGTCTGGTTTTTAAGAGATCTATCTCCCTCTGCCTCTGCTGAGATTAAAGGCATGTGCTACCATACCTAGCTGAACAAGCTGTTTTGAAAATCTGTAGCCCAGACCAGCTTCAAACTTCTCATGATCTATTTCTCATCTATTTCTCCATGTGCTGGGAGTAACAGGCACAAATCCAGTTTTAACTAGTTCTTGTATATGGTATAAAAGTATAACAATTTGAGATTTATTTTTATTTATGTATATTGGTATTTTGCCTGCATATATGTGAAGAGGCTGTCTCACCATATGTAACAAAGATTTATTTCTTGCCATTCTGTTCTAGTGCTTATTCCAGCACCACAATGACTGGGTTTTGTTTAAATCAGGGCCTTAGCCTAGAATAATCTTAACTCATGGTGCTCTTGCTTCCACCACCCAAGCACTAGGATTACAGAAATGTAGTACTACCATGCCTGGCCCCTTAGAATCACTTAGTTAGCACATATAGAAAGTTTGAAACTTTCAACTTTGTTTGCTACTCAAGGTCATTTCTTGGGATTTATGTGAAATTGCATGGCTAGTTTTTCTGTCCTTGTTCTGAGGAAAAATGTTTTCTAGAATGCGCATTAATCTTCTAACGTGGCACTGCTATTTGGAAGCTCCTTTCAGAACTTGAGCCACACTTATCATTTCTGTATCCTGACACAGGCTCCAGCACCGTTTTTTTGTAACTGGTTTAGTTGGTGATGGTTGGGGTATGTTTGTTTGAAGGCCAGGACTACCTCAAATGTCATCATCAAGAAGGGATTCCTGGGGCTGGAGAGATGGCTCAGCAGTTAAAAGCACTGACTGTTCTTCCAGAGGTCCTGAGTTCAATTCCCAGCAACAACATGGTGGCTCATAACCACTTGTAATGAGATATGATGCCCTCCTCTGGTGTGTCTGAAGACAGCGACAGTGTACTCACATACATGAAATAAATAAATCTTTTTTTTTTTTTTTAAAGAATGACTCCTGCCAGGAGTGATAGATATAGCACACGTGTTGTTTTGTTTTTTTGTTTTGTTTTGTTTTGTTTTGTTTTGTTTTTTTGAGAAGCAGAAGTGGATCTCTGTGAGTTCAAGGCCAGTGTGGTCTACATAGATCAAGAATAGTCAAGAGCTGCATAGCATGACCCTGAAAACAAAAAGCACTTTGAAACAATGGCCTGGAGCCCATCAATTAGGCTGGCTGACCAGTGCTGTTCCTCCTCAGTGCCTGTCACCTGTGAAATACTGTCTTCAAAGAGAAGGCATACAAAGCCTTGGGAGGTTAAAGGTCTTACATGCAGGAGGACAAAAACTTGAAAGATTATTGGGGTGGAGACTCTCTCTAACCAGCCAAAGTGAAGAAAGAAAGACATGTGGGGAGCTGTCTACCAGCTACAGGGTTGCAGGTTTCTGGAGTTACACTGGAGTGGGCTTTCTGGTTGCGCAACTACTTTTTTGAGTTATCCCTGTTTCTTGTAAATAACCCCTAATCTGTTAGTAATTCCAATAAAGCGCTCAATGGACATTGGTACAATCATTACCTTGGTCTGCTGTGAGCTTCCTTTTTGGGTGAGAATGTGTGTGTGTTTCCTCTACCCAGGAAAAGTCAGTCATACAATTTCCCCATACACGACTTTTAACATAGGTAAACTTTTTACATGGGGACTGAACTCAGGTTTTCAAACTTGTGAGACAAGCATGTTATTACTGCCTTAGCTACCTCCCTAGTCCATGAGTACTAACCACCCTAGAATTTGGTACTCCTCCCTTGGTACTTCTCATTGGGAGCGCTTTCTCACTTTAATAAATCTATATTTCCTAAAAACAACACCAAGCAAAACAAAGCAAATGAACAAACAAACAAAAAACCCCTAGAAATTTAATTAGTCCTTGAAATTCAGAAAAATAATTTTCTATGTAGAATTTCCTGAAAAGAAAATTTATTTGTATCAGAAAACCATTAAGAAAGAACAGGTCTGGAGAGAAGGCTTGGTGGTTAAGAGCACTGACTGCTCTTCCAGAGGTCCTGAGTTCAATTCTCAGCAACCACATGCTAGCTCACAACTATATGTAATGGGCCTGATGTCCTCTCCAGGTGTGTCTGAAGACAGCTACAGTGTACTCATGTGTGTGTGTGTGTGTGTGTGTGTGTGTGTGTGTGTGCGAGCGCGCGCGCCGTTTTAAAAAGAAAGAAGGAAAAAAGGAAAAGGAAAAGGAAAAAGAAAAGAAACCATAAACCTGATGGTGGCTCACTCCTTTAGTCCCAGCACTCAGGAGGTAGAGGCAGGTGGATGTCTATTAAGTTCAAGCTAGCCTGGTCTACAGAGTGAATTCCAGTATATTCAGGGTTACACATGAAAACCCTGTCTCAAAAAAAAAAAAAAAAGTAATAAGTAAAGGAAGGAAGGAAGGAAGGAAGGAAGGAAGGAAGGAAGGAAGGAAGGAAGGCCACCATCACAACTTTATAAAGCATTGATTGGTGTGTTGCTGGCATGTTTCCATATAGTTGGCTTATATGTGGGAGCAAAAAAAAAAAAAAGAAAAAGAAAGAAAGAAAAAAGAAAAAGAACTGAACATCTAAGATTTATGGGGAAAGGGATGGTTTATCATGAAAATATTTAGGAATACAATGTAACATTATATATCTGAACTTCATTTATGACATGTCAGTTTATGGATTGGTTGTAGAACCTGTTCATATTAAATACTCATCTATATGTTAATCTTTTATGCTTATCTGATGAGATAAGTGACAGCAAAAAAGCACAGAGCACAACTTCAATGTTAGAATCTTCAAGCATAGAGTTACACTATTTTGAGGCTGGTATCATCTTCAGGGCGGATGTCACATCACTGAAAAATTATCACAATAAAACCCACATGCATGCACACCTGAATATATATGTACATTCACATCAACACACACACACACACACACACACACACACACACACACACACGAATTTTTAAAGAAATATACTTATTCCAATTACAATAAAAATAGCCAGCAATTCTGATGGATAATACTGTTTTACATATAATAACACTGTATTTGTCCATTATACATGATGCTTTTCACTAGAACACTCTCCAGCCTCCTGGTCTCACTATATTATCATGGTCAATTAGAAGGAAGAAGCAAGAGCCGGGCGGTGGTGGCACACGCCTTTAATCCCAGCACTTGGGAGGCAGAGGCAGGTGGATTTCTGAGTTCGAGGCCAGCCTGGTCTACAGAGTTCCAGGACAGCCCAAACTACATACAGAGTAACCCTGTCTCGAAAAAAACCACCCATCCCCCCCCCAAAAAAAAAGAAGAAAGAAGCAAATCACAGGCAGGTTTCAATTTCCATCAAGAATTGTTCCTGCAGGAATTGCTCCTGCAAGATATGGTGGCATATACCTGTAATCCCAGTCACAGGAGAATGAGGCAGAAGAACTGCTGTACATTAAGGGCCAGCCTGAACTATACACGAGTCACAGAGCAGACTATGTAAAGTTGCACAGACCTTATCTCAGTCATCATCATCATAAACCTCTGCCATTACAAGTAATTTTTATGTGAGATGTACCTATAAAAAAGTTAGTAAGGGCTGGGCGGTGGTGGCGCACGCCTTTAATCCCAGCACTTGGGAGGCAGAGGCAGGCGGATTTCTGAGTTCGAGGCCAGCCTGGTCTACAGAGTGAGTTCCAGGACAGCCAGAGCTACACAGAGAAACCCTGTCTCGAAAAAAACAAAACGAACAAACAAACAAAAAAGTTAGTAAGGACTATCAAATAGTCTTTAGGTTAAAGTCTGCATTGAAAGCCAGTAAGTATGATGACATATGCCTGTAACTCCAGCACTCAGGAAGAGAAGCCAGCAGTATCAACATATATTCAAAGCTAACCTGGCCTAAATAGCAAATTTCTGTCTCAAAAAAAAAAAAAAAAAAAAAAAAAAAAAAGAAAGTCTATAGAGCTTTCATTTTTCTGCCTGATTTTGAGTCAAAATCTTGCTATGCATGCCAGGATGGCTTGCAATTCCCAATCTTCCTGTCTTGACTTCCTAAGTGCTGAGAATTACAAGCAAATACCACCATCCCTGGACTCCTGTGTCTTTATACAGTGAACACACTATATTTACAAACTTATCTATTGTACAGATACAGCATTCTACACTCTATACTTTATTAAAGTCACTATATTAAACATTACTAAACATAACAAATTTTATTAGATAAGCCCAGAATGTATTCCAAGAACACTGTGAATATAAATTTTTATAATATGGTACTATAAATTAATTAATATGCCACAGACACTGCCTGTTAGAACAGCCTTTTACCATTCTGCCAACTCAGTAGGTGCTATATCTATCAATAGTCAATTGAGCTTTTCACTCCTCAGATCTAGAATAACAAAGGGTTTAAGTAGAAATGCTTGACAGAAGTCCATGCAGTTACAGAAATGTTGTAAGTGGGATCCAAAGCTTTGTTAGATTGATAACCCAGACTTCAAAGCACCTTAGTTGTATACTTCAATAATTAAGACCCCAACCAAAATCCAGTAATACGGTGTTAATGTACAATGTTTATTAGTTTAATTCATTTAGCACAATGACACAATAAAAATGTCCCAATATACAAACTGTTAAAAGTCTAAAGTCACACACACACAAAAAACAAACAAACAAACAAACAAATGAAACTATAAATTTGTAAAAATAAATAAATAAATAAATAAATAAATAAATAAATAGGCTTCTACATCTTCATTATTGGGTGAGGCATGGGTAGAGAGTGAAAATGAGAATCATCACATTTAAGTAGAGACCATCTGGTCTGTGACTGTCACAGGAACCACTTTTTCTTTTTTCAAGAAACAGATTACTTCCTAAGTAGCTATATATGAAACTTTACCTTATTGCTTTCAAAGTAAAATATCCAAATTCAACAGTTGGAGACAACAAACTATATTAAATTTCATCTGGCTATTAGCAGAAAAACATTTATAGAAACTCATAAAACACATTAAAAATTTTTAAACAAAATAAATGATAAATAAAAATAAATGTGGAATAAATCAATGTTGATCACGAAGTTTGAGTGTTTATTCCCTAGCATCTCTACCTATCAGTCAGAAAAACTAGAGAGACTGGTTAAAAAAAAAAAAAAAAAGGCAACAGAAACACACCAAACATGATTTTAAAAAGCAAATGGTACCATTATTTTTAAAAAGTTCCCTGGCCAATTCCACTGCCCCCAATAAAAATGGGTGGGGGATTAAAAGAACATTTTGGAGGGTGAGCTATACAAACCTCAACTCCTGTCTAGACCTTCAGAGGGAGCACTTAGCAAGGATACCAGCCTTGTGATGTCATTCCAGTGGAAGTCAGTGCCTCTTCAATTGCAGGTACTGCAAGAACGTTCCTAAATCTTCCATTATTCTGATTTTATCTTGTAAAAGTACTGTGGGTGGGGGAAGTGTTTGTTTCTGAGACAAGGTTTCACACAGCTCAGGATAGCCGCAAACTCACTACATAGCTCACACTGGCTTCCTGTTTTTTTCAAAATTCTTGACTTTTCTTATAGAAGTCTTGAAATCTTAGGTATAAGTCACTACACCCATGTCTCAAAAGTAGTTTTAGGTCAAAAGATCAAAAACAATATGCTCTGTAACTTTCCTCAAATGTAGTATTTTAATCTCCAATGTGCAGTACCTTGGAGGCTGAAATACCTTCTGTAACCAAAAGGACAGAAATAAAAAGCATGTTTCACACTCCAGGTCTTATATCAGAATTCCTCTAAGATCTCAAATATGGCCTGGGATTTATGCTCTACTCCTAAAAACCCAAAGCTTAACCAAAGGTTCCCCAGTACTTATCCTAATGGTTCTAGTTTTTATATTGTTTTAATTTTACTTATTTCTTTGGAAAAATAAAGAACAAAAAGTACCAATGAAACAATTCTCATTTCATGGTACAGGATTTCATATTTGGTCCACCCACACTCTATTGGAATGTTGCATTAAAAAAGCACTCCAGAGCTCAAACAGCCTTTAATCCTAACACACTTCATGAATAATCAGTTTCTCCAGAAGCCAGACATAGTGACACCTGCCTGTATGTCTCAAGGCTAGCCTGAGTAAAATGTGGGCTGTGGGGTCAGGGTCTGTGCCTGGGGCTGGTGTGCAGGCCACCTCAGCTTGGTTGCTCTAGAAGCTTGCTAAGCTGCCAGTGCTTCTCTGTTGTTTAGGAGAAATTGTTTTCTATCCTGTCACTGCCTGCTGCACTACTGCGGGGATCAAGGACATTACAACTCTGTTCAGGTTTACCTTCCCAATTCTTACTTTAATACTTTATGATTATGTTCAAAATGTAACCGGATATTTTAAAAATATCAACACATAATAATTGTGTTGTCAAATTTTCAGACGAATGTAAGACAAATAGTTAATATAGTTTATTAAAAAAAAACAATTTGGCCCACCATGCAAACAGCAAAGACACTGGGGGGAAAAGACTGTGTGTCACTGTGTGTGTATCACTGTGTAGCTCTGGCCAACTGGAACTCATAGAGATCGGTCAGCCACAACACCCAGCACAAGTAACAATTTCATTCAGAGAAATAATTTTTCAATTCCAAAACATTAATTTCGGATTTTAGTAAGGTGGAGAGAAACACTGGGATCCTGAAAGCCTAACCTTCACTAAAAGCAAGCTCACAGAGGGAAAATGGGAGGGACAGGAGAGGGAGATTCACTGCAGCTCGGTGGCCTCACCCCTTTATGAAAGCACACATTCTCATTTAGTTTTTACAGTATGCTGATTTACATTGAATATGCATAAAAGGACAAGGCCAACAAAAAAATGTAAAAATGATAAAATGAATTCAAAAGAGAACAATGAAAAGAAACGACATTTGATGACCTTTATAAAAATAGTAAAATAATTCATTTTGCACATTGTGCTCACAAAGGGAAAGGAGGTTCCATCAAGCCCTGCAGAACACAAGAGGCAGGTAGCTTGCTCAGGCATCAGCAGAAATAGGCCCCGAAGAACTACCCTCAGCTTCTTCTACATGGTGTCCAGGAAGGAAAAGCAAAGCTGCAAAATGCTGAAGGTTTTAGAAGTGTAACGGTGCTTAGGAAAGATCACTGGTCTGGTGTTGCAGCAGCCCCAGTGTTGAGAGACACTCTAGTCTTCTAGGAGGAGAAAAATAGAAAGGGAAGAAGAAACAGGAAGGGGAAGGAAAGGGTGGAAAAGCACAGGTCATTAGTAAACAGCAAGTTCAATACAGCAAGATGCTCATAAACTCCACTATGCGATTAGTGGGGCTGTTCTTCTCTCAGCGCTACAGACAACTGAGAAAAACTGAGAAAACTGAGAGGGGAGTTTTTAATTAGAGCACTGAGCCAGATGCTCTAATTAGTGATGGCCAAATGAGAAGCAAGTCATAACATGCTCCCCCGAACATGCACACTGTATTTTTCCCCTCCTCCAATGAAATCTGTATATTCATAAAACACCTGTTTTTAAAAATAATTATTAAAGAGGTCAACCTCAAAACCCAAATATTCCAGATATGAACACTGAGTTTCACTTAAGGTAGGAAAGTCATTCCAAAGCAGAAAGACTGGCTCTTATGGTGCCAATGGGCAAGTCACTAACTAAAGAGATGGAATTCCCTTTGTCATCAGGAAACTCTTGATGTTTCAAGACGTGTGTGTGTGTGTGTGTGTGTGTGTGTGTGTGTGTGTGTGTGTTGGCTGCACAGTCCTGCCCCACCAACTGTATTATTAGGAATTTTTCAAATACTAAGTCTCAGGGCTGGAGAATGACTCAGTAGCTAAGGGCTCTTCCTGTGTTTCTAGAGCAGCATGACTGCCAGCACTCACAGCTGCTGTGCTTGACACAGCAGCCTGAGCTATCTCCTCACACCCCAACACACACAGTTTATAACAACAACAACAAAAACCCAAAGTCTTTTTCTGGTCAGGCTTAAAATCCTGTTGGAGCAGTCTAGCCTAGATTTGACAGCTGTTCCCTTCCTGTATAAAACAATATCCACTTGTTCCACACAATTCAGAGAGCTCTCTTCCAACCCTTTCTTTTTCCAGCACTAACTCCAAGTTAACTAACTTAATATACTTTTTTGCTCTTTGCTTTGTTTTTAGTTTTGTGTGTGTGTGTGTGTGTGTGTGTGTGTGTGTGTGTAGTTGTACCTTGAGTCCAGAGGCAGATTCCCTGGTTGTTACCTATCCAACAATACCCTGCTGGAAATTAAACCCAGGGCCCTGCAAGGGTAATAGAGCTCTTAACCACTGAGCTGTCTCTACAGTCCTGGCTTGGTTTTCTGGGAAAGGGACTAGTTATATAGTCCGAACTAGCCTGCCTCAAACTGCCTGCCAAGTATTGGGATTATAGGTGTCTTTAAGCAAATGAATATTTGCAAATCATCTTTCCTTCCACAGCAGTAGAAATAATAAATACATGAAAATACAAATGTCAATTCACAATAACATTACCCTTGTACTTTTTTATCATTTTCAAAATACAGTATGAGTTGCTGGTAACAAAGTTAATTTTATGGAGTAGAACTTAGATTTACGGGCCGGGCAGTGGTGGCTTACGCCTTTAATCCCAGCACTTGGAAGGCAGAGGCAGGCGGATTTCTGAGTTCGAGCCCAGCCTGGTCTAGCCAGAGTGAGTTCCAGGACAGCCAAGGCTACACAGAGAAACCCTGTCTCCAAAAAAAAAAAACAAAAAACAAAAAAAAAAACTTAGATTTACAAAAAAAATAGAACCTAGATTCCAATTACTTTGAGGCATACAGATATGTACTTTTTTGTTTTTAGAGAGTGGTTCTGGAAGTTGAACCTAAGACCTCATACATGTTAAGCAAGTAACTATCACTAAACTATATCCCTGGGTCTTTTATTTTGAAATAAAGTCTTAATAAATTAGCCAAGCTGGCCTGCCCCAAAACTCACTCTATAGAGAAGCCTCAAAACTTGTGCTTCACATTTGTGCCTCTGCCTACCAAGTATATGGGATAGACCCAGGCCACTAAATCCATCTTACAATATTTCCTAAGGTTAGAAAATACAGCATCAGACCAGGAGAAATGTCTCAGCAGTTAAGAGTACTTTTGGCTCTTGCAGAGGATCTGAGTTCTGTTCCCAGCATCCACGTGGTGGATCACAACCATCTGCAACTCTACCTCCAAGGGATCCAATAGATTCTTCTGGCCTTCCTAGGCTCCCACACACATGTATACTCATGCAAGCACACACATATAATTAAAAAAGAAATAATGCCAGGCAGTGGTGGCGCATGCCTATAATCCCAGCACTTGGGAGGCAGAGGCAGGTGGATTTCTGAGGCCAGCCTGGTCTACAGAGTGAGTTCCAAGACAGCCAGGACTATACAGAGAAACCCTGTCTTGAAAAACACTTACACACAAAAAATTAAAATAAATAAAATAAAATAAATAAAAATGGTACATTTTAAGGAACTTGCCATTGCTTAAAAAAAGACTTCTGAAAAGATTTAGAAGTGAACAACTCTACAGTGGTTCAAGAGAAGGCTTTTCATGTTTCAAGCATACAAAAATTGAAACAAGTACATTTTGTGCTTGCCTCCAATATGACATAAATCAAAATGCTGCACTCCAGAGTTAAGAGAGTTTTCTGATACAAAGAAACATGTACTCTCCTTGAGCGCTAAAAGCCAAACTCATTTGTGTTGGTCAGCATTGTCTGGCTGATCACAACTGCAGATGAGTGCAGTTCTTTACAAGAACACAATGCATGGCTCTCCCACAGGCCCCTGAGAAAAGTCTTATTATATAACACAGCACATCCCATGTGACAAACTCTGGCAATTTTGCTCACTATAAACACAGCAGGCATGAAGGGTGGGGGTGGGGAGTTCATGCTGTTTGTGAGGTAAAACCCTAAAGGAACTTGGTGCTGAAAGACCATCAGAGCTTTAGTTTGGACTAGAAGTTAAAGTCAGAAACAAATCCCAAAAGTTAAGGGGAAAGAAAAAAGGAGAGAGAAAAAAAAAGACAAACCACAAAACAAACCACTTTAATTTATGGTTGTGGGTTTCTTTCTTTTGTTTTTTATTTTTTTAAAGTATTGATTTTTGAAGAAACTAAGTGCAGAGCACATTCAGGTTGGAGCCTGCCTATCAGGGAGCAGAGAGCAGACAAAGGCCTCTCTTATGGCAATGTGATAGCTTTTCTATATTTGTTAGAGTTCTTTTAAGATTCATCCAACTCTTATGTGGTTCACTTCCAATAAACATTCAAGGACTATGAATGTTTAAGAGATGTCATGGGTTTAAACATAACCAACAAGAGCAGCTATGTTCTCAGAAATAACATATACTTTCATTTATAATATGTAAAGGCACGTATCAAGATTTCACTATGGAAACTTTCACGTTTGAGGAATTCTAGAGGCCTCTTACCTATAGTGTTATTCCCTTCCATTCCATGATCACCATTGGCTAGGAGTGTTGGTTTAGAAGATGGGATACCTGCAAAAAATCACAGAGAATAATTACTAATTAAAAAAAAAAAACCTGACTATGGAAATTGTTACTCTTTGTAGTATTATTTATTAGCAGTCCAAAGCACATCTTTGTCAATCTGAAATAAAAGCAAGCACATTAACTCCAGTCACCACAAGAAAGGCCTTTCTTTTTCTCTTTTTAGTTTTTTTTTTTTTTTTTTTTTTTTTTTTTTTTTTTTTGGGTTTTTCGAGACAGGGTTTCTCTGTATAGCCCTGGCTGTCCTGGAACTCACTCTGTAGACCAAGCTGGCCTTGAACTCAGAAATCCGCCTGCCTCTGCCTCCCAAGTGCTGGGATTACAGGCGTGCGCCACCACCGCCCGGCTTAGATGTATTTATTTTATTTACATGAGAAGGGTGTGTGTGTGTGTGTGTGTGTGTGTGTTGTTCAAGAAGGGAGATGGATCTCCAGAAGCCTATATATATATGAAGCCACCAGATGTGAAGACTGGAAACCAAACCCAGGGTTAAACTATAGCAACAACAGCTCTTAGCCACAGAGTCATCTTTTCACCCTGAAAAAGTCCTAGATGCTTTTGTTTGTTTGGGGTGTTAGGGATTGAGACAGAGTTTCTCTGTGTAGACCTGGCACTTGGCTCTTCTAGAACTCACTCTCTGACTCAGAGATCTCCCTGCCTCATGATCAAAGGTGTGCACCACCACTCTACCCCAGTGCTCAGTGGTTTTGCTCTATAAATTGTCAAAGATTACTAATAGATTCTAGTTTTTAGAAAATATCCATAAAGTACCTCAGGTTAAATAAGCATGTTTATTTCACTTGAAATGATCCAGGACTTAAGGCACTCCTCCAGTAGAAGCTTTAGAACACCATTATTGCTCCTGGACAAAAAAAGACTATACAGTAACTACCAGAAGTCCTCTGTTCTATTTTGTTTTGAGACAGGGTCTCAAAACAGGGTTCCTATAGCCCAATTCGGCCACAATCGTGTTGTATAAATACATATGAAATACGGATAAAACAGGGTATGGTGGTGCACTTAGAATGTGTTAGAGAGGAGAATTATTAAGGTCATGATCAGCTGGGCGGTGGTGGCGCATGCCTTTAATCCCAGCACTTGGGAGGCAGAGGCAGGCAGATTTCTGAGTTCGAGGCCAGCCTGGACTACAGAGTGAGTTCCAGGACAGTCAGGACTACACAGAGAAACCCTGTCTCGGGGGGGGGGGGGGAGTTCATGATCTTCAACTATAAAGTAAGTTTGAGGCCAACCTGGGCTACATGCGATCCTGCCTCTGAAAATCAAGTAGGTCAAGGTTTTGTGATTTTTGTAAGTGGTTACCTAACTGTTGAGCATTCTTTGCTGAAAAGACTATCTTTACCCTATTGAATTCCTGATGTGAATTTGTGGAAAATCAATTGACAGTGTTTAATGTTGGTCTTTGTCTAGACTTTCTATTCTGTTGTTTTTTTGTTTTTGTTTTTTTTTTCAGAATGTGTGTGCGTCAAACTCAGTTTTGCACTTTTAGTGCTTGGCTCTTAGTAGCTTAAAATTTTTATTCCAACCCTGGGCTTTCTATTCTGTTCTTCTCCGTGGGTATTTAAGTCTAGGTATTCAGACATCACATAAGCTTGGTAACAATTGATTTTCTTTCTGAGCAGGGTCTTTCACAGTCTTGGAGGTCACAGAGAATGGACTCCTCCCTCATGACCAGCTTTGGACACTAAACTGGCTGTTTTTGTGTGTCAACTTGACACAGGCTGGAGTTATTCACAGAGAAAGGAGCTTCAGGTGAGGAAATGCCTCCATGAGATCCAGCTGTAAGGCATTTTCTCAATTAGAGATCAAGGGGGAGGGCCCATTGTGGGTGGTGCCATCCCTGGGCTGGTATTCTTGGGTTCTATAAGAGAGCAGGCTGAGCAAGCCAGGGGAAGCAAGCCAGTAACATCCCTCCATGGCCTCTGCATCAGCTCCTGCTTCCTGACCTGCTTGAGTTCCAGTCCTGACTTCCTTTAGTGATGAACAGCAGTGTGGAAGTGTAAGCTGAATAAACTCTTTCCTACCCAACTTGCATCTTGGTCAGGATGTTTTGTGCAGGAATAGAAACCCTGACTAAGACAGCCACCCTCACCCATCTCCCTGGTTACACACTAATACTAAGAAAGGGAAAATCTTCAGAGGTATTTTTCCACAGATACTCTTCAAAGAAAAAAAAAATCAAAAAGCTACACTATTAAAATACAAACATAGGCTTTTCCTTTGGAAGGTAAAAAAAAAACAAAAAAAAACCAAAACAAAACAAACAAACAAAAAAAAACCCACACAGTCAAGCTCTCCCAGTCCAGAGCAGAAATCTTTGATAAGATTTTAATTGAAAAGATGGCTGTTACCTCAGAGGAGCAAGAGAAGCAAGGTACATCAGAGTAGAAATTAGAAAAAAAGAGATAAAAGGGTGAAAAGACAAGTTCCATTAACCATGCATACATAACACGTGCCTGTGTATCCCTCACAGAATGTCCTGTCCTTTTGTAGAGGGATCCAGATACGCTCCCCACCCCACACTTGGCATAAGGCCCCTTTCCTCAAACCATCAGCACTTAAGATTCATCATTCCTAGCTTAAGAAGGAGTACATTTTTTTTTAAAAAAATCTGTTGTTTTAAAATGTAAATTATTCAGCCGGGCGTGGTGGCGCACGCCTGTAATCCCAGCACTTGGGAGGCAGAGGCAGGTGGATTTCTGAGTTCGAGGCCAGCCTGGTCTACAGAGTGAGTTCCAGGACAGCCAGGACTACACAGAGAAACCCTGTCTCGAAAAACCAAAAAAAAAAAAAAAAAAAAAATAAATAAATAAATAAATAAAATGTAAATTATTTAAAAATGGAAATTTTACAAAAATTTGGGGCGTTTTTTGGCCATGAAAGTGGTGAAACTACTTTATAATCTGGTAATGGGTACTGTGACTAAAGGGTAGAAAAACAGAAAATCTCATTTTAAATGATTGAAATAAAACTTCCAAATAGTCTGGATTGAGCAGAGACAAAAAAGGCTTGAAGGAAATGAGTTTCAAGGATGCAGACGGCCATTCAGATGTCTCCGCACTTTCTGCCATTATCAAAGATGGGATTCTTCCGAGAATGCTAAAATTGGGAAGAATTAGGACAGTTTAAATTGTCCACTGTCCTTCTGTTAATGACGCCAAATTGCAGATGTAAAAGCTGTTGTTTGTTTTTAAGATTAAACTTTTCCTGGGGAAAATATGCTGGGCAATCTTCTAACTTGCTAACCCTTGAGTTGTCTATAGGATGTGTGACTATGGGATTCATGTGAATGGCTTAAATTTACCCAAAAAATGAGTCAAAGTATTCTGGAAACTTTAGAAGCCTCAAGCCTGGGGCTGGGAAATAATGTAAATAGAATTTGGAGTGGTTTAGTTTAGAAAGTAATTAGAATAAATCTTTTGCATTTTCTAGTTTGCAGAAATTTGTAATAAAGGCATTTAAAAAAAAAACTTCCAAATAGACAATTTATCAATTGAAAAATACTAACTTGCCGATGTATAATTAGTATGTAATTTATGGGAGAAAATAAAAACATAAAATGAATATAAACAGAGTACTGTGACATTATTTAAAATAGCAAAAAGTCGAGCCGGGCGTGGTGGCGCACGCCTGTAATCCCAGCACTTGGGAGGCAGAGGCAGGTGGATTTCTGAGTTCGAGGCCAGCCTGGACTACAGAGTGAGTTCCAGGACAGCCAGGACTACACAGAGAAACCCTGTCTTGAAAAACCAAAAAAAAAAAAAAAGCAAAAAGTCTGTGAAATGATTTACCATAGAGTAAAATACCACTGAGAAGCCAGAACATGGGCAGAGAGGGAGGAGGGTGGGAAGAGGCTAATATGGCAGATAAGCATTATGTAAACATACATTCTCATCCTCCATTCCCACTCGCAAGTAATCAGAAAGTAACATCACTAGCAAATGTTAAGGGGAAGAATAGGACACAGGATAGACACAGAACGACTTTTACAAAATCCTCTCTCAGATAAGCACATTAAAGAATTTAAGTGAGGTTAAAGAGAACAACTTGTGTATTGTATGGATGCATCACCTGTGGCTTAGGCAGGAAATAGCAGGTGGGACATCTGGTAAAAGAATTCTGGGATAGAGCCAGGTAGGAGATTCACCTGTAAGATGTGACGAGATGGACACATGGTACCTGAGCACAGGTGACCAGCCATGTGGCAGAATGTAGGCTGGAATAAATGGGATATTTTAAGTTATATCTGTCAGAGAAGACCCTAGCTATATGGCCAAGGTATTTGTAAATATATTTTGAGTCTGAGTCTTATTACTGGGAGCATGGGGCTGGGAGGAAGAACCAGGGCCTAACTTCAACAAAAAACCATATTGGGAACCAGAATGTTGTAGAAAATATTGAATTTCAACCTAGGGCTTCTACCCCAACTTTGATTATTCAGTTTCTGATTAAAAAAACACACAGGACCTTTACATCTATAAAAAGCCTTTATTAGCACTAATACTGTACAGATATCTACCCTCTATGCTATTAAAATCTATTTCCTATCAATAACCTTGAGTTATTACTTACTATGTTTCATCAGGGCTGCTCTTAACTCCAATTGGCCAACCCTCAAAGCCATACTTTCTTCACTCCTAACCCATGGTGTCTTTCTCCTCTCCCCACCTTCTTCTCTGTGTTCTTGGTTCTCCTTCAACCCCAAGCACAGAAACTCCTCTGCCCAGCTATTGGCTGTCGACATCTTTATCCACCAATCAGGCATATTTTGGGAGTTGGGGAGCAAGGTCACATAAACCTGGATCTACATGCAGTCTCTGGTTGCAAACTGTATTGAGCATAGCAAAAGACCAAACTTCAACAAGAGGATTTAAAAACAGCAGAGAGCTGGAGAAATGCTTCGTTGGTCTAATGTCCTCTACTAATCTTGACAGGAGCCAGGAAAAAGACATATGCAAGCAACACTCATACACATAAAAGTAAAATTAAATAAATCTTTTTTTAAAAAGGTGGTGACATGTACCTTTAACCCCAGCACACCAGAGACAGAGGCAGGCAGAGCTCTGTGAATTCAAGCTAGCCTTATCTGCAGAGCCATTTCCAGGATAGCCATAGAGAAAAACTGCCTTGGGGAGAAGGGGCCTGCAAAGCTGGGTAGGGTGGTACATATCTAATGTCATCTCTACACGTGAGTGAGCAAAGAGGGCTGAGAATTCAAAGTCAGCCCCATCTAAGCAAGATGACACCACCTCGAAAGAAAAAAGTAATCAGGAATCTAGAAATTAACACAGAAAGACAGCCTTGGGGCTGAAGAAATGGTCAGAGACTATACTGCTCTTCCAGTAGACCAAAGTTTAGTTCCCAGCACCCAAACAGTGGGCAGACAACTGCCTGTAACTCTATTTCACCTCTGTGGATACCTGCATTCACCTATACAAACAAACAAACAGAAAAACCCACATATACACATAATTAAACATAAATCTTAAAAAATAATAACCTCCAGTGATCTAAAAATCATGACAATATGCAGCCAATGAAAATTAACAGAAACACACAAAGGAACCACAGGCTAGATGTGGTTAGATGATTAGTACTTCAATGAATAGCAAAGTTGCAAAATTTGGTCCTTCTCCACATATCCACCCTTCACTCCTACTATAGTACAGTCAAGCCTCCTGTCAGCTCCCAAATCAAAGTACAAACCAGACACCATGCTGGAACAAGGGTCTATCTCACCAGCGACACTGATATCCAGAAGTCACACCCAGGGGATTGTCCACAGACACTCACAGGCATAGGAAAAGCTATCCATCACAGCATCTCTCAAACAAGTGTTCTAATAAAAAGCCAAGGAAAAGGCAACAACCAAAGTGAACCAGTACCACCTAGGTAAACCATATAGACATAGCTAGGTGAGCAACCTGAGCTTCGCTCCCAGACCAAATAAGAGTTCTATAAAAGGCATACTTCCAGGCGGGCATGGTGGCACATGCCTGTAATCCCAGCACTTGGGAGGCAGAGGCAGGCGGATTTCTGAGTTTGAGTTCAAGGCCAGCCTGGTCTACAGAGTGAGTTCCAGGACAGTCAGGGCTACACAGAGAAACCCTGACTCAAAACAAACAAACAAACAAACAAAAAACAGAAAAAACAAAAACAAAAAACTTCCCTCAGAGAGCCAAGAAAGTTAATCATGCAAATAGGAAACAAAGTGTAGAGAGAATCAGTAACATCACCTGCCAATAAAGTGCTGTAGGCCTATTAGCTTAGGCAGGAAATAGGGAGGTGGAAGTTTTAGTATAGAGAGGAGTTCTAGGAAGAGAGACAGGTCCAAAGGTGATTAGCCCCCAAACTCTGGGGGAGGATGGTCACATGGTCTGAGAACAAGGTAACCAACTAGATGGCAGAACTTAGAATAGAATAACAGGATGGTTAAATTATGAGCTAGTCAGGGAACAATCCAAGGCTTTTGACCTAGGCATTTATTCATATGTAAGAAGTCTTGGAGTTGTTATGGGTAACTTATGTGCAGGCAGGAGAGCACACAAAATTAATCAAAAGCATGGCCTAAACATGGTGAATTACTAATGACTAACAAATTATTTTGAAATGTAGATGGTTACCAATTATTTATATCAAGATTAAAAGAATTTAAAAAGGAGTTGTCAATTTCTAGAAAACAAGAATAATTTTTGAAAAGTTTCCTTATCACATAATTTAAATTACTCTTCTACCACATTCTTGGTCACTTAAGTTTTCAAAATCAAAGTACCTACAAAATAGAATACAGAGACAGCTGGATGGCTCAGAGGTACGCGTGCTTGCTATGCAGCCTGCAGCTAATCTCGGGGCCTGAGGGTTTCCTCCACTGCTACCGGTTGCCCTTCAGATATTTCCTTTCTCTTAATTCCTTTTTTTAAAAAAGTTAGTCTTTAATCTTCCTTTACAGTCTGGCCACTACTTCCCACCCTTTGATGTCTCTTAATTCTGTAACTGGCAGAAAAAAAAAAAAATGAACACAAACAAGACCACCACAGACTATCATTTTGAGGGCTCATCCTGGACTTCTAAAGGTTTCATTTCAGGTCCTCATTTCAGGATTTGAGGGCCACTGACTCATCAAGGTGGGGACAAAATCCGAGAAACCTTCAACTTCAACTTCCCTACTGACTGTCCTCCTAGACAACTGTCTGGAGTCAGATGCTCAGGTGTTTAGGAAGAGATCTCTGTCTATTTCTCAACCAGTGCATGGGCTAAATATCTTCTAGGGACTAAAGAAAAGTGACTCCCAAGATAAACTCTTCATTATAATACCAATCTTTCCATCAAAGTAAGCTCTGTAAATGAGGTAAAGGTCCCTAAAATTTCCATGTCTACATTTTCTCTTACATCTGGGATTTCCAGATCTTGCCAAATGCTAAAGGATGGACCCACAGATTCTAGCTGTAGTGGGCTTCATGTGTCTAATCCAAGTTGTTTTTCAGGCTTCACCCAAACATTATATATTAAGTCTCAGGGAATCTTTGGGCATCTCTAAATGTCCTGTAATCGTGGAAAGTCACTTTTCCGTTGTTCAGAAAGGCCATGAAAATGCCACTTAGTGGACTCTCAGTGTCGTGTCTGCAAAGAAGAGGGTCAACAAAGAGGAAAATTCCTCCAAGGCCTTTCATTTCTCTTCATACAGCTGGAATGACTGGCAACAGAGATAACAGGTGTGGGAAGCTCCTCCCAAACCAAGTAACCCTGAGGACCAGGATCTTAGGATCTTAAACACCTAAAGGATTTATGTATTTCTCAGATGTTGTACTTAATCATATGAAATTTTTTGGATAACTATTTCCACTAATGATTCTCTTCCTGATAACATTATGTTTCTAAGAGTACTTCTCAGAGCAATAATATGATGTTTTATGTCATAAGCAATGTTTCCTGATTAATAAAGTCTACCAGAAACACTGTAGAGATGATGATGCCAAATTGTGACTTCAACAAATAAAATCTGGATTTTACGTTTGGTCCATATTGTTCACATCCGCTGGATGTTAGTTACAGCAGGTACATGGGCATAGTCAATTCTTTTTTTTTTTTTTAAATCTATTTTATGTATATGAGAACACTGTAGGTGTCTTCAGACACACCAGAAGAGGGCATTTGATCCCATTACAAATGGTTGTGAGCCACCGTGTGGTTGCTAGGAATTGAACTCAGAAACTCTGGAAGACTAGTCAGTGTTCTTAACCACTGAGCCATCTCCCCAGCCCATAGTCAACTTTTTTTTTTTTTTTTTTTTTTTTTGAGACAGGGTTTCTCTGTGTAGCCCTGACTGTCCTGGAACTCACTCTGCAGACCAGGCTGGCCTCGAATTCAGAAATCCACCTGCATCTGCCTTCCAAGTGCTGGGATTAAAGGCGTGCGCCACCACCACCCAGCCATAGTCAGTCAGATAAGTTATTGCCAATAGGAATTCTACCGGATTCTGAAAATACATTCTGGTGTACATTCCAGCCAGGGAAATGAGAATGTTAACATCGACCGGGTGTGGTGCACGCCTGTAATCCCATCACTTGGGAGGCAGAGGCAGGCAGATTTCTGAATTCGAGGCTAGCCTGGTCTACAGAGTGCGTTCCAGGACAGCCAGGGCTATAGAGAAACCCTGTCTCGAAAAACAAAACAAAACAAAACAAAAAACAACAATAACAAGAAAAAAAACTTAAAAAGCCAGCAGAGACTGGGGGGTAAGAGTATTGGCGGAGGGTTGGAGACGGGTCAGAGAAGAATAGAGTCAGAGTACAGTCCTAGTGGCAGAAGAGCAAAGTCAAAAAGAATGAAAAGTGATAATTGAGAAGGTGACAGGTGAGCCAGGAGAAGCTGAGCTGAGTCCGAGAAGATATTGTTAGGAGACAAGAGAAGAACCCACACAGAGTAGAGAAAAAAAGAGAAAAGCTATATTCCAGGATAGCCAGGACTACACAGAGAAGCCCTGTCTCGAAAAAGCAAAACAAAAAATAAAAAGAAAAGGGGTAAGAAGCGGAGCGGCAGGTGTGCTGTGAGGAAAAGAGCCATGAGATAGCTTTACACCAAACAGAAAGACTGAGCACAGGCTCAACACAGGGGTGTGCAATTCTGCACTGTCAGACTCTTGCCAACATCACCCTCTTGTGGCAAATTTGGCAGACTGCACTGTTTCATTAAGGCCAAGTCACATGAACAAAAATACCCTGCAGTCTATTAGCCTGTCCAGACTGACTTACATCTAGGAAGCCCCATATCCTCTATACTTTGCACATGATCTGAAAATGCTGATACAAAGGCTCATCCTTGAACACTTTTTATAGTTTATTTTATTTTTTGTATTTTTTATGTAGACCAAGAATTTGCTATGTAGACCAGGCTAGGTTGGCCTAGAACTCAGAGATCTACCTGCTTTCCAAATGCTGGGATAAAAGGCATGCACCACCACCTATCCTTTTATTCTACATAAATGCTAGCCTCAAAGAACTCAGTCTTAACTTCTATCTTACAAAATGGCACACAGAAAAAAGTGACTGCCCACCAGCTTGCTCACTGCTTTGCGGAAGCCAACAATGAATACGATTCTCACTAGTGTAAGACAGTCACAGAATCTGTTACTTGTAATTGAAAGGCCTGCAAGGACCAGGTGCAGAGTGCTATTAATGAACTCCTAGGCATTGGGCAGTTTAGGAGTAATCAGGGAAGAACAATACACCCCAAAACAATTTCAAATGCATTAGACTACAAGCAAGCTACTGCACCCACTCATGAAATGCCCTCCTCACTTTAACAGAAAAGGATTCTTGGAGGAGCTGGTGCTATCATGGATATTACAAAACTATACATGGAGAAAAAAAAGCAACTGTCCTATACTGATTTCATCAACTACTCTTATTTTATGTTTTGAGATGAGGTTTCTTGTAGCACGTTAGTCTTGAAAAGCCTATGCTTTTCACCTATGTAATCACCTTGATTTCTTTATCAAGCTAGAATCTCATAGGTATGGATGACCACATATGGTTTACTGTTGACTTTTTAGTTAAAGACAATTAGGGTGGTCATTTAAGAATTAAAGGAGCCGGGCGGTAGTGGTGCACGCCTGTAATACCAGCACTCTGGGAGGCAGAGGCAGGCGGATTTCTGAGTTTGAGGCCAGCCTGGTCTACAGAGTGAGTTCCAGGACAGCCAGGGATATACAGAGAAACCCTGTCTCAAAAAAAAAAACAAAATTAAAGGAAATAAAAACAACTATTGTCCAGAGAGTTCTATTACATGTATAGCTCATTCAGCTGCTCCTTCTATATCTAGATATGATGACACAATGGTTTAAAACTTCCCTTGACTAGCCTGAGCCTAAAATAAACAAGAGAGAACCTAACCAAGCCTGCTCCAAAAGCAAAAAAAAAAAAAAAAAAAAAAAAGGGTATGTACCGCGAATTTGAGCACAAAAAAAATGTAAAATAAAACAAAAATAATGAAGTACAATAGGCCTTGAGGCACATGCTTATAACCCCAACAGTGTGAAAGTTGAACCAGGAGGAAAAGTTCCAGAATAGCATAGGCTATATCCTAAGATCAAAAGTAACAATAAGTCTTTAGAGTTCTTCCATAATGCCATAAAAACTATTCCAAAGAACTTACTTGTGGTTAGAGATGGCTCACTGTCTAAATCCATTTTTTGTTATAGCACAGAATCCAAATTCAGTTCTCAGAGTATATGTAGGGCAGCTTACAACTGCTTCTAATAACTCCAGGCACCTATGGCCTCTGTGAATATCTGCATATACATAGCATTACTTACACAAATACATAAACATAAATAAAAATAAAATAAAACCTTTTCATTACTTTTTTTGTTTTGTTTTGTTTTGTTGTTTAATATAGGGTTTCTGGGTAGTCCTAGTTGTCCTGGAACTAGCTCTGTAAATCATGCTAGCCTTGAATGCAGAGATCCACCTACTTCTGCCTTCTGAGTGCTAGGATTAAACCAATGCACCACCACTGATTGGCTATAAATCTTTCTTCGCAGTGGTGGCGCATGCCTTTAATCCCAGCAGAGGCAGAGGGAGGTGGATTTCTCAGTTTGAGGCCAGCCTGGTCTGGCCTCACTCAACTACAGAGTGAGTTCCAGGACAGCCAGGGTTATATAGAGAAACCCTGTCAAAAAATCAAAAAACAAAAAAACAAACAAAAAAGAAAAAAAGAAAAAAGAAAAAGAAAAAGAAAAAAAGAAAGAAAAAGAAAAAATATTGGTTCTTGGAACTAAGTGATGACTGTTTAAGAGCACCCGGTGCTTTTGTAAAAAAGATCCGGGTTCAGTTCAAGTTCCCACATCATAGCTTAGAATCATTCTCATCATGCTAACTCACACTCAAGATGCTGCCCCATAAAGTGGTGAGGTTGAAGATGCTTTAAGTTCAAGGCTGATAAAGTGGAACAGACAGGGATTTCCAGGGCAGCTTGAGTTGAAGCATGAGATTCTGTCTCAAAAATACCAAACCACTAACCAAATATGCATACAGATTACTAGAAAACAAATATTCCTCATAAATATAGATGTAAAAATTAAAACATTAGATAAACATATAAATAAATAAATAACCCACAGCCTAGTATTAATAAAGCTGCCCTTTCTTAAAGGCTTTAAGTGTGTTTTTACTCCAAACCTGGGATCACCCCAAAAGTCTGATTCCAAGCTGGAATATAAGCAGAAAGTTAGTATATTTAATTTCACAAAGCTATGTTCAAATAAAAGAAACAGCAGGAACTAAGAAACAGCAGGAACTTTTTTTTTTTTTAGAGACAGGGTTTCTCTGTGTAGCTCTGGCTGTCCTGGAACTCACTTTGTGGACCAGGCTGGCCTCAAACTCAGAGATCCACCTGCCTCTGCCTCCCAAGTGCTGGGATTAAAGGCGTGTGCAACCATTGCCCGGCAGCAGAAACTTTAATAGAGGAAATTATGAAGCAGGTTAGACAGTAGAAGAACATTACAGAAGATACTAGGATTAAGTCATCACCAGCTTCATTAACTAATTTATTTGACTAATGAGCAATGTAGAAATAAAACTAAACCTTGATTTCTTTCTTCCTCTTTTTTTTTTTTTTTTTTTGGCTTTTTCAAGTCAGGGTTTCTCTGTGTAACCCTAATTGCCCTAGAGTTCATTCTGTAGAGCAGGCTGGCCCTTGGACTCAGAGATATCCACCTGCCTCTGTCTCCTGAGTGCTAAGACTAGCCTTGTTTCCAATAGAAACTTCAAGTGACTGGTGTACATCAGAACCTCAGTGGTGAGAGTCATGACCCCACTCTGCACTCTGAACATCCCTTTCAGCTTAAGCACTTACCTTCAACCTGGCTAGTGTCTAAGCATGGTTTCTTTTTGGACTCTGAGTTTCCAGATTTCTCATCACCATCCATGAGAGGAATAAACTCAGATTTTTCCACAGTTTCTCCCACAATATCATCATAGGGCTCTGCCTCCAGCGCAGCCATGAAGTCTCGCTTTATCTCTCCCTCAATTTCTGGAGGTGGTTCTGTCAACGCATCCACAAGACTGAGGTCGGCCATTCTGTACCACTGCAACTGCCTGTTAGGGGCAAAGAGAAGTGTCACATGAACACTGCAAATGAAAACACTTCTAGAACCTCTCATCAGTTGTTTTCAAGAGAACCAAAATATAAAACTTTACATCCTGCCAACACTTTTCAGGACCAATCAATCACCCAAGGTGAGTACTGCTGAGGACAGAGTTCCCATCTCTCTCCACCACAGAAAAGTCAAGGTCTTATTTGAGATAGGATCTTGCTATATGTAGCCCAAGCTAGCCTAACTCACAATGAATCTTCTACCTCAATCCCCACAGTACTCAGATTACAGGAATGTGTAATCAAACCCAGCTTTTTTTAAATTAATACAGAAAATAAAGCACAAGCAGGTTGTGACAGCAATGCCTTAATCCCAGCATTCAGGAGGCAGAGGGAGGAAGGAGGAATTCAAGGCCAGCCTGATCTACAGATCCTGAGTTCTAGGAGTACACAGAGAAATTAAAATTTGAATTGAAATCCGAGTATGCCAGACACTGCCAAAATGATAAACAAACAAACAAATATCTTCACTCATAGCCAGTAACATCCACATCAGGTCTTAAAGAAAACTATATTTAAGCCGGCAGTGGTGGCGCACGCCTGTAATCCCAACACTTGGGAGGCAGAGGCAGGTGAATTTCTGAGTTCGAGGGCAGCCTGGTCTACAGAGTGAGTTCCAGGACAGCCAGGGCTACACAAAGAAACCCTGTCTCGAAAAACCCCCAAAAAAGAAAAAAAGAAAACTATATTTACTTACTTATGTGTTTTATGTTATGTGTACCACATGCATGTTTGCTGCCTGTGGTGGTCAGGAGGATGTTAGAAACCCTAGAGTTACAAATGAAACCTAATCTAACACAGGTCCTCTGGAAGAAGTGGCATTGCTTTTAACTGCTGAGCCATCTCTCCAGGCCTTAAGTTGAATCTCATAATATCTTTTCTACTGCCCCATGATCCACATCGGATCAGAGAATATTTGGGGGGGGTGGTTTTTTTTCGAGACAGGGTTTCTCTGTATAGCCCTGGCTGTCCTAGAACTCACTCTGTAGACCAGGCTGGCCTCGAACTCAGAAATCTGCGTGTGCCGCCACCACCCGGCGAGTGAATAGTTTTTAAAAGGATATACAAGAACAGATTATTCCTATAGAAAAGACTACATTATCAGGCAAGTAAAACCATCTTATCATAAAACTACATACAAAACCTTATCTTGGGATGAGTACTGCCTCATCATTCACTTGTAGATAGCAGAGTCAACAATGACCACACTCAGCACTGCTATGCCAGCATGAAAAATAAACTGTCTCAGCCACCAAGATGGTTCAAAAAATAACGTACTTGCCACATAGCCTGACAACCTGAGTTTAAGCCCCAGATTTCTATGTTAAAGGTGGAGAAAACCAACTTTTCATGAAGCTGTCCTTTCATTTCTACATATGTGCCAAGCACACATACAATCACACACATATGTCATATACATATTAAAATTTTAAAACAAAATGATTTGATACATGTTTTGAGTGGAAGTATCCTGTGAGCAGACAAAACCATTCCCAAAAGCCATATAATTTTATATATATATAATGGTTTTTCGTGACAGGGTTTCTCTGTGTAGTCCTGGCTGTCCTGGAACTCACTCTGTAGACCAGGCTGGCCTCGAACTCAGAAATCCACCTGCCTCTGTCTCCCAAGTGCTGGTATTACAGGCGTGCGCAACCATGCCCGGCTCCATATATTATGCTGAATGAAGATCCTAGTGCTAGGGTGGGCCCTTCTCTAGGAGATGTGGGCTAAGAAGTCCCATAGCTCCCAAAACAATACAGGCTACTGCCACAAAAGTTGAGTGCCCATCAGTACAAGCTGGTAAAAAACTACTACTGAAGACATCACATACTCATGGTAGGGCACAGGGTGGGTGTGGGGGTAGGGGTTGGAGGAGGGGGATCAAGTTATAAGTTTTACTCTGCTGGCTAGATTTCACAATCCCCAAAAGGTACTATGGGTTTTTGTTTAGTTGGTTTTGAGACAGGGTCTATTCAAGTACAACAGACTGGCCTCAAATCTGCTTGCTATCTTCTCTCCTGTCTCCACCTCTCAACTATTGGAATAAGAGGTATGTACCACCATGTGGGCTTTACTTTCTTCCATCTATAGATTCTTAATAGCCTTTTAGAGTTATTATGGACAGTATTTATAAATACCAGAGCACAATGGCACATCCATTATCCCAGTACCACTTCTGTGTGCATGTTCTATGTCTATTTAAATGTGGTGCCATGTAAAGAATAACTAAACTATCCTCATGCTGATTTTAGGCTAGAGGGACTCACAACCAGATTTCAGAAAGGTAAAACAGGAAGACTAAATTCTAGACCAGTCTGGCTACATACAGAAGTTGCATTTATACATGTATATACACACACACACACACACACACACTTCTTGTAGAAAATGATTCTAGGGCTGGATAGATGGCTCAGCGGTTAAGAGTACTGACTGTTCTTCAAAAAGTCCTGAGTTCAAATCCCAGTAACCACATGGTGACTTACAACCATCTGTAATGAGATCTGATACCCTCTTCTGGACTGTCTGAAGACAGCTACAGTGTACTTACATATTATAAATAAATCTTTAAAAAAAAAGGAAAATGATTCTAAGGGAAATGTTAGAAGTGAAATTAACGACTATTGAAAGCACACTTTATTTTGTAAATGAAAGAAATCGTTTTTCTATTCTAAAATATGTACACATAAGAGATTCTTTAAGTGCTCAACAGATCCGTCAAACTGTTTTGCAAAGTGTATCTATAACAATAACATGTACATTTTACCCCACACATACAAGAAGTTATTTAACAATAAATTATGCTTCAATATTATTTTATGTTTTATGAACAAAAAGGTACTACACTGAACCAAGCATGCCTCTAATCCCAGCACTTGGGAGGCAGAGATGGGTGGAGCTCTGTGAGTTCAGGGTCATCTTGGTCAGCTCAGCATAGGAGCTCCAGGACTAAGGTTACAACAGTGAGACCAGTGGGACAAAAAAATTCAAGGCACAGGGCAGTGGCGGTGCATGCCTTTAATCCCAGCACTCGGGAGGCAGAGGCAGGTGAATTTCTGAGTTCAAAGCCAGCCTGGTCTACAGAGTGAGTTCCAGGGAAGCCAGGGCCAGAGAAACCCTGTCTCAAAAAACCAAAAAACAAAAACAAAAACAAAAATTCAACACAACACAGTCTTGTTTTCATATCAAGACCTCAAGAAGATAAGAGTCTTATTATTAAAAACCTTATTATAAACCCTGTCTCAAAATCAAAAACAAAAAACATTATTAGCTAGGTTTCTTGGTATATGCGGTAATCCTAGCTGAGGCTGAGACAGAAGGATTTTGAGATGTCTTAAAACATTCAAATCAGAAATAAAGACAGAAAAAAAGAAACAAATTAAAGAAAAATATCTTTGTGAATGAGAAAATTTTATTTCTAAAAGTTCTTTTTCTCTGGCCATTTATTCATTGATCTATATAGATAATCAAGTTAATTTAAAATGGATTTATAAGAGACAGAATCTAAAAATGAATCTGATATCTATGGTGGTTTAATTTGATGCTGGAGCCTTAAGTAAATCACCTTTGGAGTTCCTCGTAGTTTTGTGGCCCATATCTTTAATCCCAGGTAATCTCAAAGTTCCAGGCTAGCCTATTCTACAGAGGAATTGCAGGGACTCTGTCTCAAAAAGGCAAATAAATAAAAATATTGTTTCTATCAGAAATAACAAGGAAGGTATTACAATATGGCTGCCTAAATAAGACCTAAAGAAAAACAATACTGAGAGACATGCTAACATGGAAGGTTGAAATCAGTTTTCACCAGTACAAAGAACTACTGGCAACTAATGACTGTTTAAAGAGAGAATCAATACAAAGTGACTAGCCCTGAAATTACATATAGACAAGAATCACTAAAAAGACTCAGCAGGTTAAATTCATATATTTATGTATATATGTTTAAACAATAATAAGGAAGTGTTGGGGAAACATGAGAGGAGTTGGAGAGGGGGGTACATAGGAGGGGTAAAGGAAAGGCAAGGAAGAAATAAATTTTAATTCATGTTTGTTTTGTATTGTTGTGTTTATTTTTGCTTTGGGTTTTTGTGTGTTTTCCTTCCCCCCCCCGAGATGTATGGTTGGCTGGTTGGTTGGTTGGTTGGTTGGTTGGTTGGTTGGTTGGCAGGTTGGTTACTTCCTTCCCCTCTCTGTATAGCCCTGGCTATCATGGTCACTACGTACACCAGGCTAACCTCAAACTCAAGAGTGCTTCTTGCCTTTGCCTCCCAAATCCAGAGATTAAAGGCATTTATCGCCATACTTGGCAAAATAAAATTTTAAAAATTAAAAATGGTTCCAAATCAGGCCGGGTGGTGGTGGCGCATGCCTTTAATCCCAGCACTTGGGAGGCAGAGGCCTGCGATTTCTTCTGAGTTCAAGGCCAGCCTGGCCTACAGGCCAATAGAGCTATGTACTGAGACCCTGTCTCAAACCAAACCAAAACAGACTAGTTGCCCAGACTACTGTTTATTGTAATTAAATATAAATAAATAGTTTTAATCTATATTAAAATCAGGCCGGGCGGTGGTGGCGCATGCCTTTAATCCCAGCACTTGGGAGGCAGAGGCATGCGATTTCTGAGTTCGAGGCCAGCCTGATCTATAGAGTGAGTTCCAGGACAGCCAGGGCTACACAGAGAAACCCTGTCTCGAAAAACAAACAAACAAAACAAAAACAAAAACAAAAACAAACCAACAACAAAAAAAATGGCTCCAAATCAAAAGCTTTATAAAAAGTAGACTCAGTTATATGGCTTACTATATAAGTTTTGATGGGGAAAGGAAGGAACTAAAAAATGGAACTCAGTGCACTCCTGAACCAATCTTACTGGAGAGCTTAAGACACTCCACTCTGCTCTAGCTAACAACATCAACAGAGACTTGATACCTCACTGTCAAAAAACAAGCCCCATGTGGGCTAAGTAGGCAGGAAGAACACATGTTCTCCAGGACAGCAATTTGGACATCTGATCTTTCCTTTTGACCACATGTCTGGGGTGAAATTATCTGGTTACCAAGGTCTTAATAAAAACAGGTAAAGCAAGGCAACAGAAAACTCTGTGACATGATGACAAAGCACTCAAGAGAATATTGGTTCTTTTACTCTTCTTACTGTTTACTATTAATAGCTGTGTGCTCATAAATAATAAATAACACAGGATGAGATCATAAATATCTTCTGTGGTGGTTTAGATAACTCACGAAGTCTGAGATTACTGACTTAAAATTATTTTGGGGGGAAAGGTCAATATAGATTAAAACTATTTATTTATATTTAATTACAATAAACAGTAGTCTGGGCAACTAGTCTGTTTTGGTTTGGTTTGAGACAGGGTCTCAGTATATAGCTCTATTGGCCTGTAGGCCAGGCTGGCCTTGAACTAACAAAAGATCCACCCTGCTTCTGTTTTCTGAAGTGCAAAGATTACAAGTATGTCACTGCGCTGGGCTGTGGTGGCGCAGCCGGGCTGTGGTGGCGCACGCCTGTAATCCCAGCACTTGGGAGGCAGAGGCAGGTGGATCTCTGAGTTCAAGGCCAGCCTGGTCTACAGAGTGAGTTCCAGGACAGCCAGGGCTATACAGAGAAACCCTGTCTCGAAAAACCACAAAAAAACAACAAAAACAAACAAGTATGTCACTTTGCTTGGTTTGAGACAATTTTTCAAACATAGAAAATCCTCTAAAAACTTCACTCATTTATCTGATGTGAAACTGCCACTCTAGCTTACAAATGGCCAGCGGCTACCTCTGGCCAAGTTGGTTACTGTGTTTGCTTGTGAAAGAAAAATGGAAAGCAAAGGCCTAAACAGTGCAACCATCAATCAAAAGTATTATTCCTTAACAACTACAGTATTTTCATTTCACTCTGAACCCTAGACACTAGTCTATGATACTACGCCCCACTCTAGACTCTTATTTTAAGTGGGTAAAAGACACACATTCCTGAAAGGACTACTGTTCACATGCAGTGTAAATTAAGATCTCATCAAATCACTTTCTTCCTCACCCCCAAAACAAGTTTCATTCAAAGTGTTTTGGGTTTTAGTGTGAAAGGGAAGAAAAATAATTTAGCAGCCAGCACACAGCAGATACTGTTTCAACATGCTGGCAAGTCTGATAGCTTTCAAAATGTTGTCAATTGTCTTTTTTTATTGCCCTGTATTACTTTTTAAAATTACCACTTGCATCACTGTTTCTCAAAGATAAATACATTTCAAACAGTAAATTTAATTAAAAAAATATTTTGCCAGAGAGTCTCACTATGGTACCTAAGACTGGCCTAAAACTCTTAAACTTGGTTCCTGGGTACCCAGGACTACTGTGTGTGTGCTATTATGGTTAGTAATTATACTGAAAACCATCTGTTCTTAATACTCAGGTAAACTATTTTGATAACACCATGCCTGATATCAGGGGATTACAGTGCTATAACAGGAATGTAGACAACTGCTACTTAATATTTTCTTCCTCCACTCCTCCCTCCGACCCCACTCCACCTTTCATGGTTGGTTTAAATGACACAGGATTCTGAAGCTGACACTGAGCTGCTAGTGTCATTATAGAGAATGCTGTTACCAAAATGGATTCTTGTTCTCCTCAGGCTTGGAAAGAACCCAGCATCCCAGACAGTCTTGGAGATCACTTATAATCTGACAGGCTGAATATAGTTGGCATTGTCATGAGTTAATATTCAAATATCATTTTTTTTTTCAGTTTGCCTAGCAAGCTTTCAGCTATTAAACTATAACTTTATTTCCCAGGTTTGTTTTCAACTTATTTATTTCAGAGACTTACTACATAACAAGCTGAATCTTATTTCTGTTTTGACTGTATGGTTTTTTAATTTATTTAACCAAAAAAAAAAAAAAAACTTGACTTCCATAAATATGGTATTTCATTCTAAGTAAAATCAATCATTAAGCCAGGCTATCTAGAGAGATCAGCTACCACTTTTCACTGGCTTTAAGATTCCTTAGACATATCGGAATTTCTCCTGCTTTGTTGGCAAACTTACAAATTGCAATAGATAACTTAGTGGGATCCTATCTTAAGCAATATCCCTTTGAAGAATATTAACCTTCCATCTCCAGATATCTCCCCCTTTACAACACAAGGGCACCAGCTGTACTATTATGAATTGATGAAATTTCCAGGGTTGGCAGAGTTCTACTCACAGTCATTTGTTCTGTTCATCACTGGATTATAAACAAAGAGAACCCACAATTACTGGAATAGCTGAGGCTGCCTTTCACCCAGCTTAACTTCTACATGAACAACTTACTGGTAGAAGGTAAAAGACATTCCATTTTACTTCTACCTAGTTTCCAAATAAGTAGCTCCTTTTCTCACTATTTTAGACAGCCTTTCCCTTAAATATAAAAACATTGCAAACATATGTACACTCATTGAGACTCATTAAATACCCTTGCAACACCAAGTTCAAAACCAAACTTGCTTACTTACAAAAACTATGCAGGCAACTTGGGTTCAGTCATGACTGAAGGTAATTTGGATCTACAAACAATCACCAGTCTGCCACATTTCTGACACAAGTAAATTTAAAATCTTCTCCAGCAAGATACCTCCCACTGTTAGCCATTTGATACACAGAGCAAGTCTGCTGAAGACTGGCTGTGGGGGCCGAAACCAGAGATGAGAATGACACAGCAGCTACATTTCTGTTGTAATCATTCTTTGCAGGCAATATTTTTTATCTCAGTCATAATAAAATCAGTCTTAAAATTCTGGACAATTGCCGGGCGGAGGTGGCGCATGCCTTTAATCCCACCACTCGGGAGGTAGAGGCAGGCAGATTTCTGAGTCCAAGGCCAGCCTGGTCTACAGAGTGAGTTCCAGGACAGCCAGGGCTACACAGAGAAACCCTCCAAAAAAAATTCTGGACAATTATCACTCAAGGTTTTGAAAGAAAGCATATTGTTAAACAACTTTTCTATTATGCTTTCTTTCTTTCCTTCCTCTAACTAAAAACGTTAACAAATAATATTCAGTTACATACACCTAGCTAGAAGTTCTTTCTAACTAAAAATATCTACAGCTGAGAACTGAAGACAAAGTAAGAACACTTGTTCTCGCAGAGAATCTGGGTTCAATTCCCAGCCCCCACATGCCAGCTCACAAACATCTTTAATTCCAGTTCCACAGGATCCAATACTCTTTTTTCAGACTTCTGAAAGTATGGCAAGCAACTGGCACACATATATACTCATAAAATAAATCTTCTAAAAATGAGCTTTTGAAAATAAATATGGACTGGGAGATGGCTCAGCGGTTAAAAGCACTGGCTGCTCTTATTGAAGTCCTGAATTCAATTCCCAGCATCCACACAGTGGCTCGCAACCATCTATAATGGTATGATTCCTTCCTCTGGTATATGGAGCACCCCTATGCATAAATAAATCTTAAATAAATAAATAAAGCATCTGAAAACCCTTTTTTTAAGAACACTTAAATTTAGTTGGTGGCATGTGTCTTTAATTACAGCAGTTATAAACAGAGGCTGGTGGATCTGTGAGATAGAGCCCAGCCTGGTCTACAAACTGAGTTTCTACACAAAGAAATCCTGTCTCCAAAAACCAAAAACAATAATAACAAAAATAGTTTAAATGACCTATAATTTGTTTTTTTTGTTTTTTTGAGACAGGGTTTCTCCGTGTAGTCCTGGCTGTCCTGGCACTCACTTTGTAGACCAGGCTGGTCTCGAACTCAGAAATCCGCCTGCCTCTGCCTCCCAAGTGCTGGGATTACAGGCGTGCGCCACCACGCCCGGCAAATGACCTATAATTTAATATCCTCACTTTTAAAAGATAATAAAAATGAGAACCAGGGAAAACGACTCACTTATAAAAGAAGGTGGTGCTAAGGAAGCTAAGAGAAGCAAGAATACCAGAAACACAAGCAGAAAGACAAAATAAACAAACGTTGTGTCCTAACAGTGTCTGCTATGTCTAATGCACACACTAGCATCACTATGTTGGAATACCTTTTGAAGCATGTCAACTTACACCTTCTTTCCTTCACTATCACAGTACCTACTTTTTATTTTTATTTTACTAATACATTTATTTGTGTGTGAGGATGCATGAGTACCAAGGCACATAAGGAGGTCATGAAGACAATTTGCCTTTGCTTCCAAAACCCATGCCTTTAATCCCCGCTCTGGGGAAGCAGAGCCAACAGAATCTCTGACCTTTTGTTTGTTTGTTTGTTTCTGTTTTTGTTTTTTGAGACAGGGTTTCTCTGTGTAGCCCTGGCTGTCCTGGAACTCACTCTGTAGACCAAGCTGGCCTTGAACTCAGAAATCCGCCTGCCTCTGCCTTCCAAGTGCTGGGATTAAAGGTGTGCGCCACCACTGCCTGGCAAATCTTTGAGACTGGACAAGTCTATGCAGACACAGGGTCACATATAACAGGCTAGCCTTGAATTTTATGTAGCTGAGGTAGGACAGGACTATAGCTATGTGTCACCATACCCAGGCTGCTGCTAGGAATCTAACCCAGGACTTCATTTATGAAATCTTACCATAGAGGACATCCCCGGCCCTGGACAGGATACGTCTTATAAAGTTCAGCTTATAGTCTTAGAAAGGAGAAGTCTAACATAGCATGGGTGGTGCCAACTCTAGTAAAGGCACCTCTGGCTGTGCAACATCTAGAAGATGGTATTTATTATAGAAGAAACAAGAATGATCTTGTCTCCTATCTCCTTGAGACCAGTAACAACCGCAAATGTTTTTTTTTGTTTGTTTGTTTTTTTGGGTTTTTTTTTTTTTTTTTTGGTTTTTCAAGGCAGGGTTTCTCTGTGTAGTCCTGGCTGTCCTGGAACTCACTCTGTAGACCAGGCTGGCCTCGAACTCAGAAATCTGCCTGCCTCTGCCTCCCAAGTGCTGGGATTACAGGCGTGCGCCGCCACCACCACCCGGCCGTCCCTCCCTCTTAAAGATTTAACCATCTTCTACTAAAGACCAAACTTCCAAGACATGAGGAAAGAACAACACATATATATTAAAAATGTGACACTGCAGAGCAGCAGAGGAAGATATATCTTTTCAACAAATAATGGTGCTAGCAATTTTGAGTTCCAGCACCATCAAAAACAAAGTCAATTCCTGGTGAATGGCAGGCCTAAAAGCAAAAAACAAAGTTTCTATGAGATAAGATGGAAAAATATCTTCATGATATTGGGAATATGGATAAGAAAGTTTTGGGTTTTTTGTTTTGTTTTGCTTTATTTTGTTTTTGAGGATGATGCAGCTTTTAGAGACAGGATTTCTCTGTGTAGCCTTGTCTGGCCTGGAACTCACTAGGTAGCACCAGGCTAGAGCTTCAAACTCAAGAGATCTATCTGCTTCTAGTTCCTGGGTGCTGGGATTAAAGGCTTGCAATAAAAATATTTAAGGAGCCGAGTGGTGGTGGTGGTGGTGGCGCACGCCTTTAATCCCAGCACTTGGGAGGCAGAGGCAGGTGGATTTCTGAGTTCGAGGCCAGCCTGGTCTACTGAGTGAGTTCCAGGACAGCCAATGCTACACAGAGAAACCCTGTCTTGAAAAAACCAAAACCAAATATATATATGTGTGTGTGTGTGTATGTGTGTAAAACAACAAAACTTCAGTTAACCAATACTTACAAAGTAACAGTCTGAGTATGGTTTTCATTGTTATTCACCACATCAGGCACACACGCAAAGCCCTGACAAACTAATGTAGTATCCTAGGAAGCCCAGCACCCAAAAAAACAATACCATAAAAGAAATTAAATAACTGGGTGGTAGTGGGACACCTGTTTAAATCCCCAAACTCAGGAAACAAACAGGTGTATCTCTGAATCTCTGAGTTCAGAAAAGCCTGCCTTATCTACAGAGTGAGTTCCAGGACAGCCATGAGCTTTATATATTTATACATTTAATACTTGATTGGTGGCTCCATGAGAAAGAATACTCAAGAGAAGAATTTCCTACTGGTATACAATAGAGAGGAGAGAAGGAGAAAGAAACAAGTGGAGAGGATCCTAAAGCAGTAGCTGAAACTGACTTTTGCTGACTCTCTGACTTTAACTCTAAGTGGGCAGAAGGCCCAAAGAGAGCTTTGCCTTTTCATTGGAATGTATTTCTCCATTGGTCTGAAAGTCTGAGTGTTGACCTTTAGAAGACAGTGTAAGGTCTGTCCTCCCTTTAGCTGGTGGGCAGATAGACTGAATGGGCATGGACAATCAGTGGCTCTATGGAGGCTCAGTATTCCACTGTACTTCTCTTAAACATGCACTAGGATGCACTTGTGCAATAGATGAATTTTTACTCATTCAAGTAAGCAAAACATAAGGAGTTAGAAGACAGAGCATGGCAAAATGTCATATACCTTAATCCTAGCACTCTAGAAGACAGGAGTGTGAGTTCAAGGCTGGCCTGGATCACCATGTACATGATAGTCAACTCACTAAATACAAAGAGTCCAATGGAGGACTCTGTAGTGTGAGACAGAAGGAACTAAAATTCCTCAATCATGAGAAGGCCACAGGCCAAATACTCCACACTATGATATAAATAGGAAATAAACTTTAGAAGCTGGCCATATTGGTGTATGCACCTAAAATAAGAGTACTGAGGAGGCTGAGGTAGGTAAAAGGATATAGTTTTAACAAGACCTTTCCAAGAGAGAAAGGAAATAAGGAGAGATAAGGAGGCAGGAACAAAGGAAGGAAATGATCCCTTCATAGTCCATGGAACTGCTAAATACACTTCAAAGGCCAGTCACTATCCTAATGAATATGGGTATCTTAGATTTTTTTTTTTTTTTTTTGATTTGGTTTTTCTTTTTTTTTTTTTTTTTTTTTTTTTTTTTTTTTTGGTTTTTTTCAAGACAGGGTTTCTCTGTGTAGTCCTGGCTGTCCTGGAACTCGCTCTGTAGACCAGGCTGGCCTCAAACTCAGAAATCCACCTGCCTCTGCCTCCCAAGTGCTGGGATTACAGACGTGTGCCACCACGCCCGGCTCGATTTGGTTTTTCTTGAGACAGGGTTTCTCTGTATAGCCCTGGCTGTCCTGGAACTCACTCTGTAGACAAGGCTGGCCTCGAACTGCCGGTGGGTATCTTAGAGCTTAAAGATCATTTTGCCAATAGAAAAGTGATAAAGAGCCGGGCGGTGGTGGCGCAAGCCTTTAATCCCAGCACTTGGGAGGCAGAGGCAGGTGGATTTCTGAGTTCGAGGCCAGCCTGGTCCACAGAGTGAGTTCCAGGACAGTCATAACTACACAGAGAAAAACCCTGTCTCAAAAAGCCAAAAAAAAAAGAAAAGAAAAGAAAAGAAGAGAAGAGAAGAGAAGAGAAGAGAAGAGAAGAGAAGAGAAGAGAAGAGAAAAGTGATAAAGAGCACTCTAAAATCTATGCTACTAGGGCTGAGGATATAATTCAGCTGTAGAGCACAGCCTGCCATCTTCAAGACTCTAGATTCACTTCCATACCACTAGCTGATAAGAGAATCAAATCTTGCTGGCAGTGGTTACACGCCTGTAATCCCAGCACTTGGGAAGCAGAGGCGGGCGGATTTCTGAGTTCAAGGCCAACCTGGTCTACAGAGTGAGTTCCAGGACAGCCAGGGCTACACAGAGAAACCCTGTCTCTAAAAACAACAACAAAAAAGTTTCTGCTGTTTCTTTCATTTGAACATAGCTTTGTGAAATTAAATGTATTAACTTTCTGCTTATATTCCAGTTTGGAATCAGACTTTTGGGGTGATCCCAGGTTTGGAGTAAAGCACACTTAGAGCCTTTAAGAAAGGGCAGTTTTATTAATACTTTAATTAGCTTTATTAATACTAATTTAAAAAAAAAGAATGAAGCAAACAAAAACAAAAACAAAAACAAAAATAAAAAACTTTCCCCTTAGCCATACCATGAAGTGTTCGCTGCAGAAGCATGACAACCTAAACTCAATCCCTGGAGCCAGTGGGGTCTTGTTGTTTTAGTTTGGTTTTTAAATGTGATGCACTAGATGATGGAGTCATGATTTTAATCCCAGCACTGGGATGTGAAAGCAGGTAAAGGCACGTACTTTGCTGCCAAGCCTGACAATTCAACTTTAATACTGAGATTCACAAAGCTAGATATACTGTCTTACCCCTGTAGGCCTGGTACTCCTATAGTTGAGATGAGATAGAATGTTGAAAAGTAGAGAAGAACCTGAAGTACCCTGCATGGCAGAAACAACTAACAGACCCTGCCTCAACCAAGTAGAGAAAAAGGACTCATTAAAGTTGTCCTGTAATTTCCACATGTGCGCTTTGGAAACCACGCACTCTCACTCTCACACACAAAGTTTAAAAACAATACAATTAAAAAATAAAAAAATAAAAATAAAAAAAACAAAAAAAAACAATACAATTCTGAAATATTGCAACAGTTATTTTTTAACAGTTATTTTTAAAAGAAAAAAGAGAAAAACCTCTTTGTAACAAAAGACTAATAGATTACACAAAATGTTACTTAATTGCCCTTCTTACTTTTTAAGTATTTTTGACATATTAGACTATGGAAGTATGTCATGGGAAGATGGTGGTATGGTCATTTTATCAAACAGTACCACAGTCATTATGCTCACAAAGTCAAAGCTCTAACTTCTAATCATGCACTTCTTTCCACAGGAGGAGGGGCCGGCTTCTAACAAAACAACAGTCCCTCTTATGCATAGTTTTACTTCCCACTGCAGCGAGTCAGTCTGAAAATATTAAATTGAGAATTCCAGAAACAAGTAGTTTTTGAATTTTAACTGAACACTATTCTGAATGGCACAATAAAATTCATATCTTATTCTTCTCTATAGGGACATAATTCATCCTTTTGTCCAGCTCCCATAACCCTTCTGTCAGTCACTTAGTAAATAGCCCTCCACTCTCTTAGTATCACACTTGAGTTTAAGTAAAATTAATTTTACTTAATAAGGCTCTAATGACAATTTTATTAAAGAATATTGTTACAACTATTATACTCTATAAGTATTCTTGGTTGGGCTGGTGAAATGGCTCAGCCGCTAAGAGCACAGATTGCTCTTCCAGAGGTCATGAGTTTAAATCCCAGCAACCACATGGTGGCTCACAATAAGAAGAAACAAAGAACCTATGGGCCAGAGTGATTGGGACCAAAGCAAGAGGGAGAAAGGGAAGGGGGTTAAATAAATAAATACTCTTGGTTGTCTTTTGTTGAGCCTAATTTATAAACTTTTATCACAGCTATGTATGCAGAAAAAGGCAGTGCCAAGAAGTGCTGAAAACCAGTATTAATTTGTACTGGGTACATCTTTTATTTTGTGTGTAGGATTTTTTGAGACAAGGCACCAGTCACTCTATGGTCCAGGCTAACCAGTACTGCAGACTGGCCAAAAATTCATGGTTATCTTCCTGTCTCAGCCTCATCAGTGCTAGGATTGCAGGCATAAGCCACAACATCTACTGTAAACATGACTTTTTAAAAACAAAACATAACATGTTGACCTAGAGGTTCCTAAAATATCTTTTATCACATTTAAAAAGCAAAGACTATATAAATCTTTTTTTTTCTTTTTTCTTTTTGGTTTTTTCGAGACAGGGTTTCTCTGTATAGCCCTGGCAGTCCTGGAACTCACTCTGTAGACCAGGCTGGCCTCGAACTCAGAAATCCACCTGCCTCTGCCTCCCAGAGTGCTGGGATTACAGGCGTGCGCCACCACCGCCCAGCTAACTATATAAATCTTAAAATCAACCCCTTCATATACACACTTCTAAATATGTATGAATTATCTACCAAGAAACTAGTTTCAGTTCACAAAGAAACAGGTGGTGGTTATTTATCCAAAATTGTAGCCATTACTGTATAAACATAAATCGTGCTTGTCTAGTATTACATTATGATTAGGCTTCCTTGCTGTTCTCAAAAGCTGAAATTACTTGTAAATGGGCATGCCAACAGAGACATCAATCCCATACTACATAATCCACTTAAATACAAAGGGCTCTGTAAAGGATGTCAATCTGTACACAACTAAATTTGGGAGTGGGTAAAGGGGACCAAAAAAGGAGAGGAAAAAAAGAGGGAAGAAGGAGCAGAAATGAAAGGGGAAAAGAGAAGAGGAAGTGAAAATCTATGTGTGTCAGTAATCTTTAACTTACTTTCAGGTCACTTAGTTGGTAACAAAGTCTTCAATATGAGGTCCAAGCTGACCTCACACTTGGAATTCTCTTGCCTCAGTTTAAAAATTAGAAGTTCAAAACATGAATATGGTCTCACTTTAACAATAATATATTCATCTTAAGAAATACCTGCTTCCAATGCCATCAGCATCATCTCTAATCACCGCCCTAATCATCTTTATCTCCATTCATTTTAACTACCAATATGTTGCATGAATTTAAAGACTCTTGTACTAGGCAGATATACTGCTGCATATTGGCAGGAAGATTGAGCTCAGTTACACAGCAAAGTCTGAAGGTAACCAGGGCTATATGAGACCACATCTCAAAGTTTCAGGAGGGGTGGGCAAGCTGAAAAGATGGTTGTATCAGTAAAGAGCTTGTTTTTTTTGTTTTTGTAGATTTATTTATTTAATATATATATATATGAGTATACTGTAGATGTTTACACCAGAAGAGGGTATTGGATCCCATTACAGAGGGTTGTGAGCTGCCATGTGGTTGCTGGGAATTGAACTCAGGACCTCCGGAAGAATAGTCAGTGCTCTTAACAGCATATGCAACATAAAAGCCTGGGTTCAATCCCCAGGACCCATATAAAAAGGCTGAAGAAAAAGAGTAAAGAAACCTAATTTTTTCCCTTAAACATGACAATTCAAAACAAAAGTAAAATTTAGCAACAATCTTTAAGCATTATACCCCAACAAGTAATGAACATATAAGCACCCGAGTCTTGGTCTGTATGTAATACCATTCTCTGACAAAAAGGACCCTATAATCTTAGAAGAAGTGACTAATTTAATACAGAGGCAGGAAATACTAAAAAGAAAACCTGATGCTTGCCCGGGCAGTGGTGGCGCAAGCCTTTAATCCCAGTACTTGGGAGGCAGAGGCAGGTGGATTTTTGAGTTCGAGGCCAGCCTGGTCTACAGAATGAGTTCCAGGATAGCCAGGGCTATATGGAGAAACCCTGTCTCGAACAACCAAAAATAAAAAATAAAACAAAAAACAAAAAACAAACAAACAAAAAAAACCCTGCAGTACTGGATCATAGGCCAGAGTTTAAAACCAATATCCTAAGTCCAAACCAGTACTCATGAGTTCAAACCAGTACTTGTGAGGAGCAACAACCTCCTCCTGCAGAGTACAACATGAAAGGGAGCGAAAAACCCAATTAACTTTACCTAAGCTAAGCCGGGCGGTGGTGGCGCACATCTTTAATCCCAGCACTTGGGAGGCAGAGGCAGGCGGATTTCTGAGTTCAAGGCCAGCCTGGTCTACAGAGTGAGTTCCAGGACAGCCAGAGCTATACAGAGAAACCCTGTCTCGAAAAACCAAAAAACAAAACAAAACAAAACATTACCTAAGCTAGGAGATCAAGATTAGTACTAACAGTATTAAGTCAAGTTGATACCACAGACCTTGATACAAAAGTAGTGAATGTCACCTAGCTCTCCATTTTCCTCCTGAAGACTATAGCCCCATTCTAATGAGAAATGGCAAAACAAACTCAATTGAAGTACTGTTCTGCAGTACTAGCACTCCTGAACACCTCGACAACCTAGCAAACAAGGAATTTAAGAAAATGGTCACAGCCATGAAATGGTCACAGCCATGAAAACCTAACTATTAGGAGTCTTTAACAGAAAAGGGGCCTTATGTAAGAATGATGGAAGTCTAAACCAGACTGAGAAAAAGAAAACGATCCTGGTGTTTATATATGGGGAAAATATCTGGATATGGAAGGAAAAGGGGGGAGGATTGGGAGAGGGCTTGACAGTACTGGGCTGGAGAGGGTGAACAACATAAGTAGCAGCAAAGCACACGATATGCATGTGTGGGGCTGGCATAATGAAGACCACTATTTCCTACACTCTGAAAAATAATTAAAAATTGAAGAAGCCATTACTGCTGATTACTACTACTGTATACATGAATTACAACAAATGTGCTAGACTAATGTATTACCAGGTATGAAACATATGGGGACTCTCTACCATCTTCATTCTGTGTGTCCTCTGTTGGTTTTCTGTTGCTGTGATAAAACACTGACTGAAAACAACTTGGAAAGGATTTGCCTTAGTTTAATTACAGTTCACCATAGAGGGAAACCAGGGAAGAGCTCAAGGCAAGTACCTGGAGGCAGAGGTCATGGAGGAATGCTGCTTACTAACTTAGTCCCAAAACATATTTACTTATACAACCCATGACTACCAATCCTGGGATAGCATGGCTCACATCAAGAAAATGCCTGCCAGACATGCCCACAGGCCAGTATGAGGAAGGCAATCCCTTAATTGAGGGTCCGTTTTCCCAGGTGACTCTATCTGTGACAGGTGGGCAAAAACTAACTAGCACATTATAATATCAACGAATATGCTGAAACAAAAATAAAATCTTTAGGTTGGCATATTTTAAAAAATTTGATGCAATTGCAAATTACCTTTATTCATGAAACTAAGATGGGTGTTTTGATGTGGTCAGAGAGTTTACCTAATGGTTATAATAAAACACTTAAATGGCTAGTGCTATTTCAGTATTCAACACTGTATAGGCATTAAAACAAACACAAAAACAGGGCCTTATTTACAAAAATTTCCTCAATACAGAAATATTTATTTCTCCACCATATAGCCACTATTTTCCCCAGAGCAATATTCAGAAACAAATCTAGAAAGGGAGATAATTTATGACAGTCTTTTAACGTTCTAGTAACAAGCAGTATTCATTTCCAACTTAAAAGATTAGGTGGTCCTCCATTAGAGCTTCTCCCACTGTGTTACCCTCAGAAAACAATTTATCCTGTTACTTTGGGGGGGGGTGACAACAATGACCAACTCTAACAAGTTCTTATTCATATTCACAGAAACAAAGCAAGCATTTCTGACCAAATTACAAAAAGTTTAGCAAATACTTTGAAACAATCTTCTTCCTTCTTTTGGAAATGAGAAAAGGAGACCTGCCCAGTGGCATGGGTAAGATCAACAACTGGAAAGTGGAGGAAGATTAAGGTCAAAGTTATCCTTGGCTACATAGTATGATCTAGGCAGTCTAGTCTACATAGCATACCACAAAAGCCAAGAAAGATGACACACACTTCATTACCAGCACTTGGGAGGAAGAAGACAACAGATCTAAGTTTGAGGCCAGCCTGCTCTCTGTATAGTGAGTCCAAGATAGTTGGGGCAACATAGTGAGACACTGTATAAAAATTTAAAAAGTAAAAACAAGTACAACGAACAAAAATGCACACACCTTTAATCCCAGCACTTGAGAGGCAGAGGCAGGGGAGTTAGTGGAAGCCAGCCTGGTCAAGTGAGTTCCAGAACAGCCAAGGCTACACCAAGAAACTCTTGAAAAAAACAAAGGAGCCGGGCAGTGGTGGCGCACCCCTGTAATCCCAGTACTCTGGAAGGCAGAGGCAGGCAGATTTCTGAGTTCGAGGCCAGCCTGGTCTACAGAGTGAGTTCCAGGACAGCCAAGGCTACACAGAGAAACCCTGTCTCGGAAAAAACAAATCCAAAAAAAAAAAAAAAAAAACCCAAAACAAACAAACAAACAAAAAACTAAATAAATAAATAAATAAAAAAACAAAGGAAAAAAGTAGGAAGGGGGACAGAAATTATTACCACAAAGTGTCTTCTCTCCTACACACTATGACTCACATATGCACACATAAACTAAGGAGTGAAATAAGGTAGTATTACAATTTTCATCAGTTTTTATGCTAAGAATGCTTCAAAAACACACAAGTCCAGCTATACACTTCACCAGAAATGACACCAAACAAGCTATCCTTTTACAAATTGCATTGCCTATCTCAGGTGGATTTCTGCCTCATAATAACTACATTATGCTACCCTAGCAATGTACAAACCTTGGCTAAGAATAACATCAACTTTAATTCTGTACAAGTAGTAAAGTATTAGATGCTTTCAAAGATGAAATTTAATCTTTGGTTTTGGTTTGGGGTTTTGGGTTTGTTTGCTTGTTTGTTGGGGGCTTGGGGTGGGGAGGTTGTTCAAGATAGGGTTTCTCCTTGTAGCGGTGGCTGTCTGGAGTTCACTCTGTCGATAAGACTGGCCTCAAATGCAGAGATCTACCTGCCTCTGGCTCCTGAATCTGGGATTCAAGCGGAGTACTATCCCGCAAAACTTAATCTTAAAATGAAAATAACAACAGATCTGAGATGGAGGCCAACCTAGTCTACAGAGTGAGTTCTAGAACAACAAGGGCTACACAGAGAAACCCTGTCTTAAAAACCCAAAAAGAGGGCTGGTGAGATGGCTCAGTGGTTAAGAGCACTGACTGCTTTTCTGAAGGTCCTGAATTCAAATCCCAGCAATCACATGGTGGTTCACAACCATCCATAATGAGATCTGACGTCCTCTTCTGAAGTGTCTGATGACAGCTACAGTGTACTTACATATAATAAATAAATAAAATCTTTAAAAAAAAAACCCAAAAAGAAAAAAAAAGTAATATTTAATTTAGCATTTTACAGTATACAGTTTTTTCCTATCCAGCTTTAAACAAAAAGTAAAAGAACAAGTTGGGCTTTAAGAGATTTTAATACTGATTCTGAGTACTAGGTAGCAAGAAAATAAGGCACATACAACACCTAAGAATGTGGACTTCTTAAAGGATTGTCCAGACATTCAGTATTTCTCAACAGGTTCAAACTGTCCTCCATAGTATTTAATAAGCAGCACACAAACCTAAATGTAAAAAAGTCACTTAGAACTCATTTAAAATGTGATAGCTAGGACTGGAGAGATGGCTCAGAGGCTCAGAGGTTAAGAGCACTGGCTGCTCTCCCAGAGGTCTTGAGTTCAATTCCCAGCACCCACATGGTGGCTCACAACCATCTGTAATGGGATTTGATGCCCTCTTCTGGTTTGTCTGAAGACAGCTACAGTGTACTCACATACATAAAATAAGGAATTCTTAAAAAAAAAAAAAAAAAAAAAAAAAAAAGATGTGATAGCCAAAGCCCAGGTCCTACCTTCAATTGAGCCCCTTTATCATTCTAATCTTTCTACACATGGCCAGGCCAGAGTGCAGATGCTAAGCCAAGCACCTTTCACCTTCTTCTACATATCAGTAGTATTCTATCACATAAAACACTCACCCTATCGCCCTAAACATAACCACAAAGTCAGGACTATTGTGAGCTTGGCCTATCAGACATAGCTTTGTCTCAACAAGCAGAACACTGAACACTACTTAGAAAAGAATGATCTCACCCTACTAACTGGCCAACTTTATAAAAAAGCTTTTTGTTACAAGCTGTGATAACCCAGGAAACCAGATCTATTTTTACTCTAATGCAAAAAGAGGAAAAGAACTCACGGGGGGAAAATTTACGTAGTAAAAATTTTTAAATCACTTATTTTAAGACTTTTCTCCTTTTTTTGGTCTCTGGCTACAACTGAATAAAATAAGACTTTCAGAGATGTTTGATGAAAAAAAAACAAAAACAAAAACAAAAACCCTAAATTGTCCTCATATTCTATTGCAAATATTAAAAGATTCCAAACTTTTTGGGTCTGATTGATATTTTTGTTTGATTTTGGTTTTTGAGACAGGGTTTCTCTGTATAACAGCCCTGTCTGTCCTAGAACTAACTTTGTAGACCAGGCTGGCCAACCTCAGAGACCCACCTGCCTCCGCCTCTCAAGTGCCAAGATTAAAGGTGTGATCTGGCCCTTAATTCTTTTTAAATAAAAAATTTTAAAACCAGGAATGGTGGTGAGTACTATAAGTCTTGGGGAGCCTTAATTTACCAGAGACAACCCCACCCCCTGCCCCTTAGCGAACAACGGGAATAGATGCAAAAAGCAAGAGGAATTTCATTTAATCCAGCATGCTGGGGTCGCCCTGCACATGGGGAGGGAACGAGCACCACTGGGTTACCGGCCTTTATACAGTCCTCAGGGCAGCCGCCAGTAGGCACAATATGACTGGCAGCACAGTGTTTCCTTTAAACTAATTGGTTGTTAGGGAATGAGATAGGTGGCCAATGGTCTCAGAATAACTCTGGGCCTCACCTAGCTGCAGGGACCTCCCTGTGGTCTGAGGAATGTAATTTAGCCTCTCCCTTCTGGGAGGGGCAAGTGTTCCATGACCTTTCCAAAGTTCCTGAGCTGACCCTTTTACCTCCCAATATTTGGAAGACTAGGTCAGAGCCAGGCAGTGGTGGCACATGCCTTTAATCCCAGCATTTGGGAGGCAGAGGCAAGTGGATTTCTGAGTTCAAGGCCAGCCAGGTCTACAGAGGGAGTTCCAGGACAGCCAGTGCCTTACAGAGAAACCCTGTCTTGAAAAAAACAAAAACAAAAAAGGCTAGGTCAGGAGGATGGTGAATTGAGGCCTGCCTGGACTCCACAGCAAGTTCAAAGACAGCCTGAATATAGAGTAAAACCCTTTCTAAAAAAAGATTTACGCCCGGTGTGGTGGCGCACGCCTGTAATCCAGCACTTGGGAGGCAGAGGCAGGCAGATTTCTGAGTTCGAGGCCAGCCTGGTCTACAGAGTGAGTTCCAGGACAGCCAGGGCTACACAGAGAAACCCTGTCTAGAAAAACAAAACAAAACAAAACAAAACAAAACAAAACAAAACAAAACAAAACAAAAAGATTTAAACTTACTCTGTAAACCAAAAAAAGAAAAAAAAAAAGATTTAAAGCTGTTATTCATCATTTACCATATTTGTGGGTACCCAACAAACATGTTCACCTACTAGAATCTAAGCAAAATAACTGCTACTGTCAGTCTCAGTCTCTGGAAGGAAGAGCACTACTTAAGAGTGATTCTTAGCCAGGCAGTGGTGGCACACGCCTTTAATCCCAACACTTGGAGGGGCAGAGGCAGGTGGATCTCTGAGTTCAAGGCCAGCCTGGTCTACAAAGTGAGTTCCAGGACAGCCAGAGCTACACAGAGAAACCCTGTCTCGAAGGAAAAAAAAAAAAAAAAAGAGTGATTCTTTAGGTACTAGAGGACCTTGAAGAGAACCCAAGTTCAATTCCAAGCACCTGCAAGGTAGGAGGTTCCCAACCATCTATAAAACCAGTTCCAGAGGAGCTTCTAACCTCCACAGGCACCAAGCATATACATGTGGGGCACTAACTCCCACACATGTATATGTGTGCAAACACACATATACACAATGCTATTTCAAAAGATCTTAAGAGTCTTGAGCCAGATATACTAACACATCTTTCTCCCCACACCCACCTCTACCCCAACACCTTTCTCACGATGTAGCCCTAGATGGCTCTTCCAGAGATCCACCCACTTCTGCCTGTTTCTGGAAGTGCTGGGACTGAAGATATATGCCACCATGCTCAGCAGCATCTGTAATCCCAGTGCTTGGAAAGCTAAGACAGGAGAACTACTAGTTTGAGACTAGAATTATGACTCACAATTTGAAATTTTCAGTCCTAATAAACACTGTGGAGAGCTTTTGGGGGTGCCCTTGGCAGGAATCTGACATTGGCCAAGGACAAGGAAACTGGCTGCTTAGCAGGAATCTGACATTATGGCATGACAAAGAAGTAAGTCCAGGCAAGAATCTGGGGGGACAAAGAAGCAGGCTTCAGTTATGATTATGACTTTAGGCTAGGACTAGGAATTAGGCTCAGACATCCTGATCATCCTTAGAAACAGTGATCACCGGAGTGATCATGGGTCTTTTATTTGTCTTGCTTGTTTCTTGACTATTGTCTTGCTTGATTTCCTCATTGTACTACTCGCCCTTAATACCTGCGTGTAATTAAAATGGTATAAAAGTGGATTGGAAAAAATAAACCTGCCTCCAATCCAAGAATTGACTGAGGCCATGCTGCAATTTTGTCTAATTGTCTCTTTCCTTACACAATCTCTTAACAGGTTATAATTAAAAGTAGCCCAGACAAGGGAGTGCAGGTGTATAATCCCAGCATTTGAAAAACTGGAGCAGCTGGGCGGTGGTGGAGCACGCCTGTAACCCCTGAGAGGCAGAGGCAGGAGGATTTCTGAGTTCGTGGCCAGCCTGGTCTACAGAGTGAGTTCCAGGACAGCTAGGACTACACAGAGAAACCCTGTCTTGAAAAAAACAAATCTAAAAACCAAAAACCAAAAAAAAAAAACAAAAAAAAGAAAGAAAGAAAGAAAGAAAGAAAGAAAGAAAAAAAAAAAGAAAAGAAAAGAAAAACTGGAGCAAGAGGACCCCAAGCCCAGGCTACATAGACAGTTAAAAAAAGCCAGTCTGAAGGCTGGAGAGATGGCTCAGCTGTTTAGAGCACTGACTGCTCTTCTGAAGGTCCTGACTTCAAATCCCAGCAACCACATGAAGGCTCACAACCAGCTATGGTGTACTCATATACATAAAATAATCTTTAAAAAAAAAAAAAAGAAAGAAAGAAAGAAAGTCAAGAGATCCCCCCCTGCCTCTGCCTCCCAAGTGCTGGGATTAAAGGTGTGCGCCACCAGCTGTGCTTAGCTTCTTTATCCATCCCAGCTGTCTTGGTTCACATGCCCTTCCTTCACCTGAACTCTACACCAGCACCCTCAATTCTTTTTTGAGACAGAGTCTCATCATGAAGTCCAGCCTAGCCTTAAGCTCACTGTGAGGATGGTCTTGAATTGCTGAGCCTCCTGCCTTCATCTCCCATAACCTAAGATTAGAGCTGAACGCCACTGAACTGGGTGTACCGGTTTCTTAACAGAACTGAGTCTTTTCAATCAATACTCTAATTTCATAATCCATTTTCTAGTCACCAGAATCGCTGTCCTAAAAATGTGTTTCCCTTTCTCCCAAACAATCTTTCTTAAAGCCAAGAAGGGTATCACGGACATGACAGAGTCCTTTCCCAGTCTTAGAGAGGGCACCATGGTGGCCCAGAACAAGGTACAAAAGCCAAGAAGATGAGGAAGAAACTAATAGAAGATGTGGCTTGGTCGAACTTATTTAACGCATAAGGTATCAGAAGATAATGATCTCTATTTTGTGAGAGGGACATTTTTCAGGGACATGTGTGTATATATGTATACCTATGTGGGAGGTCAGAAGTCAACTTGAAGTGTTGTTCAAGCAGTGTCCACCTTATTTTTTGAGACAGAGTCCCTTTCTAGATTAGGTTGGCTACCCAGTATGCCTCAATGATCATCTGTCTCCAGTATTGTGTTTTATAAAAAAAATAGGAAAGGGCAGGGATATGTTTGAGTCATAGTATGGTGTGGGGGAAGGGAGTGCCTCTGCTGGGCCATGCTAAGGCATCCCTTCCCCCTGCAGTACCAGCCACACATCAAGGTATAATATAGAAGTTTATTCAGGGCATGAGGAGGGGAGTTGAAAGAAAGGGAGGGAGAAAGGGAGGGAGAAAGGGAGGGAGAAAGGGAGGGAAGGAGGGAGGAAAAGGAGGGTGGAAAGGGAGAGGAAGAAAAAACCAAAAATTTTTTATGCTATCTCATCAATTTGATCCAAAAAAAGAACTAAAGGGAAATCAATTACTTGTGGACAGGTGAGAGAGCTGTAAGCATCAAGTAAAAGTAAAGTAAAGGTGCGTGCTTGCCACCAAGCCTGACAACTTGAGTTTGTTCCCTGGAACTTTCATGGTGAAGGAGAAATTGCTTCTTACTACACTACACACACTCATGCCAAAGTACATACAAAATAAAGTGTAATATACTGTTTTAAATTTTATAACCTTAAACGCGTAAAGAACTTGTGACTGTGAGTTCAATTCCCAGGTCTTGCATGGTGGAACAATTTACTTCTCTGACCCCTGTCCTCCATTGATTTGTCTATTGTTTAGGTGGGTGTGTGTTCTAGTACAAGTCATATTTATGCCTGCTACATGAAGCTAAATAGGTAATACTAAAAACCCCAAATATAAAGTATTTCCTAATAAATCTGAACTTCTGAAAATACAGAAAAACAACTATGGAAAAGATTTAAATAATTCTGGGTTGTATTTTTGCAAATTCTAGCAAAAAAATTAATGATAGGGCTCACTGAAAAAACTATTAGTATCTCCTATTTCCTCCAAGAATGAAGAAAGCCATTATTATCTTTTTTGAAGAGTATAATTACCCCTTTTCAAATAATATGTAAAATATGAGCAAAATTTTTTTGTCAAAAAAGCATGAGCCGGGCTTTAGAGAAGCATATGCCTACAATCACAGCTCATAGAAGATAGAAGTAGAAGGAGCAGGAATTCAAGTCTTACATATTAAATTCAAGGATTTCCTGGGCTATGTGGTGGGAGTAGAGGCTCATACTTATAATTCCAGCACTACCACAAGCATGAAGCCAGCCTAGACCACAGTGTGAGGCCATTATCTTTTCTTTTTTCTTTTTTTTTTTGGATTTGGGTTTTGTTTTGTTTTGTTTTGTTTTGTTTTGAGACAGGGTTTCTCTGAATAGCCCTGGCTGTCCTGGAACTCACTCTATAGACCAGGCTGGCCTTGAACTCAGAAATCTGCCTGCCTCTGCCTCCCAGAGTGCTGGGATTACAGGCATGCGCCACCACCGCCCGGCAAGGCCATTATCTTAAAACAGAAAAGTGTTTTGAAAGAATATGTATGGACTGGAGAGATGCCTCAGTAGTTAAGAGCACTGACTGCTCTTCCAGAGGTCCTGAGTTCAATTCCCAACAACCACATGGTGGCTCACAACCATCTGTAATGAGATCTGATTCCCTCTTCTGGCATCTGAAGAGGGCTACAGTGTACTTACATATAATAAATAAATAAATAATTTTTTTTCCCTGAGACAAGGTTTCTCTGTGTAGCCCTGGCTGTCCTGGAACTCACTCTGTAGACCAGGCTGGCCTCGAACTCAGAAATCCGCCTGCCTCTGCCTCCCAAGTGCTGGAATTACAGGCTTGCGCCACCACGCCCGGCTTTAAATAAATCTTTTTTAAAGAAAAAAAAAAAAAGTAAAACTTTCAGAAAGCAATTGTATAAATTTATCAAAAGTTTTAAATTTATAAATCTTTTGATTCAGTAATTACACAGGTACTAAAGAATCTTAGCATAATGCGCCTGGTATTGGTACATGCCTAAAATCCCAGCACTTTGGAGGTGGAGCCAGAGAAATCAAAGAGTTAAAAAAAAACAGCTCTGACTATATAAGACAGTCTCAAAATTATTATTATCAATATATGCAAACATATATCTATCTACCTTACAATGTAAAGAAATTTGGAAGCTAGATAAAGCAAATCTGTGATCTAGTTTTGTAATCTAGTACTAGGCAGGGATAAGCAGAGAGTATGGTGAATTTGAGGCCAGCCTGGGCTACTACAAAACAAAGCCCTGACTCAATAAATAAGAATGTGAAAGAAATGTTTAATTTTCAGACATTTGTGGTCTTAATTAGAATTGTACAGTCACTTTGTCTAGCAATTCCAGGTTAAAAATAGGTACCAACTTTTGGTTCTCAGCTCAGAGAAGACCAAGGTGCAACTTTCTTTGATCAGCCCAAATCCCAGTTCATCCCGGTCCAAACACCAGCCTTCTCCATGCCTCAGGAATTGAAACCCAATGATATCAAAGTATACCAGAAGGGAGGTCAGCACCACATCCACCTTGACCTTGATCAAGATAGGTACCTTGATCAAAAAGAGAAAGAGAAAAGAAAGTGATGATAATATCAAGGCAACTGGTTAGAAAGATCTGAGAATGACAGTGAAACTGACCACTCAGAACAGCCCGGGTAAGCTGTACTCTACCTCTGCCCTGACCATTAGAGCCTCAGTGAGCCATGACGAGTGAAAGAAGGAAACAAACAAACCATGAAACATAGTGTACATTTTGATGAGACTATCAACATTGTCCAACAGATTGAATACCTTTCTTTAGCCAAAGATCTTTCTAAATTATTAAGTAGACCCTGAATATTATAGTCTATAGGTTGTAATGTAGATGGCCATCACCCATCATAAGTGGTATTGACTGTAGCCTGGTCTTGACTACTTTGTGAGTTCTTTTTTCCACCAGGTTTCACTCACTAACACTAGACAGGAAAGAAAGGAGAGAGGAGAGAGGAGAGAGAACGAGAGAGAGAGAGAGAAAGAGAGAGAGAGAGAATCCCAGGATCTGATTTCTTTCCTTCTGTTTCTTCTTTAAGCACAACCAACTCCATCTCCAGGGGCCTAGTATTTATATACCTCCCCAGAATTCCAAATGTCACACAATCCCCAAAACTATCTGCAGATGACAAAACCACTCCTCTGCTAGAGCACGAGGCAAATCATAGCCAGCTGCAGCATACAGTCCAAAGCAGCTCCATATTCCTATACCTGGGATTAAAACGAAAAGTACATTCTATATGTCTGTGTTTTTAAAGAAACCAAAATTCAAGAATTCTTAGCACGCCGGGCGGTGGTAGCGCACACCTGTAATCCCAGCACTCTGGGAGGCAGAGGCAGGCGGATTTCTGAGTTCGAGGCCAGCCTGGTCTACAGAGTGAGCTCCAGGACAGCCAGGGCTATACAGAGAAACCCTGTCTAAAAAAAAAAAAAAAAAAAAAAAAAGAATTCTTAGATTCTTAGTACATGGCATGCTCAGCAACTAGAAAATATTTCAATAAAACACCATCTAGCCAGGCATGGTAATGCACTTTTGATCCCAGTTCTGGCAGAGGCAGTGGATCTCTGTGAGTTCAAAGCTAACCTGGTCTATAGAGATAGTTCTATGACAACCAGAGCTATACTGAGAAACAATGACAGTAATGGGAGGGAACAGATGTTCAAGATAAATGAAACTGCTTTCTTAGACATATAAGCTGCAAGACAACCACAAGGGAGAAGATCCTGTGGGGGGGAAAAGGAGACTTCAGCTATATAAGATTCATACCTGTAACCTCAGCACTTAGAAAGTAGAAGTGGTAGTAGGATCAGGAATTTAAGGCTAGCCCAGAGCAGGAAACACTGCCCTCCCCCAAATTAAAATAACAAAATGTTTTTTTAAAAAAAAGTAATATAAAATAGGAGAGTTAGAAGAAAAACCATAATATAGGACTGGAGATGTAACTCCACTGGTGGAGTGCTTGACTAACATTCACCATGTCACGGGTTCAAATACTAACGCCTCATAAAACTAGGTGTGGTGGTTCAAGGATGCAATCCTAGAACTCTGGGAGTGAGTAGCCGTAAGAGGATAAGAATTCCAGTCCATTCTCCACTACATAGTAAGTTGAGGCCAGCCTGAACTACTGCAGACCCTGTCAAAGGGAAAAGAAAGGTAGGGAACAAGCAGGAGGAAGTACAGAAGACAAGAGGGATGGAAAATCATTTTGGAAAAAAGTGGAACATTTTGGAAAGAAGCTGAGAAAGAAGGATCTCTTCCAAGTCCAAGAGTAACAAAATTATAGCCAAGAATAGTGTCTGACTAGTTCTGTTGGTTTCATAGTTTTTATATTTATTGTTACTTTTAAATAAGTGTATGTATCTATGCACACATATGTGAATGCAGGTGCCGAGAGGCCAAAAGCTTTGGACTCTCTGTGGATATAGAGTTACTGGTGGTTGTGGACCCAATACTGGTGCTGGGAACTCAGCATGAGCAGTATACACTTTCGACTAATGAACCATCTCTCCAACCCTGTTTTGTTTTTGGTGTTTTGTGGGGTTGTTTGTTGCTGGTTTTTCAAGACAGAGATTCTCTGTATAGCCTTGGCTTTCCTGGAACTAGCTCTGTAGACAGAGATGGACCTGCCTGGCTTCTGCCTCCCAAATGCTGGGATTAAAGTAGTATGTTACCACTGCCCACACCTTGTTTTGTTTTGTTTTGAGATGGGATCTCAAATAGTCCAGATTAGCCTGAAATTTATCAACACAGGATGAACAGCCAACATAGCCAACACATTACAATTCTATTTCTAGGTTTGTGAAAGAAGTACTTATAAGTGAGGGAACACATTTCCAAAAAAATAATAATAAAATAAACTTATGGTTCCTACTGTTAAGTCTCTGAAGTCTCTGATCCTAGTGCTTCAAATCTCAGAAACAAAGAGGAAGACATATAAAAAGTGATGGGATTTGGGAGAACTACCTTACATGGACTTCAGGAAACATTTCACAATAGGAAAAAATAGGCTTAGGTAGGCAGGATGGTACTTGCCTGTAATCAAGCACCTGAAGGCTGACAAGAGGATCATCAGATGAGGCCCATGTCACTTGAGCTACATAAATGAGCTCAAAGACAACCCTGGGACATTAGCAAGAACTTGTGGAACAATAAACAAACAAAAAAAAAAAAAAAAAAAAAAAGGAGGGGGGAACAGGAAGAAAAGAGGGCAGGCAAAAATTATAGCTACAAAAGCCTGATGATGGCAGGCAGTGGTGGCGCACACCTGTAATCCCAGCCCTTGGGAGGCAGAGGCAGGCGGATTTCTGAGTTCGAGGCCAGCCTGGTCTACAGAGTGAATTCCAGGACAGCCAGGGCTACACAGATAAACCCTGTCTCGAAAAACAAAACAAAAAACAAACAAACAAACAAAAAGCCTGATGACCTGAGTTTGATTCCCAGAACCCAGTGAAAAAAGAAAACCAAGTCCCAAAAAGTTGACCTCTGACATGGCCTCTGACACTCAAGTGCACATCTTTTTTCTCTTTTCTCTCTTCCTTCTCCCCCTCCCCTCTCCCTCTCCCTCAGACAAAAAAAAAAAAAAATCAAATCTAGCACAGTGGTAGCCACTTACACCATTAAACCCAGCACTCAGGAGGCAGAGGCAGGTGGATCTCTTGAGTTTGAAGCCAGCCTGATCTACACAGCTAGTTCCAAGATAGCCAAGGCTACAGAGAGAAACCCTGTCTCAGATTTCTCTGCGTTTAAAAAAAAAAAAAAAAGCCAGACGGTGGTGGCGCATGCCTTTAATCCCAGCACTTGGAGGCAGAGGCAGGCGGATTTCTGAGTTGAGGCCAGCTTGGTCTACAAAGGGAGTTCCAAGACAGCCAGGGCTACACAGGAAACCCTGTCTCAATCCCCACCCACCCACCCCCACCAAAAAAAAAATCAGTAACTGAGGATTGAGACTTCCCTTCAGTACTATTTTCCAAACCATTAGTGGCATTATGTTCCACTAAATTCCACAATGGCACAATTACTTCAGCGTTAATTAAATACACATTAGGCAACAGGAAAGGAAAAGAAAGCAAAGCACAAGAAATAAATACTGGTTGCTAGGTGAGGTGGCATACACCTTTGGTTCTAATACTCCTGAGGTAGATGCAGGTGGATCTCTGAGTTCTAGGCCAGGCTGGTCTACAAAGTTAAGTTCTGGGCTAGCCAGGGAATCCAATCCCCTGGAACTAGAGTTATGGATGGTTTTAAGTCAAGTAGTGTGTTTTTTTTTTTTAAAGATTTATTTATTTTATGCATATGCGTACACCACCATTGCTCTCTTCAGACACATCAGAAGAAGGCATCAGACCCCATTACAGATGGTTGTGAGCTACCATATGTTTGCTGGGAATAGAACTCAGGACCTCTGGAAGAGCAGTCAGTTCCCTTAACCATTGAGCCATATCTCCAGCCCAATAGTACAGTTCTTAATCTATCATGTGCATAGCTCCAGGTTTGATTCCTGGCATGGCAAAGGCAGGGAAGGGCAAATTTTTTTAATATAGAACTGGCAAGATGGTTCTGCCAGGTAAAGAAGACTCCCACCAAGCCAGAAGACCTCCGTTGTATCCCTGAGATCCACATGGTGAAGAAAGAAAGAAGTAAATCCTGCAAGTCATTCTCCAGACTGTATACACACACCATGATAAGCAGTCATACAGGCACAAATGCATAGAAACACACACACACAAACAAAATGTGTCTTTTAATTTAAATAAATTTCTCCAAAGATTACACACAAATGGTTGATAAGCAGTTTAGTCATAAGGAAAATCAAAACCAAAATCCTGAGATTTTATCCCCTTTAGGAGGTAATCAGAAAGACAAGGTTCTGTGAGAGACGTGAGAGAACTGGCACCTTCACACACTGTTAATAGGACTACAAAGGGCACTTGTAAAAGGAAAGCTTGGCATTTTCTCAAAAGGTTAAACCAAGGCAAAGCTGCTCACACCTGTAATCCCAGCTACTCATGAGGCTAAAGTAACAAAATACCAAATTAAAGACTGGGTTTTATAGCAAGAACATACTTAGAGGGGGAAAAACACTTTATACAAAAAATATAAGCATATGATAAAGTTTTTTAAAAGACCAATTTTTTAAGATTTATGTATCTATTTAACATATATGGGTTCACTGTAGCTGCTGGGAGTGAAGTCTGCCTTGGCCCTGGCCATTCGTGCCTAAAGATTTATTTATTATTATATCTAAGTACATTGTGGCTGTCTTCAGACACCTCAGAGGAGGCCTTCAGAGCTCATCACAGATGGTTGTGAAGCACCATGTGGTTGCTAGAATTTGAACTCAAGACCTTCGGAAGAACAGTTAGTGCCCTTAAATGTTGAGCCATCTCTCCCACCTAAAACTCAATATTTGATGTATGTGTTTTCTCTCCCTCTCCCCTCCTCCCTCACCCTTCTCTCTCACATACACACACCTCATACTAAGTCTTCTCTACCTGGACCTCCTCGCTTAAACTCAAAAATCACTTACCTGCCACCCAAAACAATACTAATTGGCCCAACTAAGCATTCTTCCTACTAAAACATGACTCAGGGCTCTCCTGTATTCTCTCAAGGTGATTCTATTCCTGAAAGGAAAAAATAGGTTAAGCCAAATGACCTGCCTGACCAAGAATTCCAAATAGTTTAATAGAATGGAGTTTAGGAATCACTATCAGAAGACACCTTAGCCAGGCGTGGTGGCGCACGCCTGTAATCCCAGCACTCTGGGAGGCAGAGGCAGGCGGATTTTTGAGGGCAAGGCCAGCCTGGTCTACAGAGTGAGTTCCAGGACAGCCAGGGCTACACAGAGAAACCCTGTCTCAAAAAAAAAAAAAAAAAAAAAAGTAAATGATCACACTATGGACCAAGACAGCTAGGTAAGTAAAGTATAGCTCTCACCTCTCATCAAATAAACGTTCTGCAATCAATGGAGACTATTACAGAGATGGTCAAATACAGAAAGTAAATAATCCCAGTTACTACAACCCCTATTCCTAAAGCTCAGGAAAACCAAGGAAGAAGAGGTTAAAAATAAATAAAGGGCCAGAAGATCATGATGCCTGCTGCCAAATATCTTCCGGACACGACAGGGAAGCTGTAGCCACGAAGTGCAGCATAGGGTTGCCCAGACAAGAGCTGCATAGTGACAACACAGTTCAACCTGGATGAGGAAATTTCCCAAGTTCCTAAGCCAAGATAAAGAGCTATAAGCAATCAATAGTTGCTGAGATCAATTTTCTGTAGAAAAATGAGCCCCCTAAACTAAATTACAAGAATTCAACCTTAAATGTACATGAGCAACATTAAACAGACTCAGAAAGGTTTGTGTGTGTTTGTGTGTGTGTGTGTGTGTGTGTGTATGTGTGTGTGAGAGAGAGAGAGAGGGGGGGGGAAGGGAGAGATTGGCATGAGAATTGAAGTGGGAGAAAGAAAAATAGAATTTACTCCAATATAAAAACTCATACATGAAATTCTCAAAAAATTTTAAACTAAAAAATATGATTTCATTCCTTAGGACAATGAACACAAAGTGGTGAAGAATGTAAGAGTGTAAAAGGTCAAACAGCTCACTGTTAGCAGAATAGTCCAACTGTATGTCTGGGCTGATGGTATCAGGAACATCAAAAACTGAACAGCAACTCTGAAAAAGGAGGCAAAGGTCAGGCCTTATCAGGCCATGATCCAATCGTAGGTTTTTTTTTTTTTTTTAAAGCATACAATAGAGTTTATCCAGGGTATGGGAGAGGAGTTAGGAGGGTAGTAGAGGCAGAGAAAGGCAGAGAGGGAGAGAGTAGAGAAGCTGAGGTGGCATGACCACATGGAGAGAGGGGGGAAGGGAGGATAGCCCAAGAGGGGGCAAGAGAGAGGCTAGAGAATAAGAGAGCCATGGTCTGGTTTTTTTTTTTTTTTTTTTTTTTTTTTCCTTTTCTTCTGAAACTGAATCTCACTACATAGGCCTGGCTGGCCTAAGAACTCCAGATGTAGAGCCTGGAACTCAAGAAATATGCCTACTTCTGACTCCTCAATTTTGGGGTTATTTTCTAGTTTTTTTGAGACTGAAGTTGGCATGGGACTCGCTAGCTAGGTCAAGTTGACCTCAACACTGCACCCATCTTCCCACTCTGACCTCTCAAGTGCTGGAGCTACAGGTATGAAGCACAATGGCTGGTTTTCATCATTGACTGACCTTGTGATGTTTAAGCATAGTGTCACTAAGATATCCCAGGAACTGATGCTCACTCACAGAAAGGGAAAAGCAAGTTAAACAAGCATCAGCTCCAGACCTAGAAAAATGGCAAAATATGTCCTCCCATCTCAGTTTAGTCTCACTGCACTGACAAGGCCAACTGGCATCAGCATTATGCACCATAAAGAAGCAAGATGGAGGTTACAGCACAGTTTTCAGGAGTTACTTTTCCCTTCCACCACAAAAGCTACAGGGATCAAATCAAGCCTTTTGTTCAATGAGCTTTTTCACAGGTCCCTTTTTGTATTTTTCTTCTTTTATTTGGTTTTACTTTATGTCTGAGTGGTTTTGCCTGCATGTATAACTTATATGTCTGGTGCCCACAAAAGGGCATCAGGTCCCCTAAAACTAGAGTTATAGATGGGTGTGTAAACAGCCAGGTGGATGCTAAGAACAAAAGTTGGGTCATTTGCAAGAACAATAAATGCTCCTATCCACTGAGACATTTCTCCAGGCCTCCCCCCTCCCCCCAGCCCCTTTTTTTAAATAGAGACTAGGTTTCGTACATTCCAGGTTGGCCTGTAGTATACTCCATAACTCCATGACAATCAACTTCAGATCCTCTTGCTAGAATCATAGTGTCCCATCATGCCAGATTTATTGGATGCTGCAAATTTATTTCTGTATAGTAGGCAAGGACTCTACTGAGCTACATCCCCATCCTGGTATTCATTCTCTAAAAATGTAAAGCATCTATATAAATAAAATGTTTCAGAGGAGATCAAAACACAAATATATTAAGCCAACAAAAGGATAAAGATGTTGCTTCATACAATTCCTAAACAAAAAAAGAGAGAGAGAGAGAGAGAGAGAGAGAGAGAGAAAGAGAAAAGAGGTAACTTTGCTACCAGACAAATACAAACTAGCATTGAAAAGTAGCAAGGAGGCTGAGAGGTGGGTCAGCACTTAAGAGCACTGTTGCAAAAGACCTGAGTTTGGTTCTCACAATTCACAAAGCAGCTCAGGAACTACATGTAACTCTAGTCCCAGGGAATCCAAAACCTTCCAGGAGCCCCAAACATGCAGGCAAAACACTTAAACACATAATAATAAATCTAACTAAAATGAAGAAAAAAGGAAAAGAAAATAGCAAGAAAGACAGAACCTAGCCCAGTGGTGGTGGTGCACACCTTTAATCTCAGCACTTGGGAGGCAGAAGCAGGTGGATTTCTGAGTTCAAGGCCAGCCTGGTCTACAGAGTGAGTTCCAGGACAGCCAGGACTACACCAAAAAACCCTGTCTCAGAAAAAAAAGAAAAGAAAGAAAGAAAAGAAGAGAAGAGAAGAGAAGAGAAGAGAAGAGAAAAAAGGAAAGGAAAGGAAAGGAAAGGAAAGGAAAGGAAAGGAAAGGAAAGGAAAGGAAAGAAAAGGAAAGAAAAGGAAAGAAAAGGAAAGAAAAGGAAAGAAAAGGAAAAAAAAGGAAAGAAAAAAGAAGACAGAACCTGCAGACTTGGCATTACACTTCAGTAATTATGCTTGTCCAAAATGCTTAAGGCCCCAGGTTCAATTCTCAGTACATAAATGAACAAGTGAAAGAACAAACAACTCTGAAAAGATGGGTGATATGGACTTTGTTACCAAATTGGTCTTCAAATCCTGAGCTCAAGCAATTCTCCCACTTCAGCCTCCAATGCCTGCACATGCACAATATTTCAGCATTTCTGCATCAAATAATTAACAAAACATCAGGATCAAACACTAACAAACTGACAAACTGAGGCATGCACAGGATGATGTGCAACATAGCAAACACTTCAGAAACTGTATTTGGCCGGGCACTGAGGCAGAGGCAGGAGGATTTCTGAGTTCGAGGCTAGCCTGGTCTACAGAGTGAATTCCAGGACAGCCAGGGCTACACAGAGAAACCCTGTCTCAAAAAACAAACAAAGAAAGAAAAAGAACTTGTATTTGAAGAAAGGTAGAGGTCAGCTGTTTGATCTGGAAAAAAAAGAGCTTTGTGTTTTCAAGATAGGGTTTCTCTGCGCACGCCTTTAATCCCAGCACTTGGGAGGCAGAGGCAGGCGGATATCTGAGTTCAAGGCCAGCCTGGTCAACAGAGTGATATCCAGGACAGCCAGGACTACACAGAGAAACCCTGTCTCGAAAAAACAAAAACAAAAACAAAACAAAATATAGGGTTTCTCTGTGTAGCCCTGACTATCCTAGATCTCACTCTTCACTCTGTAGCCCAGGCTTTCCTCAAACTCTGAACTCCGACTGCCTTTGTCTCCTAAGCACCAATACTAAATAAAGGCATGCACCACTACAAAAAAAAAAAAAAAAAAAAAAAAAAAAACTTTTAAGTAGGATAAAATAAGTGTCATTGAATAGCTATAAAGTGAATACTGGACCTACACAAAATAGAAATAACTTCAGATGGAAAAAAAAGATCAGAGCCACTCAGTTAAGACTGAAGGAAAGCAGTTCAGGGACAAGCATAGTGGTACACAGCACACCTTTAATGCCAGCACTTAGAAGGAAGAGGTGGGAGGCTAGCCTGGTCTATACACCAAATTCCAGGACAGCCAGGGTTACACAGAGACACTCAAAAAATAGAGGGGGGGGAGGAAGGAGGGGAAGGAGAAAGGGAAGGGAAGGGAAGAGGAGGGGAGGGAAGGGCTATCAGAAAAAAAAAACTTTTCAAAATGACAGATTTAGAGCTGGTGAGATGGCTCAACAAGTAAAGGCCCTTGAGGCCTAATGTCCTCACTTTAATCCCAGAGACCTATAAGCTAAGAAAAGAACCAACATCCCTAAATTGTTCTCTGATCTGGACATGAAACTTATGACACCTGAGCGCGCGCGTGCGTGCGTGCGTGCGTGCGTGCGTGCGTGCGAATGTGAGCATATGAATGCAACAGTATGAATATGTTAGAACAACTTCAGGTATGCCTTCTACCTTGTTTGAGACAGGGTCCATTGTCTTTTTGGTTCTTTGTTTTGTTTGAGTAATTTCCAACCCCAATAAGTCCATATTAAAAAAAAAAACAATAAGCTATTATAAGCTATGTGCCTAGATTGGGCAGATCTAGCACTATACTAACTTATTCCCTGGCTATGAGACCCTTTGCTACTAGCAGTTTTCTCCTGGCCATGTGGTTCCGCTCAACTCTTCTATAAATCTAAAATTATTTCAAAATAAAAGACTTTTTAAAGCTTCATTTCTTGCAGAGTGTAGTGACATGCGTCAGTATTTCCAACACTTTAAGTTGTTTAATGGAAACAGAAGCCTGGCTGTGGTGGTGCACACCTTTAATCCTAGCACTTTAGTGGGAGAGACAGAGGTAGATCTGGTTCAGGTTTGAAAAGATCTGGTCTACATAGTGAGCTCCAGGACTACACAAAGAAACCCTGACCAAAAATAAAACAAAAACAAACAAACAAACAAACAAAAAAAGTAAACCAGAAAAATCTGGAGTCAAGGCCCATGTGGGCTATATAGGTTAATACTGTTTCAAAAAACAAAACCCTGAGCTAGAGAAATTGCTCAGTGGTTAAGAGCACTGACTGCTCTCCCAAAGGTTTTGAGTTCAATTCCCAGCAACCACACGGTGGCTCACAACCATCTGTAATGGGGATCCTATGACCTTTTCTGGTGTGTCTGAAGACAGCTGTAGTGTACTATAGTATACATAAAATAAACTGCCAGGCGGTGGTGGCGCACGCCTTTAATCCCAGCACTTGGGAGGTGGAGGCAGGCAGATTTCTGAGTTCGAGGCCAGCCTGGTCTACAGAGTGAGTTCCAGGAAAGCCGGAACTACACAGAGAAACCCTGTCTCAAAAAAACAAAAAAACAAAACAAAACAAAACAAAAAAAACCTTAAAAAAAAAACACCACCACCACCACCACCAAAACCCTTTGCCACTGTAAAAGGAAGAAATTGTTGGCAGGCTTGGTGGCATGTGCCTCTACTGTCAACACCTGGGAAACAGAGGCAGGATCATCATGAAGCCAGTTGAAGCCATAGGGAGATACCGCCTCAGAAAAAAAGGTGGGGGTGCCAGGCGGTGGTGGCACACGCCTGTAATCCCAGCACTCTGGGAGGCAGAGGCAGGCAGATCTCTGGAGTTCCAGCCTGGTCTATCTACAGAGTGAGTTCCAAGACAGTCAGGGCTACACAGAGAAACCCTGTCTCAAAAAAAAAAACAAGATTGGGAATACAGGTAAGCAGTAGAGCTTTCCCCTACCTTGTGCAAAGTTTCCACCCTTGAACTGAGTGTAGTGTCACCTGAATTCAAAGCCAGCCAGGAATATATAAGACCCTGTTTCAAAAATAATAATCCACAAATTTTGAAATGACTGTCAACTACAAAAGTCTACAGTCAAAACTGAATTGCCAAATTCAAAAGCAAAGTTAGGAAGAACCAATTCTCTAACTAAAGCTAAGCTATCTAGCTATAATACCAAGGCTGAGATATAGCTGTGATGTTCCCAGGCAAGAAAATGGCTTGAGTCCAGAAGCTTTAGACCAGCCTGGGCAACTCAAGACCCCAATCTCAGCGGAAAAAAGAAAATCCAGGTGCTTCCTTTGGTTGTCAGCAAACAATAGAAAATGACTTTAATATAAAATGTAACCTTATTTGTATATTTAAGATTTTAGCACAGGCACACTGTTAAACATATGAATAGATATGTTTTTAAACTTAGAAAGGGAGTATATTGGGAACACACCCCAAGCTGGGTATGGTAGCATATGCCTATAGTCCTAGCATTTGAAAAGCTTAAGCTTAGCCAGGTAATGGTGGTTCATGCCTTTAATCCTAGCATTCAGGCAGAAGCAAGTGAATCTGAGTTTTAGGAACTCTGGTCTACAGAATTCCAGAACAGCCAACGCGCTACAGAGACAAAACCCTGACTTGGGGTAGGGAGTATACATTGACACACATTGGTGGTGGATGCTTTTAATCTAAGGCAGCAGACGAATCTCTGAATTCGAAGTCAGCCTGGTCTACAAATGGGAGTTCTAGAACAGCCAGGCTGGAAAAAAAATAAAAACAAAAGAACAAAAAACAAAACAAAAAGGAATAAGGACGATAAGGACTGCTATAAGCTCAACTGAGGCCAATCCAGACTCTATGATAAAGTTCCAGGCCAGCCTTGGCTACAGAATAAACCTTGTCTCAAAAAGTCTACAAAACGGGAGCATGGGAAATATCTCAGAGGTTGCTCTAGCAGAGGGTCCAGGTTGGTTCCTAACACTCACATAGTAGCTCAGAGCCATTCCTGTCTTAAGGGATCCTATTCCTTCTCCTTACTTCCACGGGCACTAAACACAGTGCACATACTCAAAGAGAAAAAACACGCATGCATAAAATAGACAAACCTAAAATAAGTTTTTAAAATATAATACAAGTCAGCCAGGCAGTGGTGGCACACGCCTTAATCCCAGCACTGGGGAGGCAGAGGCAGAGGCAGGAGGATTTCTGAGTTTGAGGCCACCCTGGCCTACATACAGAGTGAGTTCCAGGACAGACAGGGCTATACAGAGAAACCCTGTCTCGAAAAACCAAATTAATTAATTAGTTAGTTAATTAATTAATAATACAAATCTAGGCCGGGCAGTGGTGGTGCATGCCTTTAATCCCAGCACTCGGGAGACAGAGGCAGGCGGATTTCTGAGTTTGAGGCCAGCCTGGTCTACAGAGTTCCAGGACAGCTAGGGCTACACAAAGAAACCCTGTCTCGAGAAAAAAAAAAAAAAAAAAAGCCAGGCGTGGTGGCGCTTGCCTGTAATCCCAGCACTTGGGAGGCAGAGGCAGGCGGATTTCTGAGTTTGAGGCCAGCCTGGTCTACAGAGCTCCATCGAACATCCAGGACTACACAGAGAAACCCTGTCTCAGGAAAAAAAAATAAAAAATAAAAAAACCCAAGTCTATAGAAGTAGAGGAATCTCTGTAGGTTCAAGGACAGCCAGAGTTAGAGAGACTCTGTCTCTGACTCAAAAAAAATAATAAAAATAGAAATAAAAGCAAGATATAACAACAGTGGGAAGGCCTGCAGATAAAAGCACTTGCTGCCAAGCCTGAATTTGAGTTCAATACCCAAACCCCAGGTAAATAGAGAATGACTTCCAAAGTTGTCCTCTGACCTCCACAGTCTCTCACACACAAAGTAATGTAAATGTAAAAAACAAGTAAAATAAATGCAATGAGACACACCCTTGCATTTTCATTGCCTTCATTGTAATACTATAATCAACTGCTTTACTGATTAGGCTACCAAGAACAATGGAGGTGTTTTTGGGCCAGTGGATAATTAAGTCCAATTGTGTACAAGACATCAACACTTTCAACACATACTAGAACCTGACTCATAAATCTCTGCTGCGTTTGCTTCCCATCAGTATATTCATTTTCATTCAAAAGGCCCCTGGAAAATGGTAGGTACTAGCTCACAAAAAGCAACAGCTTTAATGACTTTAAGTTCAGTGCAAAAACGAAACTATGACTGAAATAAAAATATCACCTTTGAAAAGAAGTGGTATGGGCCATCAGACTCCATCAATTGAAAAGCCATGAAGACACACCCCAACGTGGAGAAAAAGTTACAAAGTTGCAGGTACCTGCTGCCGGGTACAGACAGATCGAGTCTCTCGCTTAGCAACTGCAGTGTTGTCTACAAAACACTCAGTCTGTCATAGTTAGGGCATGACAACTGTTCACCCTAAATCCATGTGCTCAGCTTGGATTCAGGATTGATTTATAAAAATAGCTGCTGCTGTTGCTGGTCTTTGAATCTCTGCGCTGATGACTGGGCAGTGTTACCCTATAGGCCTAGAGCAGCTGTAGTTCCCTCACCACACCCATCGCTCTGCCTACCCAGCCAAGCTGCTGGCAACCGCCCCCCTCCCGCTTGTCACCTCCCGCCCCCCACAACCACCACCACCACTCTACACCATACTATTCTCCCTCCTCCTGGGCTGAGTGAGCAAATTACAAGCACAAATATCCCCTGATGCAATGCCACAACCATCCCTGGGAAAGAGCAGAGGCAGTTGCCAAAAAGCGCAGCAGTAGGAAAATGGGCGGGAGACACTCACAGGGAGCAGAAACACTGCAGAGGCCCTGGGGAGAAATTCTGTAACTGGACCAGCGGAGGGAAAGGAGAATGGGGGATTCCAGCAAAAAGCTGGGTGACACTAATCTTTCCCGAGAAGTGCAGGCTACAACTCCCGCTCCAGGAGGGGGCGAGTTCTGGATTCCTAAAACACAAACCTGTGGGGAAATCAGCCTCTTCCCCTAAAGCACCAAATGCACTTAATCTACACAATCCAAGAGATAAGCAAAACCTCTCAAATACGCCCAGGAGGCAATCTCAAGTAAAGTTGAGTTCCGGCTGTAACAGTCCAAAAGAGCTCGTCCCCAAGTGCTAAATAAACCACAATCTCTGCTCCGAGTAACGTTTCCGACCGCCCCGGTCCCTAGGTTTCCGGACTCTGCACCCTTAACGTGACCCCTCTTGCATTCCCGAAGCCAGACACTAGATGCGCGTCAGTCCCCAAACTGTGCGGGGCCCACGCACACAGGGCTCGAGTTGGATTCTCCAGACCACCCCTCGGCCCCACCCATAACCCCCAGACAGGACGCGCCGAGCTCGCCTCAGCTCCCACATCCACTGACGCCCCTCCTGAAGCCTGGAGAAACGACCCCGGCGTCCTTCTGCATCCCGAACCCCACCCAAGGGCCCGGGCTGCAGTCGCCCCCTCGGTGCCGGGGCTCTGCACACGCCCAGCCTGAGGCAAGCCCCACGGCTCCACAACCTCAGAAGCCCTGAAACAAAATCTCCCGTCCCGCCTCGCCCCCTACGGTCCCCTCAGAGACTCCGAAGGTCACGCCCGCAGGCCCCCCCACCAGGCCCCCTCTGGCAGCCACCCCGGCGTCCCGGGGACGGACAGCCACCGCCCTTCCCCGCCTCAGGCGCGACCTGCGGGGTCCCCGGCGGCCCCCGCGAGAACCTGGGCCAGTCTCCGAGGAGAGTGAGGAGGCCGACCCTCGGATAGCGATCACAGCCGCACCTACCCGCCGCCGCCGCCGAGCCCAAGCCGGAGCCGCAGGAAGCCGGGAGAGGGCAGAGAGGAGCCGGAGCAGCCGGGAGGAGCCGCAGCAGCTACAGAGCTAGCCGGAGGGGCGGGGCACAGGGAGGTGGCCGCTTCCTCGTCGCCCTCTTGAAGGCCGGCACGAAGGCGGGGCGTCCTCGTCGTCAGCGGGTGCCGCCCCAACCAATGGGCGCCACCGAAGGGCGGGCCGAAGCGCCGCGAACCAATCCACGCCGGACCCTGCTCTCCGACCTCTCGGTGGAAGCGGCACGAGCGGCGGACCGTTGGCGAGGCGCGCGTCGGGGGTCTAGACTGCGGCCTCCCGCCCGCGGATGCCTCAGCGAATGGCGAGCCTCAGGCCGCCTCCGCCGTTCTGAGATGGCCGCTGCTTCCTTTTCCAGCAGAGAGGATGCTAGTGTCAGGGGCCCGTGGCCTGCGTGCGGGTGGGCCTGACTGGGCCCCTCCGGCCCTGACTGGTGGGCTCTATGATGTAATCTGGGAGGGGCGTGGGGCGGGGCCTTGGGCTCGCTGCTAACCGCGAGGAGCCCTGACTGGGAGCTGAGGGTGCAACTCAAAAGTAGATGCCTGAAACGTGGCTGGACCAAGTTGAGAAGGAATATTGTTGGTTGCAAAACTGATTATATAGTTGGGCGTGTATTTAGTAACTTAAATAATTTCATGTTTCTTTTAGTTTTTTTTTTTCAACGTTGTTACTTGAAAACTTAAAGATCACCTTTTGTTTAGTTTTGGGTTTTTGACACTGTCTCACACCGTAGCGCACGCAGCCTGGCCTGAAATTTACTTTGTATCACCCACCTGCTTCAGAGTGATGGCAGTCCTGAAGGCTCAGCCTCCCGAATGCTGAGATTACAAATTTGAGATGGCACACCCAGCTAAAATTACCTCCTCCTACTCTATTGTACCTCCTCCTCCTCCTCTCCTCTCTCCTCCCTCCCCCGCCCGCACCCCCACCCGTGTCACTGTGAGTCACAATACATTGCCTGTGCATAGTACTGATCCAGAAGAAATAGCCAGCCAGTGTTGGCCTTGGGAGGCAGAGGCAGGCGGATTTCTGAGTTCGAGGACAGCCTGGTCTACAGAGTGAGTTCCAGGACAGCCAGGGCTACACAGAGAAACCCTAATACCCAACCCCTTTGAGTGCTTACTCCATAATCCACATGTGTGGATCATCATGAGAGCCCTACATGGTTAATATATCCTCATTTTATTTGTAGTTTTATGACCCTCTCTAACAGATTAACTGTCTCTCCAGCTCTCCTCATTCTCATTATATTAATAGACAAGTTTAATAACACCACACTGTCAACAAGCCGGTATTTGGCCTGTGGGGCTATAACTTTAGTTGCCAGGTGCTAGGATTGTAAACTCAGGCACATAGGGGTTACCAGGAAGACGTGGTTAGGAGGAAGTACAGCTGTGCTTTTGTAGCCTTGGGAAAGGTAAGCCTTGGTTTCCTCATTTATGAAAATTAGATAATTGAAATTAATATGAAAATTAGTAACTTTATTGAGAGTGACTCAATAAAGTCAGTGTCAAAAACCCAAAGTAACTCTCAATAAAGTTACTAATAGGATAAAATACTATATTCCCTGTGAAGTCTCAGCATGGCTAAACAAATTGTGTAAACTGGTGGAAGGAAGCTAAACCTTTGTGTATCAATATTGTGTAACAGTTTCCTCCAAGATTGGAACTTTCCATTAAGCAGGAAGGCCCCGAAACCAAGCAGATTTACTAGGCTCCTTCCTGCCAGAGTTCAGCATCCCTCTCAGGAGAACAAAAGTTGCAGACTCTTGAAACCAGATCAGCTGCCTGAAAGAAGCAGAAGCCAGCCAAACCACCTGGAAGAGGTTTAGACCAGACTGACTAGGAAAGAATGCTCTCCAACCTATTGAGTGGCCTGCAGACCATGCACTATGCCCCAAGTTTCCCAGCTTTCTGAGCTGTCACCAGTGTTGCAACAGGCGGGCCCTGGTGATACAACTGTCTTTGAGTCATTTCTGCTACTGTAAGTAACCCCTCGCTCATATTTCTTCATACTACTGAAGGTAACCTCAATGAAACTAATTGGTTCACCAAGCTGGGCTTTGGTTTGTCATGAGTTCTCTCTCTGGGATAAGTAGACTTCTGTGTTGCATCTCCTCAGGAAAAGTTTTGACACACAATACTCATTAGATTTTAACAGTAAATGAAGATGATGATAATATACATGAAACCCATATTAATAACTGTCCTAAAGTACATACATCGTTACTTATGCTTTAGTAGACATAGTTTACTATTAAAGCCATAATAACAGGAGGGATAGCTCAGTGGTTAAGAGCACTGACTGATTTTCTAGAGGTCCTGAGTTCAATTCCCAGCAACTACATGGTGGCTCACAACCATCTGTAATAGGATCTGATGCCCTCTTCTGGTGTGTCTGAAGACAGCTACAGTGTACTCATATATATTAAATAATATTTTTTAAAATCATAGTAACTAGCCTAATGTAGCAATGCACACCTTTAATCACAGTACTTGGGAGGCAGAGGCAGGCAGATCTCTGTGAGCTCAAGTTCAGCCTGATTTACATAGCTTATTCCATGCCAGCCAGATAGACGGTGAGGCCCTGTCTCAAAAAAATAGTTGGGCTGGAGAGATGGCTCAGCCTTTAAAGGCTAGGCTTACAACCATAAAAAAAAAAAATTTTAAAAATAGTTAAAAAAAATTAAGAGAGCAAAAGGATGCCTTGGCATTGTGTGCTGAGGCAATTAGATATGAAATTTAAGGTCATCTGGGCCACCTAAATTCAAGACCATCCTGAGCCATATCCAAGACTGTCTATTTTGTTTTGAGTTTTGTTTTGTGTTTTATTTTTTTGAAACAGGGTTTCTCTGTGTTACAGCATTGGCTGGCCTCAAATTCAGAGAGATCCACTGCTTCTGCTTCCCAGATGCTGAGACTGTCCTTTTAAAAATAATACTAATAAGCTGTGTGGTGATGGCGTAGGACCTTAATACTAGACTAGCACTCAGAAGGCAGAGGCAAGGAGGCAGAGGTGGGCATTCTACACAGTAGTTTCCAGGATAGCCAGGACTACACAGAAATACTCTGTCTCAAAGAAACAAAACAGCCAGGCAGTGGTGGTACACACCTTTAATCCCAGCACTTGGGAGGCAGAGGCAGACGGATCTCTGAGTTCGAGGCCAACCTCGTCTACAGGGTTCCAGGACAGCCAGGGCTACACAGAGAAACCTTGTCTCGAAAAACCAAAACAACAACAACAACAATAATAATAATAGTCCAGTGGTCCACACTTGTGATTCCATTATTTGGTAAGTGGGAGCTGGAGGGTCAGGAGGAGTTCAAGGCCAGCCTGGGATACATGAGACCCTGTACCAAATAAACAAAAATGTAAAGGTTTTGTGGGAAAGATACAGAACTATAAATAGATAACCATAGAAAGACATTAATACAATCCAGAAAAGCAAAATATCTGTTGTAGGCTGCACACCTGTTATTTAATGAAACAGAAATCTTGAGCAGAAGCCCAGATATCTGTTGATATAGTCTATCTCCCCCCTCCCTCTCCTCTGTTTTCCTTTTTCCCCTCTCTCTCCTCTGTCTTCTCTGTCCCCCGTCCCCTTTCCCCCTCCCTCTCTCTCTCTCTCACACACATACACACACAACTCCAAGGAAAATATAAGGAAAAGAATCTCAGTCATGTTTCCAACATACATAGTATACTTTCCTATAGAGACAGGTCACACAGTGAGAAGGCACTTTCACAGAGATACATTAGACAGATTTCCGAGCGAGTGCAGGAGTACACACTTGTGATCCAGCAGACAGAGACTACTGAAGGTTTCAGATCATCCTAATCTTCATTGCAAGTTTAACTCCAGTTTGTACTACATAACAAGACCCAGTTAATAGTATTTACATCAAGGCCCTGGATTTTGTCTAATGCTGAGTTTACTGTCCTGAAAAACACAGAAGTAGGTCTTAAAATGTTACTTTGATTCTTCTTGGAGCCTGAATTAAGTCCCAAGGCCTGTCCCAGACCCCATGACTACATTTTTTTTTTTTTAGCTCATTCAAAAATCAGACGTGTAGGAAAACTCAAAGTGTTAGAACACTGTACTCTCTAATAGATTCCCTGTGGTATGTGTATGTGTACCTAAACTTGAGCTTAGGAAATCTTTTTTTTTCCATTTCTATCTTTTCTAAGACAGGATCTCACCATGGAGGTCTAGACTTTGTACTAAGACCAAGCGGTTGTCAAACTCACAGAGATGAGCCTGCCTCTTATCCTGAATGCTGGAATTCAAGGTCTGTGCCATCATGTTCGGCCCAGAAGTCACTCGATTTTATTTAATTTGAATTAATATTGTTAATATGTATGAGTGTTTTACCTGCGTATTTGTCTGTGTATCACATGCATGAGGAAGGCCAAAGCATCCCCTGGAAATGGAGTTTAAAACAGTTGTGAGTCATCATGAGGAGAGCTGAAAATTGAATCTGTTCTCTGGGAAAGGAACACATGATCTTCACCACCAAACCATCTCCCCAGCCTCTAGAAGTCATTCTTTCTTGTTTGGTTGGTTTGGTTTTTGGCTTTTGGTGACAGTGTTTCTCTGTGTAGCTTTATACCTTGGTACCTTGCTAAAACTTGCTTTATGGATCAGGCTAGACTTGAATTTATAGAAATCCTCCATCCTCCTGCCTCTGCCTCTGCCTCTGCCTCTGCCTCTGCCTCTGCCTCTGCCTCTGCCTCTGCCTCTGCCTCTGCCTCTGCCTCTGCCTCTGCCTCTGCCTCTGCCTCTGCCTCTGCCTCTGCCTCTGCCTCTGCCTCTGCCTCTGCCTCTGCCTCTGCCTCCTAAGGACAGGCTAAGTCATTCTTAGTTATTCTTTCTTCCTTCCCCTCAGGCCTGCCAGGTGGACCTGCCCCAGAAATTGCAGCAACAGCTTTAATAACGCACACTTGCAATCCCAGCTCTCAGGAAGCTGAAGCAGGAGCAGGAGTTTCAGGCCAGCCTTGGCTAGATACTATCCCATCTCAAAATATGAGAAGAAAAAAAAAGAAGAGAAACACCTCTGAACACACTTGTGCTGTTCAGGGTTGGTCCCTTTCTGTTTCCCGTATACTGTCACAGCTTCCCCCAGCCCTCTGTTTGTCCCTGCTACTGTCCAAGCTTCACACCTTTCTGCGTCACCCCTCATTTTTGGTACATACTCTCTTGCTTACCTACATGGCCCTATATTTCATCACTCACCACATATGTAGTAGTTATTTGTAGAAATGTGCATCTGCCATAATAGATGGCATTTCAGAGTTCAATTCATTCCGGGTTCCACCTCCCATGGGAAGGTTTACCTGCTAGATTCCACTGTGTCCAGAATAGGAAGCACAGCATAGCCCTCCTCTCACAGCGGGAAAGGATCTCAGCAGTCCTACATATGAGGATCTATTCTAGCCTTTTAGAATTCACAATATGCGGGCCTTTTTTTTTTTTTTTTTTTTGGTTCTTTGAGACAGGGTTTCTCTGTGTAGCCCTGGCTGTCCTGGAACTCACTCTGTAGACCAGGCTGGCCTCGAACTCAGAAATCCGCCTGCCTCTGCCTCCCGAGTGCTGGGATTACAGGTGTGCGCCACCATGCCCGGCTAGTATGCGGGCCTTTATTCTAACACTCAGAAGACAGAGACAGGAGGATATCTGTAAGTTTGAGACAAGTATAGGACAGCCAGAAGCTACACAGAGAAACCCTGTCTCAAAACAACAAAAACGTAGAAAAAAAAATTCACAATAAACCTAGCATTGTGGTTCACATCCAGGATCTAGGAGCATGCCATTCTGAGACAGGAAGACAGAGTGTTCAGGTGAGACTCAGAGTCCCACCTGACTCTACCTCCCAAGTGCTGGATACCACCACTGCCCAGCATAAACATAGTTTTAAAATTGCAAGGAAAACAAAAGGAAGGCATAGGAGTTAAAACCTATAAGCCAGGGCTGGAGAGATGGCTCAGCCTTTGAGAGCACTGACTACTATTCCAAAGTTTCTGAGTTCAATTCCCAGCAACCACATGGTGGCTCACAACCATCTATAATGGGATCTGATGCCCTCTTCTAGTGTGTCTGAAGACAGTGTACTCACATACATGAAATAAATAAGATAAATATTTTTAAAAAAGGAGAACTATAACCCAGCACTTGGAAGATGCAGGTAGAAGAACCAACCGTTCAAGTTTAACTTTGACTACCCGGAATAGTGAACTTGTCTCAAGAGACCAAAACAAAATGAAACAAACAAACAAAAAAAAGGCAAATCAGGCCGAGCGGTGGTGGTGCATGCCTGTAATCCTGGCACTCGGGAGACAGAGGCAGGTGGATTTCTGAGTTCGAGGCCAGCCTGGTCTTCAGAGTAAGTTCCAGGACAGCCAGGGCTACACAGAGAAACCCTGTCTCAAACAAACAAACAAACAAACACAACAACAACAACAAAAGGCAATTCAGTTACCCTTCTTCCACACGCCTAAAACGAAATAAGATTATAATGCCTGGAGGTAGAGAAGCCATTTTAAAACCGGCCAGAAGCAACAGACAAGGGAAAGGAGGACGACTGAGAAGCAGCTAGGTCCCTAAGGTGGCCTCTGGATTTCCTATGAAGTAGAAAACCTCTTGCTGAACCTAATGGTACAGACCTATAATTATAACTACTCCTGAGACTGAGGCAGGAAGATTGCAAATTCAAGGCCAGCCTGGATTATATACTGAGTTTAAGTCAACTTTAGTAGTGCATGCCTTTAACCCCAGCTTTAAAAGAGGCAGGTAGATCTTTGTGAGTTCTAGGCCATCAAGATCTACACAGTAAAACCCTGTCTTTAATAATAATAATAATAATAATAATAATAATAATAATACCCAGGCAGTGGTGGTGCATGCCTTTAATCCCAGCACTTGGGAGGCAGAGGCAGGTGGATTTCTGAGTTGAGGCCAGCCTGGTCTACAGAGTGAGTTCCAGGACAGCCAGGGCTATACAGAGAAACCCTGTCTCGAAAAAACCAAAATAATAATAATAATAATAATAATAATAATAATAATAATAAACCTATCAAGTAAACAGATCCTTCCTTCTTCTATTGGTGAGAAATACCCATAGCCATCTGCAGCAACCGCAACCCAGCTGATGTGCTAGGAGTACAAGCCCTGGTCTATAAGATTAGAAACTCAATCCCAGTTACAGATTGGTGTGCACCAGAGCAGCCTGTGCAGCCTTGGGTAAGCTATTCTCACCCCTGGACCTCGGTTCCTCAAGACTATCGGGAAGTAGAACAGACAATCTCTTCTGCTCCTTGCTGTCTGTGTCTCACTGATCACAATTGCACGGGGACTTCCTCTCTCTTGAAATGAAGACACCTCTCTCAAGGCTGGCTGAGTGTTCTTGTTCCCTTGACTTGTGGAGCCTGAATCTCCTCAGTAGATATTGGGAAGCACACACTTCTGGAACATTCCAGTACCATCAAGTCACCCCAGCCAGGTTCTGGTTCTGTCTTCCTTTCGTTTATCTTCTACTAGGGTGCTCACAGGCAGAGAAGGTGGTTTCTACTTGTAAAATAATGGTGTACTGCATTCAGTGCTGCTTCTGAACTTGCTGTTTGATTTTTCCTCATGAATCTTCAAATGAGAGGGCTGTGGACCCCCAAAAGAACCCTCCCCAGGATGGCAGTCTAAGATTGACATTTTTAGAATATTTATTTTTTTATTTATGTATGTGGGTAGTCATGCCTACAAGCACCCCAGGAGTCCAAACAGGGCATCAGATTCCCTGAAATGGGAGTTACAGAGTTGTGAGCCACCTGGTGTGAGTGCCCAGAACCAAACTGTTCATTCCCCAAAACAAGACATGCTGTTAGTCTCCAGCTCCAGATTACTTTTTCTTCATTTTGTTTGTTTGTTTGCTTATGTGTTTATTGTTTGTTTGTTTGTTTAGAGTTTTGCAACAGGCTTTCATGAAACTTGCTCTGTATGTAGACCAGCCTGATCTTGAACTCACAAAGATCCACCTGCCTCTGCCTCTGCCTCTGAGTGGTGGGATTAAAGGCATGTGCTGCCAAGCATTGCATTTTTTGACCCACGGTCTCATGTATCCTAGGCTGTCCTGGAACTCTATACATAGCCAAGGATAGCCTTTCTGTCCTCCTGTGCTAGTGCTACAAGTGTGCACCTCTATGTGTACTGCTGGGATTGAATTAGAGCTTTACAGATGCTAGGCCAGCACTGAGCTACATTTCCTGCTATGTTTTTCCTTTTTTTAGACTTGGTCTTCTAGATGAGGCTAACTTTCAGATCTCCTCTAGGCTAAGAATGACCTTGATGGATTGATTATTTATTTATTTATTTATTTATTTATTTATTCATTCATTTATTTTGAGACATTCTCACTATGTAGTCCTAGCTGGCCTGGAACTCACCAAGTAAACCAGTCGGGCTTCAAACTCAGAGATCTACCTGCCTCTGCCTCCTAAGTATTGGGATTAAAGGAATACACTGCCAAGTCCAGCCAACTGTGAATTCTTGATCTTTCTACCTCTCAGATCCTAGATTGGCTTCAAACTCAGTATCCTCCTACCTTAGACCCCTGAAATGTTCAGATGCTGGGATTATAGGCCTGTGCCACTATGGTGGTCTGAATAGGAATGGCCCCCATAGATTCATGTGTTTGAATGCTTGGTCCAAAGGGAGTGGCACTATTAGGGGGTGTGGTCTTGTTGGAGTAGGTGTGGCCTTTTTAGAGAAAGCGTATCACTGTGGGTTTGAGCTTTGAGGTCCTATATGCTCAAGCTATATATATATCCAACGTGACATACAGTCTCCTGCTGCCTGCGGATTGAGATGCAGAGCTCTCAGCTCTTTCTCCAGTACCTTGTCTGCCTGCACACTGCCATGGTTCTTGCCATGACAACAATGGACTGAACCTCTGAAACTGTAAGCCAGCCCCAATTAAATGCTTGCCTTTATGAGTTATCGTGGTCATGGTGTCTCCTCACAGCAATGAAACCCTAGGACAGCCACTATCTCTGGCTAGGGTTTTGTGGTTGTTTTGTTTTATTGCTTTTTCCTTTTTCTTTCCAGGATCTATGTCCTAGCTACAGAGCATAACCATGAAGCTATGACTCCAAGACTGTTCAAATGAGGTCCGCAGGTCTTTGGCATGCTCAACAGACACCTGGCTTCCTTCCAGTTCTTCTGTTTTCCATTCTTAATTCCAATAAGATACCCTGGTTTCTTTTTCTTTTTCTTTTTCTTTTTTCTTTTCTTTTCTTTTTTCTTTTTTCTTTTTTGGTTTTTTCGAGACAGGGTTTCTCTGTGTAGCCCTGGCTGTCCTGGAACTCACTCTGTAGACCAGGCTGGCCTCAAACTCAAATCTGCCTGCCTCTGCCTCCCAAGTGCTGGGATTACAGGCGTGCGCCACCATGGCCCGACTCCTGGTTTCTTTTGAATTCTGACTTCAACTGTCAAACCCTCCAGATTGCCACTGGATCTATTGGTCTTTTAAGCCAGAGTCCAGCCCCTTGTCCATCAGTATCCTTGAAATTGATAAAGGACAATAATTGTCATCCTGAGTTCCATCTAACCTTTCTTGTTCAACATCTGTAGTCACTAAAAAAATGAATCATGCTGCTTCCTTGGTGCTACCTAAGAGGTGGCCACCATATCTTTTACACATCATGGCTGCCCTCCAGCCTCAGATGAAGCTAAAGATTGTCAAAAAGAATCGCCGGGCATGGTGGCACACTCCTGTAATCCCAGCACTTGGGAGGCAGAGGTAGGCAGATTTCTGAGTTCGAGGCTAGCCTGGTCTAGAGTGAGTTCCAGGACAGTCAGGACCACACAGAGAAACCCTGTTTCGAAAATCCAAAAAAAAAAAAAAAAAAAAATTGTCAAAAAGAGAACCAAGAAGTTCATCAAGTGCCAGTCAGACTGATATGTCAATATTAAGTGAAACTGGAAGAAACCCAGAGGTATCAACAGCAGGGTGTGGAGAAGATTCAAGGGCTGGGTCCTGAGGCCTACCAATACTGGTTACCAGAGTAACAAGAACACCACGCACGCTCTGCCTACCAGCTTCTGGGCGTTTCTGGTCCACAGTGAAGAAGCTGGAACCACTGCTGATGTGCATCAAAGCTTACTGTGCTGAGACTGCTTACATAATTAGTGAAGAAATTGAGAAGATGGCTTGAATGTATGCTGTATTTGTGCTTAAATAAAACCACAAAAACTGCACACACAGAAAGAAAAAGGAAGGAAGGGAGAAAGAGAAAAGAAAGAAAAAGAAAGGAGGGAGGGAGGGAAGGAAAAGAAATGAGGCCTGAGGCTGGGGATATGGATCACTGGGGGATCATCATCATGCAGAAAGCCCTGGGCTCCACTCCTAACCTGGGGTCTAACCTGAGATACACAAGTATTTCCATATCAGCATGACTGGAAGACTTTGCAATCCTGTTCTAGTCCAGTTACCAAGAAGAGCCGGGCAGTAGTGGCACATGCCTATAATCCCAGCACTCTGGGAGGCAGAGGCAGGCGGATTTCTGAGTTCAAGGCCAGCCTGGTCTACAGAGTGAGTTCCAGGACAGCCAGGGCTACACAGAGAAACCCTGTCTGGAAAAAACCAAATACAAAACAAAAAACAAACAAACAAAAAAACCTAAGTTCAAATCCCCAGAACCCATGAAAAAAATCCAGTCATATAACCTCAGTGTTATGGTGGAAGAAGAGTACTAGGCTTGCTAGCTGACAGCCTACATCCAGGCTCACTGAGATCCAGACCTAATCTCAAAGAAATCAAGGCAGACTGATGGAGCAGAGCACAGCCTTCTCTAGCCTCCACATCATGCAAAGGCACGTGAGCCTGCACATACGTGTGTGTGTGTGTGTGTGTGTGTGTGTGTGTGTGAATCCTGCATTCTCCTGCCTCTACCTTCAAAGTGCTGAGACTACAGGTATGTATTACCATCCTTAACTGGGGACTGTTTTTGTTTTTGTTTTTGTTTTAAATTTTTTTTTAAGTGAGTACTGTGGTTTCAGACTCAGGAGGCAGAGCAGGCAGATTTCTGTGACCATGGAGCCAGCCTTGTCTACATAGTAAGATGTCCCAGGCCAGCCAAAGCTACACAGTGAGCTCATGCCTGGAAAAAAAATAAAAGAAAGCCAGGAACACTATATAGCTAAACACTCGTGTGGGCTGGCAGCTCTTGGTCTGCTGAGTTGTGGTCTCTGCTTTGATTGCACCTTTCCTCCTAAGTGCAGAGACTAGCATCACAAGTCTGTCAGGAGGGTGGACGCAGGCAGGACCTAAACTTCAGACCCTTTGTTCAGAGCTTGCCTGAGCCACTTGGAAGCCAAAAGGCAACACTTGTCAATTCAGTAAGCCTACGAGGAGAGCCGCAGACTCTGTAGAGAAGCTCTAAGAAGAGACAAATGGAAGGGAATCTGTTCAGAGATGCTTGCCTTGGCACTGTTCACTTAGCTTGGAATCAAACACTTGGCAGCTCGGGCAAGCTAACTTATATTTAGGAAAGAGCTGCACGTATTCATAGAATTCCTGCGGGCATAGTGCATGCTGACTCGATTAGAATGCAGGGAACTTAGCAGGAGAGCATTACTGAAACCTTTTATTTGGAAATTATTTCAAAATTATTTGAAAATTCACAAGAATAAATATTCTTTTTTTTTGGGGGGGGTTCAAGACAGGGTTTCTCTGTGTAGCCCTGGCTGTCCTGGAACTCACTCTGTAGACCAGGCTGGCCTCGAACTCAGAAATCCACCTGCCTCTGCCTCCCAAGTGCTGGGATTAAAGGCATGTGCCACCACTGCCCGGCTTGTTATATGGTTTTTTTAAATATTATATGTATGCCTGCCATATGTGTGTGTGTGTGTGTGTGTGTGTGTGTGTGTGTATGTGTGTGTGTGTGTATGTGTGTGTGTATGTGTATGTTTTGCTTACATGTATATCTGTGTACCATATACATGTCTTATGCCTGTTAACTGTCATGTGGGTGCTAGGACTAGAACCCAGGGCCTTTGGAAGAACATCAAAGGCTGTGCCATCTCTCCAGCCCCTGCCATGTCTCTTTAGGTTCAGCTACTGTGGAGCATTTCTTTCTTTCTTTCTTTCTTTCTTTCTTTCTTTCTTTTTTTTTTTTTTTAAGACAGGGTTTCTCTGTGTAGCCCTGGCTGTCCTGGAGCTCACTCTGAAGACCAGGCTGGCCTGGAACTCAGAAATCCACCTGCCTCTGCCTCCCAAGTGCTGGAATTAAAGGCATGCGCCACTACCGCCCGGCTTGTGGAGCATTTCTTAAACCTTCTTTTACATGCATACACATGTATCTTTTATGACAATGAAAGTGGGCTTTTTTCAGGGTTTTTTTGTGGGAAATGTTTTGTTCTGTTTTGGTTTCATTTTATATGTATGAGTATGAATGTGTGTGTGTGTGTGTGTGTGTGTGTGTGTGTGTGTAAGTGTTCCTGTATGTGGGGTATTAATATACAGGGGTGCATGTACATATGAAGACCAGAGGTCAACATCAGAAGCCTTGTATCACAATTCACCTACTCAACTGCGTAAACATAATGCAGGGCTTGGCCGGTCGAAGCCTCCCCAGAGCTGAATTACAGGTATGTGTCAGCCTGCCTGACTTTTGTATTTTTATTTTATTTATTTTATTTTATTTTATTTTATTTTATTTTATTTTATTTTTATTTTATTTATTTTTTGATTTTTGAGACAGGGTTTCTGGAACTCACTCTGTAGACCAGGCTGACCTTGAACTCAGAAATCCACCTGCCTCTGCCTCCCAAGTGCTGGGATTAAAGGCATGCATCACCACTGCCCAGCTTTTTTTTTTTTTTTTAACTAGAAGATTCTCCTGCCTCTGCTGAGTGCCAGGATTGTAGAAATGTACCACTACCCTTCACTGACATTGATTTTTGTCATTAATTGCTTGTCTCCAGGGTGTGTGGTTCGCAGTTCTCACAACCAGTTCCAGGGCAATGGTAACGCCTGAAAAGCAGCTTCTAGAAAGTGAAGTTCTTGCTCCAGGGTGCAGGAACAAGGCCCCAAACCCTGCAGCTGTAGCTACAGCCGGGAATTAGAGATCAATGTGGCTCTCTCTTGACCTCTGGCATACTGTGAATGTCATGGGCACCCCAGATACGCTATTCACGAAACAGAAACATTAACGGCTTTGAAAGTATAATATAAAACTATCAGACCAGTTATCTGGAAGAACACAGGGTTTGGAAGAAGTTTCATAACAATAATGTAACAAGGCCCCCACCTCCCCCTTCCCTCCCATAATGGCTCAGTTGGTTAAAACAAAAAACAAAAAAGCCGGGCAGTGGTGGCGCATGCCTGTAATCCCATCACTTGGGAGGCAGAGGCAGAGGCAGATTGAGTTCCAGGACAGCCAGAGCTACACAGAGAAACCCTGTCTCAAAAAAACAAAAAAACAAAAAACAAAAACAAAAACAAATCCAAACAAACCTGAGGATTGGAGTTCAATTCCAGAACCCAAGGTTTTCCAGACCCATGATAGAAGAAAAGAACAAGTCCCACAAAGTTGTCCTCTGGTCTGTCTCTCCTCTCTCACTCATACACCACACCATACACACCATAGTACACCCCTACCCACACAAGAATAATAAATAGAACACAATGAATAATAATCTAACAACAGAAGATGCTTGTAGTTAAGAGGCGCTCTTCTTCTTTATGTGTGTTGTGGTTTATTGCTGCTTTAATTGAGGATTGAATAAATGCCTTTCCTTTCTTGGATACTGGAGAAGGATCTGAAAAACAGTAATTAATATTAACTATTCCTTTCAGATTTTAAAATTTTTGTTTGACAATTTTACACAAGAATACCAGGATTGCTGTTTGTTTGTTTGTTTGTTTGTTTGTGGGACTTGACGCCTCTGGAGTACCGGGATTAAGTGTTGTCTCCAAACCTGGTGAGGTACCCTGATCACATTCACTTCTAGCTCCTCCCTCTGCTCTCCCGGCTCCCCAAACAGGCTATCTTCCACTTTCAAGTCCTTTTTAGTTGTTGATTTTTGAGGGAGGTTGGTTTTTGTTTTTCAAGACATGTTTTCTGTCCATTCCTGGCTGTTCTGGAACTCTGGAGACCCAGGCTGGCCTTGAACTCAAGAGTTCTATGTGCCTCTACCTTCTAGGTTTGCACCACCTCTGGTCTCTCTGTCTCTGTCTCTGTCTCTGTCTCTCTCTCTCTCTCTCTCTCTCTCTCTCTCTCTCTCCTCTCTCTTTCCCTCTCTCTCTCTCTCTCTTAAAACAACTCACTGAGTGCATTAGAGCTATAGGTGTGGGCCATACACAGGAAGTTAAGGAACCCACCAGTGGCCACATCCCCAAAGAAAAATGGCTCCCCTTCCTCTAGCAGCCGTCAACTGCCTCCCAACAGCTTCTCAGCCAGGAGGGCAATCTTCAGAGCCCACACTAAAACAGAAACAACAAAACAAACCCTAGGTGTGGTGGGATGGGTGATACTGAAGAAGTAAAGACCCCCCCACACACACACACACACGCAGAAAAAGAAAAGAATAGAAAATACTAGGTGGACAGTGAGCCAGGATGTCAAAGCAGACAGATTTTGTTTGTTTGTTTGAGACAGGATCTCCATATACAGTCCTAGCTGTCCTGGAACTCACTATGTACACCAGGCCCACCTCAAACTCATAGCGATCCTCCTGCCTCTGCTGGAATTTAAGGCATTCTTCCTGCATTTTTTTTTTTTTCATTGAAACAGTCTGTCTATATTTGTCCAAGTGACTGTGACCGCCTGTGCTCAGGAAGCCCGCGTGCTCCAGCCTGCTAAGAAGCCGGGCCCACAGTGCGCGCACCCGGCACTCCCAGCTCTGCTTCCCGTTAACTAGCCAGCCATGACAGTGAAGCATTCAGAGAGATCTTCCCAGAGGCGAATCAGCAAGATAAATCCTGGTGTTCTAATCTCTGGCCCTCTCCCAACGCGTGCTGTTCTCTTTTGTAGCTCTAGGCTGGCCTTGGATTGTCCCTCTGGCCATCTGCCACCAACGAAACCCTCCGGGAGCCGAAAGCCTGTTCTCCATGCCTGTTCCTGCTACTGTCTCTAGCTGCACCCGGCTTTTCCCTCGACTTCTGTAGACGCACCCCAGGATCCGCAGAAGTAAATTGAATGTGTTGACCTGATCATTCTGTAGGCTTCATCTCAACTTCTTTCTTAAATTAAAAAAACTAAACAAATAAATGCAAAACAATAAAAAAAATATTAGGAACTGGAGAGATGGCTCCTCGGTTACAGCACTGGCTACTCTCCCAGAGGACCCAGGTTCAATTCCCAGAACCCACATGGCAGCTTACAACTGTCTGTAACTCCAGTTCCAGGGGATCTGACACCCTCACACAGACACATATGGATATATATGCAGGCAAAACACCAATGCACATAAAATAAAATAAAAAAATAAAATAAAATAAAATAAAATAAAATAAAATAAAATAAAATAAAATAAAATAAAATAAAATAAAAATAATAAAAAATAAAATAAAAAATAAAATAAAATAAAATAGAAAATTTAAAGCTGGGTATAGTGGCACACCCCTTTAATTCCAGCACTTGGGAGGTAAAGGCAAGCGTATCTCTGTGATTTGAAGTTAGTTGGTTTACATAGTGAATTCCAGGACAGCCAGAGCTACCTAGTAAGACCCTGTTTCGAAGAAAGCCAAAACAATTCAAAATTATTATTGTATGTGAGGAGTGTTTGTCTGCATGTATGTCTATGTACTGCATGTTTGCCTAGCATCTATGAAAAGGGAGTTGGAGCCTGTGGAACTAGAGTTATGGATGATTGTGAGCCACCGTGGGTTACTAGAGTTAGCTATGTGTGTCGCCATGTCTGTTTTTACGAAGTGCTGGAGGCAGGGGTGGTGCATTCCTTTGGGGCTGGAGACGTGGCTCAGTGGTTAAGAGCACTGACTGCTCTTCCGAGCATGGTGGTTCACAACCATCTGTAATGAGATCTGATGCCTTCTGGTGTGTCTGAAGCAGTTACAGTGTACTCATATAGATATAAATAGATAAATCATTTTTTTAAAAAAGGAAGTGCTGGGGTTTGAGTCCAGGGCCGAATGTCAGACAAGCTTTCCACCAGCTGGCCTGCTTCTCCAGTACATGAGTTCCACGTTTTGAAACAAAGTCCATGAATCCCATGTATCCCAGGCTGGCCTTGAACCCGTGATATTTTTGGTTGCCAGGTGCTCGGTTACAGGCATGTATCCCCACACCTAGCTGTCAACCAACTCTCTTCCTCCCTTCCTCGCCCATCAAGGACCACTGGAGTGTCCAGCTCTAGTTCCTGACAAGGGTGTGAAAGAGTGGTCAACAGCTCTGAGCCCCAGGGGATGAGCTGGGGGGAGGGGTCACACTTCCCCCTCCCCGGTCGTGCTGATGAGCAAGAACTTGCTAGCCAGATTTTGTGGCTCTCAGCTACAATTCCAGTACTTGGGGGAGCTGAGATAGTCCGGGTGACAGTGAGACTCGGTGTCAAAAGAAGGAGGGAGTTGGGGTGAGCACCCACACAGGGGTTCCAGCTTGGAAAGCACATGGTCTGGGCGTTTGGTTCCTGTCTCATACCCTCCCTCCCACTTCCCGAAGAGCTCATACTTATTTCTGGTTTTTTTTTTTTTTTTTTTTTTTTTTTTGTGTGTGTGTGTGTGTGTGTGTGTATGTGTGTATAGGGGATCCCCTGCGGGTTGAATTCAGGTTGTTGGCCTAGAAGCAAACGTTTTTACCTGCTCAGCCATCTCTTTGCTCCCTGCCTCCCCAAAGAACTTTTCTGCAAAGATCTCAGAATAGTCGCAATCCTCTGTTATCCAGAAGCTGCAACATCTCCACATCTCCGTTCTGGTCCTCCCACAGGCTCCTTTAAGACAGGGAGAACAGAAAGGCCCCATTATCTGAACTCTTGAGCTCAAAGGAGAACTCAAAAGATTTGCACACACATCAGAACCTTTCATCCTTCACCAAAAAGTTGTATTTATTCCTCCTCTGACAGATAAGAAACCAGGAGCTCAGAGAGGTTATTCAACTTCTCCAAGGTCACACAGTCAAGAGCGGAGAAATTTGTCACTGAGATACCTTAAACTCAGTAACTCAGTGTTTTCTCAGGCCTGATTTTATTTACTTTCTATTACATTTTTTGTTCTTATTGTTTTTGTTTTTTGAGGAGAGTTTCTCTGGCTGACCTGTAACTCATTATGTAAACTAGGTAGCTTTAAGCCCAGATATCTGCCTGTCTCTGCCTCCCAAATGCTGGGATTAAAGGCATACAACAACAATACCCATCTCTAATATTTATTTGTTTGTTTCTTTGTTTCTTTCTTTCTTTGTTTCTTTCTTTCTTTCTCTCTTTTTCTTTCTTTCTCTCTCTCTCTCTCTCTCTCTCTCTCTCTCTTTGTTTTTGTTTTTGTTTTTGTTTTTGTTTTTGAGACAGGGTTTCTCTATATAGCCCAGGTTGTACTGTAACTCACTCCATAGACCAGACTGGCCTTGAACTCAGAAATCTGCCTGCCTCTGCCTCCCAAGTGCTGGGATTACAGGTATGTGCCACCACTGCCCGGCTCCAGCCTCTTTTTAAAAAGAAAAAAAAAAACCTTATTTATTTAATATATATGAGTACACTGTAGCTGTCTTCAGACACACCAGAAGAGGGCATCAGACCCCATTACAGATGGTTATGAGTCACCATGTGGTTGCTGGGAATTGAGCAGTCAGTGCTCTTAACCACTGAGCCATCTCTCCAGTCCCAGGAGCCAGCCTTCTAATATGTAGCCCGTGACTAGGGTGAAGGTAGACAACTTAGGATGCTTGACTATAGACAGAACTACAGCTTCCTCTGGTTCCTTTCTCTTTGTATAGACTTGCTCTTGGGGAAGTCAGTGCTTGTGTCATAAGGACGCTTCCCCAGCTGTGTGCAGGAGTCCCTCCCTGTGGAGAGGAAGTAGTGAGGGACCTCCTGGAAAGGGGATTCCCCCAGACTAGGTCAAGCCTTCAGATTTTACAGCCCCAGACAAGACACAGGATTGATTCCTTCCCTTTTGTGTCTGCGTGGTCTCTGTTGTTGCTTTCTCTTTAGTGTTTATTACAATTATTTATTTGGAGGGGGGGCACGTGTGCCGTGATTCATGTGGAGGTTAAAGGGCAGCTGGCACGAGCTGGTCCTCTGTCCATCTTGTGAGTTTTGGGGACCGAATGCAGAAAATGTGTTTTCCTACTGAGCTATCCTCTCCTCTCCTCTCCTCTCCTCTCCTCTCCTCTCCTCTCCTCTCCTCTCCTCTCCTCTCCTCTCCTCTCCTCTCCTCTCCTCTCCTCTCCTCTCCTCTCCTCTCCTCTCCTCTCCTCTCCTCTCCTCTCCTCTTCTCTCTCTCTCTCTCTCTCTCTCTCTCTCTCCCCTGTTTTGTTCAGGTTGGTGTTGAGCTTACTGTGTAGGTGAGGCTAGCCTCTCTACTTCTGCTTTCCAAGTGTTGGGATTACAGGTATGTGCTGCCATGGCCATCTTAGGTCCTGATACTATTAACCATGCACTATCCCAATAAGTTTATTCTTGTTTTTTGTTTTTGTTTTTGTTTTTTGAGACAGGGTTTCTCTGTGTAGCCCTGGCTGTCCTAGAACTTACTCTGTAGACTAGGTTGGCCTTGAACTCAGAAATCCGCCTGCCTCTGCCTCCCAAGTGTTGGGATTAAAGGCATATACCACCACTGCCAGCCTCTATGAGGCTCCTATATGCCAGCCCCTATATTTTATTGATATATATTTATGAGAAATCAGTACAAATATTTTAAAAGACTTGTGAACTGGGATTGTAGCTTAGATAGCAGTGAGTTCTTACTTAGGATGCCCAGGTCCAAGATTTGATCCCTAGCACCAAAGAAAACCAGATGATGGGGGCTGGAGAGAGGGCTCAGCAGTTAAGAGCACTGACTGCTCTTCCAGAGGTCCTGAGTTTAATTCCCAGCAACCACATGGTGGCTCACAACATCTGTAATGGAATCCAATGCCCTCTTCTGGTGTGTCTGGAGACATCTACAGTGTACTCATATACATACAAAAAAAATTTAAAGCCGGGTGGTGGTGGTGCACACCTGTAATCCCAGCACTTGGGAGGCAGAGGCAGGCAAATTTCTGAGTTCGAGGCCAGCCTGGTCTAGAGTGAGTTCCAGGACAGCCAGGGCTATACAGAGAAACCTTATCTCGAAAAAACCAAATCAAATAATAATAATAATAATAACAATAACAATAATAATAATAATAAATTTAAAAAGAAAAAGAAAACCAGGTGAGGTATGTACACCAGTTATCTTAGCACTTGGGAGGTGGAGGCAGGAGGATTAAAAATTCAAGGTTATCCTCAGCTATATAGTGAGTTTGAGGCTAGTTTGGGCTCTGTTAAATATATTTTTAAGAAAGGAAGGAAAGGGGGCTGGTGAGATAGCTCAGTGGTTAAGAGCACAGACTACTCTCCTGAAGGTCCTGAGTTCAAATCCCAGCAACCACATGGTGGCTCACAACCATCTGTAATGAGATCTGACAAAGACATCTACAGTGTACTTATATATAATAATAAATAAATCTTGAAAGGAAGGAAGGAAGAAGGGCAAGCTTGGGGCAGTGGTGGCACACACCTAAAATCTCAGCTCTTGGGCAGAGGCAGGCAGATCTGAGTTCCCAGCTAACCTGGTTTAAATAGTTCCAGGTCAACCAGGGAAAACAGGTATTGAAAAGCACAAACAAACACAAACACAAACAAAACAAAACAAGAAAAGAAAAACAAAAAAGAAAAAGAAATTAAGTTAGATGGAAAACGAACCACAAAGATTTCTAAACGTGAGGTGCTTGACTCACACAGCATTCAAAGCCAGCAGACTAATCTATGAGCACAGAGCTTAGGACAGGGTACATTCCCTAGGGCGGAGGGACAAGAGGGGGTTTTCTGTAGTGCTAACCTTCCGTGGTCTGATATCAAAACCAAAAGCAGTCACGTGGTATTGGGTGAGCTTACTCAGTCTATTTATCTACACACAGATATATACTGTCTTTTACTGCATATGAACTATACCTTTACCAAACAAAACTTCCACGGTCATGTACCTGCTCCTCATCTTCATAGGGAAGACTCACATTGGGCCGAACAAGTTCATCTGGTCTCATCAAACAGAATTCTTCATTCTGTTTGGTGCCTTTATCCCAGCACTTGGGAGGCAGAGGCAGGCAGATCTTTGGAGTTCAAGGCCAGCCTGGTCTACAGAGTGAGTTCAGGACAGCCAGGGCTACACAGAGAAACCCTATTTGGGGCATGGTGTAGGGGGAGTGTGTGCCACCATCACCTGGTGTGTGTGTGTGTGTGTGTGTATATATATATATATATATATATATATATATATATATATATATTTCCCCCCCCCTCGCATCTCTTGATGTGCCTGTGTGGTGTGTATGTGAGAGCAGCTGTATGCAGTGGTGTGCATGTGGAGGCAGAATAATTTGCAGGAGTCAGTTCTAGCTTTCCACAGTGTAGTTCCCAGGAACTGAACTCTGGTTATCGTCTTTGGCTGCAAGCACCTTTATGCACTGATTTATCCTTCTGGCCCTGGTTTTTATTTGTTGTTGGCGGCTTTGGGTTTTGTTGTTTTCAAGATGCTGAGAACAAACTCAGCCTTTTCAAGTATTTCATTGAGCTATAGCCTCAGTTCTTGTGTGTGTGTGTTTGTTTGTTTGTTTGTTTGTTTTTCTGGCTTTTTGAAAGCATCCGCCCATCGAGCCCTGACAGGCCTGGGACTGTTGCATTCCTTTCCACCTCTAAGAGCACAGGGACGCGCCACTATGTGCAGCCACGCAAGTATGGCTGATGGGTGTTTTGGGGTTTGTTGGTTTTGTTGTTGTTGTTTGGTTTGGTTTTTACTTTGTTTAGTTGGAGTTTTGTTTTGTTTGTTTAAGACAGGGTTTCACTGTATAGCCCTGACTAGTCTGCAAATGTTGGCAACACTGGACTCAAATTCACAGTGATCTGCCTGTCTCTGCCTTTAGAGTACAAGGCATGCGCCACCACATGCTGGTTTGGTTTTTTTGAGACAAAGCCTTACTATCCAGCCCAGATTGGTCCCCTGTTTCAGCCCTTTTATCTCAGCCTCTCCAAGCTACTACAATTACTAAGATTGTTTTTGACCTTAGAGTAATACCTGGGGAATCTTTAACCCATTCTTGAAGCCAGGCTTTGTCAGACACTTTGTCCTTTGAGGAAATGGTGGCTGCCAGAGACCCTGGTTTTGATGCATGCTCTACCACACCCAGGTCATCTTGCTTTGTTCATTATTGTCATTACAAATACTCCTCATACCTTTGGGTTTTTGTTTTTGTTTTTAATTGTGACCTACTGAGTTTAATTAAGGTCACTTGCAGAGGGCTTGGGTGGGAGTTCTTTACTAAAGTGTGGGCAACAGAAGAAAATGACTCCCCCTCCCCAGCAACCAGCTCCTGTAGGAGGGCTGAGCCTACACAGACTGCCACAAGTAGGCTAGAGAAACTGAATGAAGATGCGTGAAGAGTCGTGGCTACTACTGCTAGACACTCCTGCATGGAGATAGGCCACTCCCTCTCTGCGCAAGCCAGCTGGGTAAAAGCCACCTCTGGGCATTCTCCCGGGCACACGTCACTCCAGAACCCAGCCAGAGATGAACATCGATATCAGTGGGAAACCCCAGACACTCAGCACTCAGGCACAGAATTCAGCCTGCAGAGATCAACAGCCTAGTTTGGCTCTCCAGGTCACCCAGGTGAGAAAAATAGTGCCCAGGGGCTTGTTTAACTGGTTTTCGCAGCAAAGCTCCTGTCATAGAGAACTTGGCACCACGCAGTCAGCTTTTATACCTGCCCAGCTCACGCCTGAGACCCATAGGTGTGTTCTAATTCTTCATTAGAGACGTAGAGCTGAGGCAGGTGAGATGACTCTCAGGGTAAAGATGTTTGCTGTCAAGCTTGACAACTTGAATTGACTTCCTGGGACCCACGGGGCGGAAGGAGAGAGCTCACTGTAGTAGCATGCAGGCTGAAGTTGAGGTTCCAGCATCCAGAACAAGCCTTCATGTCCCCCAAGTAACTGTGTATTGGCTTGGTTTTGTGTGTCAACTTGACACAAGCTGGAGTTATTACAGAGAAAGGAGACTCCCGTGAGGAAATGCCTCCATGAGATCCTTGATTAGTGATCAAGGGGGAAGGGCCTAGCCCATTGTGGGTGGTGCCATCCCTGGGCTGGCAGTCTTGGGTTCTATAAGAAATCAGGCTGAGCAGGCCAGCGGAAGCAAGCCAGTAAACAGCATTCCTCCATGGCTTCGGTATCCACTCTGCCTCAAAGTTCCTGCCCTGTGTGAATTCCTGACCTGACTTCATCACTTGGTGATGAACAGCAGTGTGGAAGTGTAAGATGAATAAACCCTTTCCTCCCCAACTTGCTCATTGGTCATGGTGTTTGTGTAGGAATAGAAACTCTGACCAAGACACCTCTCTGGTTTCAAGAGATCTGACACTCTCTTCTAGCTTCTGAATGTGCACAGGCTCCTGCATCTACACATACATATGCACATATACTCAGACTCATATGCATACACACACAAAAATATACATACACATACATCCTGATTTATATAGGGAATTCTAGGACGGACAGCCATACCTACATAATAAGACCATATTTGTTTCTTTTATCTTTTTTCTTTTTAACACTCTTTCTTTTTTAAAGTTTCTTTTTTTTCCTAAAGATTTGTTTATTATTGTATGTAAGTACACTGTAGCTGTCTTCAGACACCCTAGAAGAGGGCATCAGATCTCATAAGGAATGGTTGTAAGCCACCATGTGGTTGCTGGGATTTTAACTCAGGACCTTCAGAAGAGCAGTCAATGCTCTTAACCACTGAGCCATCTCTCCAGCCCTTCACCCTATTTCAAAACAAGTAAATATATATAAATTAATGACTGACTGACTGAATGAATGAATGGATTAATAGATCCAGTTGAAGAGATGGCTCAGAGGACCCAGGCTCAGTACCAACATGGCAGCTAACAAACATCTCTACAGACTCCAGTTTCAGGGTGTTTGACACCTCTCTGACCTCCGCCAGCAGCAGGTATGTATGTGGTAGACATACATCCAATGTAGGGAAGACATTCTCATACATAAAACAAAAACAACAAGCCCAAACCAACCAATAATGTGGGGGTGGGGGCGGGGATGTCATATGGTCCAGAGTTAACTTGTACTTGAGTCTCACTCCAGGATTCCTCACAGATGGACTCGGAAGCCTGTGGGAGGCACGTGAAAGGCACCAGAATTGCAGATGCCCCTGGTAAGTGGAATCAAGACCATCCTTGTCATTTCTGTGCATGCTTTATTAATTTATCTTTTTTTTTTTTTTTTTTTTTTTTTTTTTTTTGGTTTTTCGAGACAGGGTTCCTCTGTGTAGCCCTGGCTGTCCTGGAACTCACTCTGTAGACCAGGCTGGCCTTGAACTCAGAAATCCACCTGCCTCTGCCTCCCAAGTGCTGGGATTACAGGCGTGCACCACCACCGCCCGGCCAATTTATCTATTTCTTTATCTATTTATCTCTATGAACATTCTGCTGCATGTGCACCTGTATGTCAGAAGAGGGCATCCCTTTATAGATGGTTGTGAGTCATCATGTGGTTGCTGAGAATTGAACTCAGGACCTCTGGAAGAGCAGCCAGTGCTCTTAACCTCATCTCTCCAGCCCCAGTTATATAAAATTCTATAGAAAAGAGAACAGGTAGCTGGGTGGTGTTGGCGCATGCCTGTAATCCCAGCACTTGGAAGGCAGAGGCAGGTAGATCTCTGAGTTGGAGGCCAGTCTGGTCTACAAAGTGAGTTCCAGGACAGCCAGAGCTACAAAGAGAAACCCTGACTCAAAAAAAAAAAAATCTTAAAAAAAAAAAAAAAAAAAAGAGAGGGCTGGAGAGATGGCTCAGCGGTTAAGGGCACTGACTCCTCTTCCAGAGGTCCTGAGTTCAATTCCCAGCAAACCACATGGTGGCTCACAACCATCTGTAATGGGATCCAATACCCTCTTCTGGTGTGTCTGAAGACGGCAACAGTGTACTTACATAAAACAAATAAATAAATCTTTTAAAAGAGAGAGAGAGAGAGAGAGAGAGAGAGAGAGAGAGAGAGAGAGAGAGATAACAGGTGGGGAATAATGGGTTATGGGGTTTCTCTGTCCATTTGTCTTTTAGATAGTGAGGGAGGTCTGTCTCTATCTCTGGAGTACTGGAATCAAATGGGACTCCCATGCCTGGCAGGGAGAGGATGTTTGGTTTGGTTTGGTTTGGTTTGGTTTGGTTTGGTTTGATTTGATTTGGTTTGGTTTGGTTTGGTTTGGTTTGGTTTGGTTTGGTTTTTCTAGACAGGGTTTCTCTGTGTGTAGCCATAGCTGTCCTGGAATGCACTTTATAGACCAGGCTGGCCTAGAACTCACAGAGATCTGCCTGCCTCTGCCTCCCGAGTGCCAGGGTCATAGGTGTATGCCACCACATGAGAGTTATAGGTTTTGTTGTTGTGAAGAGCCCTAAGAGACTAAGGGGAGAGAGAAGAGTGCTCAGAAGTGGAAAATCACGTCCAGCTTGTCCATAGACCTCAGGTCACAGCAGCTTTTTCCTAGGTTAAGCTTGAGATACAAAGTCATTAGAGAGGATGCTGTTCATCTAACGAACAATCCAGTGGGAGTCAGGGCAGGAGGATCAGGAGTTCAAGGTCATCTTTTGATATACAGTGAGTTTGAGGCCAGAAAAAAAGAGGCCCTGTTTCAAAACAAACAAAAGAAGAGGGGAATGAAGAGGAAGAAGAAAAGGGAAAAGAGGCAGGGGAAAAAAGAGGAGAAGGAGGAGAACAGGATGCAGGAGGAAGAGAGGAGGAGGAGGAGGAGGAGGAGGAAGAGGAGGAGGAAGAGGAGGAGGAGAAAGACATAGACTCATTGTTTGCTCTCAGACACTACCTGAGAGCATGCACTTTCTGGAACTACCCTGAGCCCCTCTCTGGGCTTCAGGGCACTGAGGCATTGCTGACGTGGCCTGGAACACAGTATGAATGAAACAAAGTCTGGGAGCAGAGCATTTGGCCATGAGCCCTGGCTTTATTACTTCCTAGTGGGTGACCTTGAGCAAGCTGGTAAAACTCTATAACTCCCCGTTGCTCATCTATAAAAACAGAGGTCATAACCCTTCTGTCTCACAAGACGAAGGGAGAAAGTCACAAGCAAAGTGTTCTGTGAGACAGGGTGTGAAAGACCGTCGCCGTGGTTAGGGTTCTGGTATTGGCTTCGTCCTCACTCAGAGCACATCCCTTCTCCTCGCCTGAAAGATCTTCACTTGATGGATCAAGTGTGACGTTCAACAGTGACCACTGTGGCCTGGCTCGTGAGATGGCTTTGCAGGTAAAGGAGCTTGCCAGCCAGCCCTACAACCTGAGTTCAATTCTCAGCCACGTGGTGGAAGGGAATGTAAGAAATAAACTGTTGAGGTCCATTTTCTTTCTTACTTTCTTTCTTTTAAAGCTATTTTCCTTAATTTTAATTATTTATTTATTTGTGTATGTGTGTGTGTGTGTGTGTGTGTGTGTGTACAGGAAGAAGTCAGAGGAGTATTAGATCCCCTGGAATTGAAGTTACAGGAAGTTGTGAGCTGCCTGATGTAGGGGCTAGAAATACAACTCAAGGCCTCTGCGA